>CM060351.1:181870382-182214582 GCA_030545235.1 Helianthus tuberosus
ATCATCCCCGGAGCAGTACCAGTTGCTAGAGCACCTTATAGGTTGGCACCCACAGAGATGAAAGAATTGAGGACACAGCTAGACGAATTACTAGCCAAGGGTTTCATTAAGCCTAGTTCGTCTCCTTGGGGAGCGCCAGTCCTGTTTGTCAAGAAGAAGGATGGATCGATGCGTCTGTGCATCGACTATCGCGAGCTTAACAAGGTCACAATAAAGAATAGATATCCTTTGCCCAGGATCGACGATTTGTTCGATCAGTTACAAGGGGCCAGCTATTTCTCGAAGATTGATTTGAGGTCAGGCTACCATCAACTGAAGGTTAGAGATGAAGATGTGCATAAAACTGCATTTAGGACTCGTTATGGTCATTACGAGTTCCTAGTGATGCCTTTTGGGCTCACTAATGCACCGGCCGCGTTCATGGATCTCATGAATCGCGTTTGCAAGCCGCACTTAGATAAATTCGTCATCGTCTTCATTGATGACATCCTTATTTACTCAAAGAGCCAAGCTGATCACGAGAAGCATCTCCGTTGCATTCTGAAGCTACTTCACCAAGAGAAGCTCTATGCCAAATTCTCTAAGTGTGAGTTCTGGCTTCGAGAAGTCCAATTCCTTGGACATGTGGTCAGTGAGCGTGGTATCCAAGTGGATCCCGCTAAAGTTGAAGCTGTTATGAACTGGCAAGAGCCAAAGACGCCTACAGAGATTCGTAGCTTCCTGGGATTGGCAGGATATTACAGGCGTTTCATTGAAAATTTTTCTCGGATTGCTGCGCCCCCTAACTTCTCTAACTAAGAAGAAGATTAAGTTTGACTGGGGGCCTAAGCAGCAAGAAGCATTCGATATTCTCAAGCAGAAGTTGAGCAATGCTCCTGTGTTGACATTGCCTGATGGAATCGAAGAATTTGTAGTTTATTGTGATGCATCACACACCGGGATGGGGTGTGTGCTCATGCAGAAAGGCAAGGTTATTGCCTACGCATCACGACAGTTAAAAGTGCATGAAAAGAATTACACCACTCACGACTTGGAATTGGGTGCCGTTGTATTCGCACTAAAACTGTGGAGGCATTACCTGTATGGAATCAAGTTTGTGATCTATTCTGATCACAAGAGCCTCCAACACCTGTTCAATCAGAAGGAATTAAACATGAGGCAACGCCATTGGATGGAGACCTTGAATGATTATGATTGTGAAATCAAGTATCATCCCGGCAAAGCGAATGTAGTCGCTGACGCCTTGAGCAGAAAGGAGAGGGGTAAACCCATCCGAATTAATGCCAAGCGCATGGAGATAAGGAACAGTTTGATAGAAAGGGTCTTAGCTGCACAGAAGGAAGCTGTGTTGGAAGCTAACTATCCTAATGAAAAGTTAGGGAGTAACTGAGGAGCAGTTAACTCTTAGCAAGGACGGAATTCTAAGATTGAATGGACGAATATGGGTTCCAATTTATGGAGGACTTCGTGATGTTATCCTCCAGGAAGCCCATATTTCCAAATACTCCGTTCATCCTGGAGCTGATAAGATGTACCAGGATCTAAAGGCAAATTATTGGTGGATAGGCTTGAAAAAGTCTGTAGCCGCCCATGTAGCAAAATGCTTGACATGTGCGCAAGTCAAAGCAGCATCAGAAACCGTCAGGTTTGCTACAACAGCCCTGAACTTCCTACGTGGAAGTGGGAAATGGTAATGATGGATTTCATCACCAAGTTACCTAAGACAAGGAAAGGAAATGACACAATATGGGTTATAGTTGATAGACTGACTAAGTCAGCACATTTCTTACCCATCAAGGAGACTTATAGCTCCGATATGTTAGCCCAGTTATACGTTGATAAGATTGTAGCCTTACATGGCATACCTGTGACTATTATCTCTGACCGAGATACTAGATACACGTCACATTTTTGGAAGAGTTTCCAAACAATCTTTGGGCACACGTTTGAATTTTAGTATGGCTTATCATCCGCAGACTGACGGTCAGAGTGAGCGTACTATTCAAACGTTGGAAGACATGCTACGCGCATGTGCAATCGATTTGGGTGGTAGTTGGATAAGAACCTACCATTAATCGAATTCTCCTACAACAATAGCTACCACACCCAGCATAAAAGCTGCGCCTTTTGAGGCCTTATATGGTAGAAAGTGTAGATCGCCCGTGTGTTGGGCGGAAGTTGGAGATGTCCAGTTATCAGGACCAGAGATAGTCTTCGAAACGACGGGACAAGATTGTCCAGATTCGTGACCGTCTCAAAGCTGCCCGAGATAGGCAGAAGAGCTACGCAGATCCAAAGCGTAAAGCTTTGCACTTCGAAGTAGGTGACAAAGTGTTGCTAAAAGTATCACCCTGGAAGGGAGTGATGCGGTTTGGTAAGAAAGGCAAGCTAAGCCCGAGATACATAGGACCTTTCGAGGTTATCGAACGTGTCGGGTCAGTTGCCTATAAGTTAAACTTACCAGAAGAGCTCAGTGGAATTCACAATGTGTTCCACATCTGCAATCTGAAAAAGTGCTTCGCTGACGAATCACTGGTTATACCACACACAGATGTGCATAAAGACGAGAGCTTGAAATTTGTGGAAAAACCTTTGTCGATTGAAGATCGACAGGTAAAGAAGCTTCGAAGGAAGCATGTACCTATTGTAAAGGTCAAATGGGATGCCCGTAGAGGTCCCGAATACACGTGGGAGGTTGAATCCACGATGAAAGAAAAGTACCCTTATTTATTTCAGTAAATCTCGGGTCGATATTTATTTTAAGGGGGTGAGGATGTAACACCTCGAAAATTCACGTCCTATAATGGGTAGACACGTGTCATATGTTTAAACGTGTGAAAGAATATTATGAAAGGACTAAAGTTGACAAACATGGAAAGTATGTGGATATACATATTCTAAGTGTCAACAGTGAATAAATGTATTGTACATTTACCCTACATGATGTTTATAACGTCAAACGAATAAATCATGGATCATACGAAGCTAAAAGTGAGAGATTACAAACTACAGGGGCTAAATGTGTCAACATGTTTAAGTTATACCTCTGAGTGACCTTTTGACAAACCCGAAGCTTTGTAACTGTAAATTATGCTCACTAGAATGCACGATATAAATTCCATAAAGTTTCGTTATCGTATGAGAAAGTTATGATCAAATTCGTGTGCGAAGGGTTAAAGCGTCAACGTTGATAATTAGGCCTTTTCGGGTAACAATAAAGTTAACCGAGGACTAAACAAAGTGGGTAAATGTCTTAAAGCCCTTATAAATCAATTTAGAGGGCTCATTTTGCAAAACAAGACGCGAAAACGACCTTTAGAAGGACCAAGGACCAAAACTGCAATTAATGAAAATTTGTGTTGTCAGATCATACACGCTCGCGTAGCGCGAGCATGAGAGCTTTCGCCGTCGCGCTACGCGACGGCCCTATCTGATCAGCCAGCTCCGAATTCCTTGGGTTCTTGTCTGCCTTTGCGCTTGTGTTCGACTTTTAACCGATTTTCCACATCTCTTGACCCCTAAAGCACCCCCTAAACACTTAGGGACATGTGTTAATCAGTTGTGGTGGATTGTAGACTCATGTGTCAAAGAATTGTGGTGAAAATTTCACTATAAAAGGACCATGAACTTGCAACAAGTCTTCACACCTTCTCTCAAGCTTTCTGATCATTCCTGGAGCTCAAGCCTGCTTCCAAGTGATCACTAATCAAGCTTAGGACTTCAGTAAGTTACTAATCCTTTCTTTTATTGAGTTTAGCTTAGTTATTTAGCTAAAAGTCAAACCGTCGTAATTACGGTTTGACTTCGAGATTAATTAATAATGGCTCAGTCAAATCTCGAATTAAAAGTACCTATAAGTAGGTAATTATGTGGGTAATAAAACCTCAAAAGGGTTCCCCCTGATTCCCACTCTAACTAGGTCTAATGTCGGGTCAAACGTGTAAATAAAAAGTCAACAGAATGTTTAAAATGCAATTTATGCATGATTAGCAATGTAGAACACTTATAACCTGTTTGATCATTAATATAATGTGGTAATTAGTGTAAGGACATGTCTAAACATGTTCAACCCGACAATTTCCTGTTTAGACCCGGTTCGGAACCGAAAGTCGCATAGTTTGACTTATACTTTGACTTTCAGTTCTGACCCGTTATGATATGTTTTAGAAATGCCTTAGAGCTTTATTTGGACCAGGTTACATGCTAGTATAACCCTCTGTGATTATACACCTCGGATCATTAGTTATCCAATTAATATGCATGATTCCGTTAATTGCTCGTATGTTGACCATTATGCCCTTTTCACCTTAAAACGTGATTTTTGGAAATGTAAAAGAGTAGAAACCTTAATTACTGATATTTAAACTTGCATACAAAATTTGACATCAGTTTGAGGTGTAGGTTAAGAGTTATGCTCGTTAGCGTAAAATTAAAGCTTTATGCTAATTAAACGGCGTAATTAGCGTATAGCCTAGTTAAACATACTTTTTGATATCAAACTTATTACCCACTGATGTAATATATTATTTTGGGATTTTTAAAGATTTTTAATTAATTTTAGGCTGAGCATAACTTATAGTCGTAGGCTTAATCCGGTAATTGTCGGTTTTGCCCTTACGGGCTATAAAATGAGTTTTACATATCTAAACGACTCCAAACCTTTTGCTACTGATCACATATGATAAATAAATTATTTTAAGCCTTTTGGAAATATAAAAATATCAGATTTATGTATCGAACCCGGAAATGGCTCCTAATCGCCTTTTTAAGCGTTTTTAACGCATAGTATGTACTAGTATTATTTTAAACATACAAGGGTTGATACCTACTGATATTTGAGGCAAATTATAATGTTTTAACAGTAAGCAAAGGTTGATAAACTCAGACTTCAGTTTTGAGCTTTTCGGCTTGTGTGAAATTACCAAAATACCCCTACGGGGCATAGTTTGATTATAATTGGTAAATTTCACATATATACTTATTCCTACTGTTATAACTTGGTAAAATGAGTATGTTAGCTGATTACATCAGACCTGTAACTCAGTTACACACTTAAACTCTTTTATAACCTTTTAAATGACCAAACTACCCCTACGGGGCATAGTTTGTGTTTAAATTCGTTTCGGGCATAATGAAAGACATATTACTGATGTCACAACATATATGAAGCATATTAACTTAGGAAACCTGTAAATAGCTCTCATGAATACCCGTCACGCTTTTTACGCGTTCGGTTCGGTTTATGTAACTAGTTTACATAAACTAGCCTAAACGGGTCAAACCTTAACGGTTTTATCCCAAAATCCAGAATGTGTATGAAATTCCCATATTAAACAAGTCTCTGAACTTGTCAGTTCTAAACCACATTCTATCCGGTCTTCGCTTAATCGTGCGTACGAACCGTGTCTTTGAAACTAGCCGGTCTAAGCTTAAGCTTAATTAAAGACCCGTTAGGATTCTAATAGGTTATTATAAACCTTCGTTCCAGATTAGGAGGACCAGTAAAAGCTACTTGCAATTTGCTTATTGTGATATATACTTTTCTCAGGTAAATACTTTTAACTTATTTTCCCTATACGGGCTTGGGTTACGGTATATAGCTTACCGCTTGATCGGGCATCAAATTCTCCACCGTTGAGTGGGTAGTTGAATAAATTTGATCGGCTCGTTTAAACAATCTTGTTACTTAAAGCCTTTGGGGGGTTAATGACCATGTCCCGGATATCCTTGGCATCATTTTACGAAATGGCCACGACTTAAGCGCGGGGTGTAGGCGTACACCCGTCAGTGCACAAAAGAATATTGTGGTGTGTCTATTGATCTTTAACCCGGACAAGATCCGGGCTACTGAACGCACAAGGAACATGTAATTCGTTCACAAGATTATAATATTAAATAATTCTCCCAAGTTAAATAAAATGTTTATGCCATGTGCATCCAATCCAATTTTCAATCATTTTCCAAAATGAGTCAGTTGATTGTATTTACCAGTGTAAACTGACGTATTTTCCCAAAAAGATTAAATGCAGGTACTAAACGTAATTGGCTGGATTGTCTCCTTAGCATCAATAAAGAGTCTCGCAAGCTTAAGATGCCTGGAGTTTGTTGAACCATTGTTTCCATTTTATGTTCGATCCTTCTGTGGATAAACTTCCGAATATTGTGACATTTGATATTACAAAATTAAATTCGGTTGTATTATATCTTTTAAATTGCTTCCGCTGTGCATATTAAATATTGTGTTGTTTGACTATTATGTTGCCAACCACGTCACGATACTCCCCCACCGGGCCCACCGGTGACACGTGGAAATCGGGGTGTGACAGGTTGGTATCAGAGCCAACATTGAGTGAATTAAACACTAGCCTTTTGTGTTTAATCTCAATGACACAATTGCACATTTCTAAACTTTCGAGTCTAGACAAATAACATAGGACAAATTCCACTTTGTTTGGTTTTGTGTTGTCCTTTATTTTTATATATATTTTGTTGTCATCTCATATTATAATGACAGGATTTGAAAATGCCGCCAAGATTTTTCAGGAGAAGGGGAAGAGGCAAGGGGCCAATCACCGCCCCCAACGACAACGAGGCAGGACCATCTCATATGCGAGCTCCGTCTACTACCGAGAGTGACGACCCTCGGCAAAACAGGAGAAACTTGTTTGAACCAGCCAGACGATCGGTATCCCACAGCTCTACACCTCCGGTCCAAAACCCTTATGGGCCACAACCGGAGTACGAGCCCAACAACCCTCAGCCCTCGTATATACCATTACAGCGATCCTTATCGCATAATTCTTTCGGGGACCCCACACCTGTTTTCAGGGGCCGGTTTAATCCGGTAGGCTACATCCAAGAACCCGTGGGTTTTAACCCACTGGGGCCAGAGGATCATTTCTCTGGCGATCACGCGGATGACATGGACGAGGATACAGACCCCGTCGAACCAGCAAGTGGTACACCAAACCACCAGATTGAGATCTCCGACGGATCTTCTTTCCACGGATCACCCTATGGTGGTCCAGACAGTTTCCAAGCCATGTTTAATCAGCACGAGTGGTACTATACACCTTCCCACCATTCGTCGCCTCACGAGCAGCAGCCGCAGCAGCAACAGGATCCCTCTGTGGATTCAAGATTCGTGGCAGTCACGCCACCGCCTCCACCGCCGCCAGTGCAGCCGGCACCTCCGCAACCGCCGAGGCGAAGGAGAACCGGTGCGCGCATGTCGTCACGAGCAGGGGATTTCCATTTCAGTTCCCCACGTCAATCCAGTGGCAGCCACTATCTGCCACATCAGGAGGACCCACAAATGGGTGGACCTTCTAATCCAGCTGTGCCACAGCCACCGCCGATGGGTTTTGACAACCCAATTCCAGCGTATACGGGTTCCATGGCGTATAACCCGTTTGAGCCACTGGTCCACAACAACTATGGTTACGCGGAGGCCGATCCTTACATGGTAGCGGCTAATTACAACGCTCTTCACCCGGAGGGACCATACAGAGCTCCATGGGGAGTAGGTTTCCCAACACATGGGTACCAGATACCTCCCAGACCTATTATGAGGACGCAATCGCAGCCGCCTCGGTTTTCTCCCCCAGAACGGGAGGAAATTCTTCAGAGGCTGGATCAGGTTGAGCGAGAAATCGCCGCGACCGCCAGGAGAGACAAAGCTTCTTCCAAGGATTGGCAAGCTTGATCAAGGGGAAGAACAAGAAGGATCATTGAATCCTTCCAATTATTGTTAAGCCCCTGCGTGGGCCAGTCTTGTTGTATAAGCCCCTGCGTGGGTGTATTTGGTTGTTAAGCCCCTACGTGGGAATGTATGTTGTTGTTTGCTTTGAGCCCCTGCGTGGGCCTATTTTTCCAATAAACCCCTACGAGGGTATATTGTATGTGTGAGTCCCTGCGTGGACTATTATGTTTGTTATTTAAGTCCCTGCGTGGACTAGTTTGTTGCTTCACCCCTTCTTGGGTAAATGTTTGTTGAAAAGACCCGTTTAGGGCAGCGTGTAATATGTATAATTAATGGAATGTTTGTTTTATAAATTTCATGTTTGCCTTACGTGCATAAATAATTTATATATGAAATAAATAAATTAAAATCATTCCTTTTGAAAAATCTGCCTATTTAAATTATTAATTAAGAATCTTAAGTGTGAAACCTAGCCTTCGGGTCAATTATAAGACCGGGCCAAGATGGTAAGACCTGTTTAAAAGATTCAAATCCCTGTTAACATCTGTGAACATGTTAACACTCCTGGCAGATGTGATTCATTTAAAAATCGCACACGTTATTATATAAAGATCTTTTTAAAGATTCCAAACCCAACTTAATGATCTCTGAATCATGGGTTAAATCATCAATTAAGATGATCACATTTTTACCATACCTGGTAATACGTGCCTACGGGCCATGCTCATTTCCAAATGAGCCAAAAGACAGTGGTAGCTATGACTCCCTGTCTGGTAAAGGTAATGAACTATGTTCAAACCTTAAAAGCCTTGATTCTCTGAAATCATAGCTTATAATTTAAATTGTCTATGTGACTAAGCCTTATGTGCTAATATATATATCGTTATTGTTTATAATTAGGAGAAAAATTTAATTGAAATCCTAATTTAATACGATTAATAAATTAACCAAATATGGTCTCTGCTTACCATGGTTAATGAGTTACCCTAAGGGGTAATTCCATAATAAACTCCCAAATAAAATATTGTCCTTGTTTTCTGCAACAGTTCAATTAAAATGGCTGACTCAGACGAGATAAATAGCCATCCAGTGGAGCAAAATGATAACGCCCAGATTACTTTAACGGGTGCTGAATTAAAAGCGATCATAGACGGCGCTGTTACACAAGCTTTGGAGCGGCAATATGAAGATTATAGTGGGACTCGAAGTAGGACCCAATCTGCACCGCACTCAAAGCTCAAAACTCATTCTGAGGCGCATAGCAAGCCTCCTCCCAAAAAGGATATTCCCAAGAAAGATGGTGACGATCGTCAGTCCACCAATCATCAAAGTGTGCCATCGCAACAGATTGTATTACATCGAGAACCCAATAATAAGGGTTGCTCCTATAAATACTTTGTTTCGTGCAAGCCCCGGGATTTTAATGGGGAGAAAGGAGCCGTCGATTGTATGACATGGCTAGATGAGATGGATACGGTTGTGGACATCAGCGGATGCGCTGAGAGAGACGTGGTCAAGTTTGTGTCACAGTCTTTCAAGGGTGAAGCTTTAGCATGGTGGAGATCTCTGATTCAAGCCACCGGGAAAATCCCATTGTACAATATGTCGTGGGATCAATTTGTTGCCCTTATCAGGGAAAATTACTGCCCTCAGCATGAGGTGGAGAAGATAGAGTCTGACTTTCTATCCTTGGTATGACAAACCTCGACTGTCAAGCTTACCTAACGAGCTTCAACACTATGTCTCGGTTGGTTCCATATTTGGTAACCCCGGAACCAAAACGGATAGCTCGTTTTATCGGTGGTTTAGCCCCCGAGATCAAGGCAAGCATAAAAGCTTCTCGGCCAGCTACTTTTAGATCCGTAGCTGACATTTCCTTATCCCTCACTCTGGATGCGGTCAGGCAGAGATCGCTGAAGAATAAGGAGGCTGAGAAGAGAAAGCGTGAAGATGATGGTTCACGAAAGTCGAACAAGAAGCACCGTGGGAGCGGTGACAACAAGAAAGGTTCTGAGTCGAGGAAAGATGGGCATAATGCTGGTGAGAAGCCCAAATGCAAAATTTGCAAGAAGCAGCACTATGGAAAGTGCAGACTTGAGTGGAACTCACAGACTCAGTCAAAAACCTATGCTTGTGGTATTTGCAAATCCACGGATCACAAAACCTTGGATTGCAAGAAGATAAAAGACGCAACGTGCTACCGGTGCAATGAAAAGGGGCACATTAAGACCAACTGCCCTAAATACAACAAGAAGCCTGAAGAGACCAAGAAGACTAATGCCAGAGTCTTCAGAATGGATGCGAAAGAGGCGGTGCAAGACGATAATGTCATAACAGGTACTTTCCTTGTAAACGATGTCTTTGCAAGAGTACTTTTTGATTCAGGCGCAGATAAGTCTTTCGTAGATCATAAGTTTTGTAAATTGTTAAATTTACCTGTCAAAACCTTAAGCGTAAACTATGAGGTAGAGTTAGCAGATGGTACCATAGAAACCGTCTCAACTGTGTTAGATGGATGTGTTATATCCATTAAGAACCATTCTTTTCCTCTGTCTCTACTTCCCTTTAAGTTGGCCGGTTTTGACATAGTTCTGGGTATGGACTGGTTATCTCATAACCAGGCCCAAATTGTATGTAACATGAAGCAAGTGGTAATAAAGACTCCGTCTAGTGAACCACTTACCATTCGGGGAGATACCCAGTATGGGCTGCCTGAGCAAGTGACTATGCTCAAGGCTTCAAAATGTTTAAAGAAGGGTTGTGTCATCTACATGGCACAAGTGATCATTGATGAGCCCAAACCGAAGATAGAAGACATCCCTGTCATCTCTGAATTCCCAGAAGTTTTTCCGGAAGAACTACCTGGTTTGCCACCAGATAGGCAAGTGGAATTCAGGATTGATATCATCCCCGGAGCAGTACCAGTTGCTAGAGCACCTTATAGGTTGGCACCCACAGAGATGAAAGAATTGAGGACACAGCTAGACGAATTACTAGCCAAGGGTTTCATTAAGCCTAGTTCGTCTCCTTGGGGAGCGCCAGTCCTGTTTGTCAAGAAGAAGGATGGATCGATGCGTCTGTGCATCGACTATCGCGAGCTTAACAAGGTCACAATAAAGAATAGATATCCTTTGCCCAGGATCGACGATTTGTTCGATCAGTTACAAGGGGCCAGCTATTTCTCGAAGATTGATTTGAGGTCAGGCTACCATCAACTGAAGGTTAGAGATGAAGATGTGCATAAAACTGCATTTAGGACTCGTTATGGTCATTACGAGTTCCTAGTGATGCCTTTTGGGCTCACTAATGCACCGGCCGCGTTCATGGATCTCATGAATCGCGTTTGCAAGCCGCACTTAGATAAATTCGTCATCGTCTTCATTGATGACATCCTTATTTACTCAAAGAGCCAAGCTGATCACGAGAAGCATCTCCGTTGCATTCTGAAGCTACTTCACCAAGAGAAGCTCTATGCCAAATTCTCTAAGTGTGAGTTCTGGCTTCGAGAAGTCCAATTCCTTGGACATGTGGTCAGTGAGCGTGGTATCCAAGTGGATCCCGCTAAAGTTGAAGCTGTTATGAACTGGCAAGAGCCAAAGACGCCTACAGAGATTCGTAGCTTCCTGGGATTGGCAGGATATTACAGGCGTTTCATTGAAAATTTTTCTCGGATTGCTGCGCCCCTAACTTCTCTAACTAAGAAGAAGATTAAGTTTGACTGGGGGCCTAAGCAGCAAGAAGCATTCGATATTCTCAAGCAGAAGTTGAGCAATGCTCCTGTGTTGACATTGCCTGATGGAATCGAAGAATTTGTAGTTTATTGTGATGCATCACACACCGGGATGGGGTGTGTGCTCATGCAGAAAGGCAAGGTTATTGCCTACGCATCACGACAGTTAAAAGTGCATGAAAAGAATTACACCACTCACGACTTGGAATTGGGTGCCGTTGTATTCGCACTAAAACTGTGGAGGCATTACCTGTATGGAATCAAGTTTGTGATCTATTCTGATCACAAGAGCCTCCAGCACCTGTTCAATCAGAAGGAATTAAACATGAGGCAACGCCATTGGATGGAGACCTTGAATGATTATGATTGTGAAATCAAGTATCATCCCGGCAAAGCGAATGTAGTCTCTGACGCCTTGAGCAGAAAGGAGAGGGGTAAACCCATCCGAATTAATGCCAAGCGCATGGAGATAAGGAACAGTTTGATAGAAAGGGTCTTAGCTGCACAGAAGGAAGCTGTGTTGGAAGCTAACTATCCTAATGAAAAGTTAGGAGTAACTGAGGAGCAGTTAACTCTTAGCAAGGACGGAATTCTAAGATTGAATGGACGAATATGGGTTCCAATTTATGGAGGACTTCGTGATGTTATCCTCCAGGAAGCCCATATTTCCAAATACTCCGTTCATCCTGGAGCTGATAAGATGTACCAGGATCTAAAGGCAAATTATTGGTGGATAGGCTTGAAAAAGTCTGTAGCCGCCCATGTAGCAAAATGCTTGACATGTGCGCAAGTCAAAGCCGAGCATCAGAAACCGTCAGGTTTGCTACAACAGCCTGAACTTCCTACGTGGAAGTGGGAAATGGTAACGATGGATTTCATCACCAAGTTACCTAAGACAAGGAAAGGAAATGACACAATATGGGTTATAGTTGATAGACTGACTAAGTCAGCACATTTCTTACCCATCAAGGAGACTTATAGCTCCGATATGTTAGCCCAGTTATACGTTGATAAGATTGTAGCCTTACATGGCATACCTGTGTCTATTATCTCTGACCGAGATACTAGATACACGTCACATTTTTGGAAGAGTTTCCAACAATCTTTGGGCACACGTTTGAATTTTAGTATGGCTTATCATCCACAGACTGACGGTCAGAGTGAGCGTACTATTCAAACGTTGGAAGACATGCTACGCGCATGTGCAATCGATTTGGGTGGTAGTTGGGATAAGAACCTACCATTAATCGAATTCTCCTACAACAATAGCTACCACACCAGCATAAAAGCTGCGCCTTTTGAGGCCTTATATGGTAGAAAGTGTAGATCGCCCGTGTGTTGGGCGGAAGTTGGAGATGTCCAGTTATCAGGACCAGAGATAGTCTTCGAAACGACGGACAAGATTGTCCAGATTCGTGACCGTCTCAAAGCTGCCCGAGATAGGCAGAAGAGCTACGCAGATCCAAAGCGTAAAGCTTTGCACTTCGAAGTAGGTGACAAAGTGTTGCTAAAAGTATCACCCTGGAAGGGAGTGATGCGGTTTGGTAAGAAAGGCAAGCTAAGCCCGAGATACATAGGACCTTTCGAGGTTATCGAACGTGTCGGGTCAGTTGCCTATAAGTTAAACTTACCAGAAGAGCTCAGTGGAATTCACAATGTGTTCCACATCTGCAATCTGAAAAAGTGCTTCGCTGACGAATCACTGGTTATACCACACACAGATGTGCATAAAGACGAGAGCTTGAAATTTGTGGAAAAACCTTTGTCGATTGAAGATCGACAGGTAAAGAAGCTTCGAAGGAAGCATGTACCTATTGTAAAGGTCAAATGGGATGCCCGTAGAGGTCCCGAATACACGTGGGAGGTTGAATCCACGATGAAAGAAAAGTACCCTTATTTATTTCAGTAAATCTCGGGTCGATATTTATTTTAAGGGGGTGAGGATGTAACACCTCGAAAATTCACGTCCTATAATGGGTAGACACGTGTCATATGTTTAAACGTGTGAAAGAATATTATGAAAGGACTAAAGTTGACAAACATGGAAAGTATGTGGATATACATATTCTAAGTGTCAACAGTGAATAAATGTATTGTACATTTACCCTACATGATGTTTATAACGTCAAACGAATAAATCATGGATCATACGAAGCTAAAAGTGAGAGATTACAAACTACAGGGGCTAAATGTGTCAACATGTTTAAGTTATACCTCTGAGTGACCTTTTGACAAACCCGAAGCTTTGTAACTGTAAATTATGCTCACTAGAATGCACGATATAAATTCCATAAAGTTTCGTTATCGTATGAGAAAGTTATGATCAAATTCGTGTGCGAAGGGTTAAAGCGTCAACGTTGATAATTAGGCCTTTTCGGGTAACAATAAAGTTAACCGAGGACTAAACAAAGTGGGTAAATGTCTTAAAGCCCTTATAAATCAATTTAGAGGGCTCATTTTGCAAAACAAGACGCGAAAACGACCTTTAGAAGGACCAAGGACCAAAACTGCAATTAATGAAAATTTGTGTTGTCAGATCATACACGCTCGCGTAGCGCGAGCATGAGAGCTTTCGCCGTCGCGCTACGCGACGGCCCTATCTGATCAGCCAGCTCCGAATTCCTTGGGTTCTTGTCTGCCTTTGCGCTTGTGTTCGACTTTTAACCGATTTTCCACATCTCTTGACCCCTAAAGCACCCCCTAAACACTTAGGGACATGTGTTAATCAGTTGTGGTGGATTGTAGACTCATGTGTCAAAGAATTGTGGTGAAAATTTCACTATAAAAGGACCATGAACTTGCAACAAGTCTTCACACCTTCTCTCAAGCTTTCTGATCATTCCTGGAGCTCAAGCCTGCTTCCAAGTGATCACTAATCAAGCTTAGGACTTCAGTAAGTTACTAATCCTTTCTTTTATTGAGTTTAGCTTAGTTATTTAGCTAAAAGTCAAACTGTCGTAATTACGGTTTGACTTCGAGATTAATTAATAATGGCTCAGTCAAATCTCGAATTAAAAGTACCTATAAGTAGGTAATTATGTGGGTAATAAAACCTCAAAAGGGTTCCCCCTGATTCCCACTCTAACTAGGTCTAATGTCGGGTCAAACGTGTAAATAAAAAGTCAACAGAATGTTTAAAATGCAATTTATGCATGATTAGCAATGTAGAACACTTATAACCTGTTTGATCATTAATATAATGTGGTAATTAGTGTAAGGACATGTCTAAACATGTTCAACCCGACAATTTCCTGTTTAGACCCGGTTCGGAACCGAAAGTCGCATAGTTTGACTTATACTTTGACTTTCAGTTCTGACCCGTTATGATATGTTTTAGAAATGCCTTAGAGCTTTATTTGGACCAGGTTACATGCTAGTATAACCCTCTGTGATTATACACCTCGGATCATTAGTTATCCAATTAATATGCATGATTCCGTTAATTGCTCGTATGTTGACCATTATGCCCTTTTCACCTTAAAACGTGATTTTTGGAAATGTAAAAGAGTAGAAACCTTAATTACTGATATTTAAACTTGCATACAAAATTTGACATCAGTTTGAGGTGTAGGTTAAGAGTTATGCTCGTTAGCGTAAAATTAAAGCTTTATGCTAGTTAAACGGCGTAATTAGCGTATAGCCTAGTTAAACATACTTTTTGATATCAAACTTATTACCCACTGATGTAATATATTATTTTGGGATTTTTAAAGATTTTTAATTAATTTTAGGCTGAGCATAACTTATAGTCGTAGGCTTAATCCGGTAATTGTCGGTTTTGCCCTTACGGGCTATAAAATGAGTTTTACATATCTAAACGACTCCAAACCTTTTGCTACTGATCACATATGATAAATAAATTATTTTAAGCCTTTTGGAAATATAAAAATATCAGATTTATGTATCAAACCCGGAAATGGCTCCTAATCGCCTTTTTAAGCGTTTTTAACGCATAGTATGTACTAGTATTATTTTAAACATACAAGGGTTGATACCTACTGATATTTGAGGCAAATTATAATGTTTTAACAGTAAGCAAAGGTTGATAAACTCAGACTTCAGTTTTGAGCTTTTCGGCTTGTGTGAAATTACCAAAATACCCCTACGGGGCATAGTTTGATTATAATTGGTAAATTTCACATATATACTTATTCCTACTGTTATAACTTGGTAAAATGAGTATGTTAGCTGATTACATCAGACCTGTAACTCAGTTACACACTTAAACTCTTTTATAACCTTTTAAATGACCAAACTACCCCTACGGGGCATAGTTTGTGTTTAAATTCGTTTCGGGCATAATGAAAGACATATTACTGATGTCACAACATATATGAAGCATATTAACTTAGGAAACCTGTAAATAGCTCTCATGAATACCCGTCACGCTTTTTACGCGTTCGGTTCGGTTTATGTAACTAGTTTACATAAACTAGCCTAAACGGGTCAAACCTTAACGGTTTTATCCCAAAATCCAGAATGTGTATGAAATTCCCATATTAAACAAGTCTCTGAACTTGTCGGTTCTAAACCACATTCTATCCGGTCTTCGCTTAATCGTGCGTACGAACCGTGTCTTTGAAACTAGCCGGTCTAAGCTTAAGCTTAATTAAAGACCCGTTAGGATTCTAATAGGTTATTATAAACCTTCGTTCCAGATTAGGAGGACCAGTAAAAGCTACTTGCAATTTGCTTATTGTGATATATACTTTTCTCAGGTAAATACTTTTAACTTATTTTCCCTATACGGGCTTGGGTTACGGTATATAGCTTACCGCTTGATCGGGCATCAAATTCTCCACCGTTGAGTGGGTAGTTGAATAAATTTGATCGGCTCGTTTAAACAATCTTGTTACTTAAAGCCTTTGGGGGGTTAATGACCATGTCCCGGATATCCTTGGCATCATTTTACGAAATGGCCACGACTTAAGCGCGGGGTGTAGGCGTACACCCGTCAGTGCACAAAAGAATATTGTGGTGTGTCTATTGATCTTTAACCCGGACAAGATCCGGGCTACTGAACGCACAAGGAACATGTAATTCGTTCACAAGATTATAATATTAAATAATTCTCCCAAGTTAAATAAAATGTTTATGCCATGTGCATCCAATCCAATTTTCAATCATTTTCCAAAATGAGTCAGTTGATTGTATTTACCAGTGTAAACTGACGTATTTTCCCAAAAAGATTAAATGCAGGTACTAAACGTAATTGGCTGGATTGTCTCCTTAGCATCAATAAAGAGTCTCGCAAGCTTAAGATGCCTGGAGTTTGTTGAACCATTGTTTCCATTTTATGTTCGATCCTTCTGTGGATAAACTTCCGAATATTGTGACATTTGATATTACAAAATTAAATTCGGTTGTATTATATCTTTTAAATTGCTTCCGCTGTGCATATTAAATATTGTGTTGTTTGACTATTATGTTGCCAACCACGTCACGATACTCCCCCACCGGGCCCACCGGTGACACGTGGAAATCGGGGTGTGACAGGTTGGTATCAGAGCCAACATTGAGTGAATTAAACACTAGCCTTTTGTGTTTAATCTCAATGACACAATTGCACATTTCTAAACTTTCGAGTCTAGACAAATAACATAGGACAAATTCCACTTTGTTTGGTTTTGTGTTGTCCTTTATTTTTATATATATTTTGTTGTCATCTCATATTATAATGACAGGATTTGAAAATGCCGCCAAGATTTTTCAGGAGAAGGGGAAGAGGCAAGGGGCCAATCACCGCCCCCAACGACAACGAGGCAGGACCATCTCATATGCGAGCTCCGTCTACTACCGAGAGTGACGACCCTCGGCAAAACAGGAGAAACTTGTTTGAACCAGCCAGACGATCGGTATCCCACAGCTCTACACCTCCGGTCCAAAACCCTTATGGGCCACAACCGGAGTACGAGCCCAACAACCCTCAGCCCTCGTATATACCATTACAGCGATCCTTATCGCATAATTCTTTCGGGGACCCCACACCTGTTTTCAGGGGCCGGTTTAATCCGGTAGGCTACATCCAAGAACCCGTGGGTTTTAACCCACTGGGGCCAGAGGATCATTTCTCTGGCGATCACGCGGATGACATGGACGAGGATACAGACCCCGTCGAACCAGCAAGTGGTACACCAAACCACCAGATTGAGATCTCCGACGGATCTTCTTTCCACGGATCACCCTATGGTGGTCCAGACAGTTTCCAAGCCATGTTTAATCAGCACGAGTGGTACTATACACCTTCCCACCATTCGTCGCCTCACGAGCAGCAGCCGCAGCAGCAACAGGATCCCTCTGTGGATTCAAGATTCGTGGCAGTCACGCCACCGCCTCCACCGCCGCCAGTGCAGCCGGCACCTCCGCAACCGCCGAGGCGAAGGAGAACCGGTGCGCGCATGTCGTCACGAGCAGGGGATTTCCATTTCAGTTCCCCACGTCAATCCAGTGGCAGCCACTATCTGCCACATCAGGAGGACCCACAAATGGGTGGACCTTCTAATCCAGCTGTGCCACAGCCACCGCCGATGGGTTTTGACAACCCAATTCCAGCGTATACGGGTTCCATGGCGTATAACCCGTTTGAGCCACTGGTCCACAACAACTATGGTTACGCGGAGGCCGATCCTTACATGGTAGCGGCTAATTACAACGCTCTTCACCCGGAGGGACCATACAGAGCTCCATGGGGAGTAGGTTTCCCAACACATGGGTACCAGATACCTCCCAGACCTATTATGAGGACGCAATCGCAGCCGCCTCGGTTTTCTCCCCCAGAACGGGAGGAAATTCTTCAGAGGCTGGATCAGGTTGAGCGAGAAATCGCCGCGACCGCCAGGAGAGACAAAGCTTCTTCCAAGGATTGGCAAGCTTGATCAAGGGGAAGAACAAGAAGGATCATTGAATCCTTCCAATTATTGTTAAGCCCCTGCGTGGGCCAGTCTTGTTGTATAAGCCCCTGCGTGGGTGTATTTGGTTGTTAAGCCCCTACGTGGGAATGTACGTTGTTGTTTGCTTTGAGCCCCTGCGTGGGCCTATTTTTCCAATAAACCCCTACGAGGGTATATTGTATGTGTGAGTCCCTGCGTGGACTATTATGTTTGTTATTTAAGTCCCTGCGTGGACTAGTTTGTTGCTTCACCCCTTCTTGGGTAAATGTTTGTTGAAAAGACCCGTTTAGGGCAGCGTGTAATATGTATAATTAATGGAATGTTTGTTTTATAAATTTCATGTTTGCCTTACGTGCATAAATAATTTATATATGAAATAAATAAATTAAAATCATTCCTTTTGAAAAATCTGCCTATTTAAATTATTAATTAAGAATCTTAAGTGTGAAACCTAGCCTTCGGGTCAATTATAAGACCGGGCCAAGATGGTAAGACCTGTTTAAAAGATTCAAATCCCTGTTAACATCTGTGAACATGTTAACACTCCTGGCAGATGTGATTCATTTAAAAATCGCACACGTTATTATATAAAGATCTTTTTAAAGATTCCAAACCCAACTTAATGATCTCTGAATCATGGGTTAAATCATCAATTAAGATGATCACATTTTTACCATACCTGGTAATACGTGCCTACGGGCCATGCTCATTTCCAAATGAGCCAAAAGACAGTGGTAGCTATGACTCCCTGTCTGGTAAAGGTAATGAACTATGTTCAAACCTTAAAAGCCTTGATTCTCTGAAATCATAGCTTATAATTTAAATTGTCTATGTGACTAAGCCTTATGTGCTAATATATATATCGTTATTGTTTATAATTAGGAGAAAAATTTAATTGAAATCCTAATTTAATACGATTAATAAATTAACCAAATATGGTCTCTGCTTACCATGGTTAATGAGTTACCCTAAGGGGTAATTCCATAATAAACTCCCAAATAAAATATTGTCCTTGTTTTCTGCAACAGTTCAATTAAAATGGCTGACTCAGACGAGATAAATAGCCATCCAGTGGAGCAAAATGATAACGCCCAGATTACTTTAACGGGTGCTGAATTAAAAGCGATCATAGACGGCGCTGTTACACAAGCTTTGGAGCGGCAATATGAAGATTATAGTGGGACTCGAAGTAGGACCCAATCTGCACCGCACTCAAAGCTCAAAACTCATTCTGAGGCGCATAGCAAGCCTCCTCCCAAAAAGGATATTCCCAAGAAAGATGGTGACGATCGTCAGTCCACCAATCATCAAAGTGTGCCATCGCAACAGATTGTATTACATCGAGAACCCAATAATAAGGGTTGCTCCTATAAATACTTTGTTTCGTGCAAGCCCCGGGATTTTAATGGGGAGAAAGGAGCCGTCGATTGTATGACATGGCTAGATGAGATGGATACGGTTGTGGACATCAGCGGATGCGCTGAGAGAGACGTGGTCAAGTTTGTGTCACAGTCTTTCAAGGGTGAAGCTTTAGCATGGTGGAGATCTCTGATTCAAGCCACCGGGAAAATCCCATTGTACAATATGTCGTGGGATCAATTTGTTGCCCTTATCAGGGAAAATTACTGCCCTCAGCATGAGGTGGAGAAGATAGAGTCTGACTTTCTATCCTTGGTATGACAAACCTCGACTGTCAAGCTTACCTAACGAGCTTCAACACTATGTCTCGGTTGGTTCCATATTTGGTAACCCCGGAACCAAAACGGATAGCTCGTTTTATCGGTGGTTTAGCCCCCGAGATCAAGGCAAGCGTAAAAGCTTCTCGGCCAGCTACTTTTAGATCCGTAGCTGACATTTCCTTATCCCTCACTCTGGATGCGGTCAGGCAGAGATCGCTGAAGAATAAGGAGGCTGAGAAGAGAAAGCGTGAAGATGATGGTTCACGAAAGTCGAACAAGAAGCACCGTGGGAGCGGTGACAACAAGAAAGGTTCTGAGTCGAGGAAAGATGGGCATAATGCTAGTGAGAAGCCCAAATGCAAAATTTGCAAGAAGCAGCACTATGGAAAGTGCAGACTTGAGTGGAACTCACAGACTCAGTCAAAAACCTATGCTTGTGGTATTTGCAAATCCACGGATCACAAAACCTTGGATTGCAAGAAGATAAAAGACGCAACGTGCTACCGGTGCAATGAAAAGGGGCACATTAAGACCAACTGCCCTAAATACAACAAGAAGCCTGAAGAGACCAAGAAGACTAATGCCAGAGTCTTCAGAATGGATGCGAAAGAGGCGGTGCAAGACGATAATGTCATAACAGGTACTTTCCTTGTAAACGATGTCTTTGCAAGAGTACTTTTTGATTCAGGCGCAGATAAGTCTTTCGTAGATCATAAGTTTTGTAAATTGTTAAATTTACCTGTCAAAACCTTAAGCGTAAACTATGAGGTAGAGTTAGCAGATGGTACCATAGAAACCGTCTCAACTGTGTTAGATGGATGTGTTATATCCATTAAGAACCATTCTTTTCCTCTGTCTCTACTTCCCTTTAAGTTGGCCGGTTTTGACATAGTTCTGGGTATGGACTGGTTATCTCATAACCAGGCCCAAATTGTATGTAACATGAAGCAAGTGGTAATAAAGACTCCGTCTAGTGAACCACTTACCATTCGGGGAGATACCCAGTATGGGCTGCCTGAGCAAGTGACTATGCTCAAGGCTTCAAAATGTTTAAAGAAGGGTTGTGTCATCTACATGGCACAAGTGATCATTGATGAGCCCAAACCGAAGATAGAAGACATCCCTGTCATCTCTGAATTCCCAGAAGTTTTTCCGGAAGAACTACCTGGTTTGCCACCAGATAGGCAAGTGGAATTCAGGATTGATATCATCCCCGGAGCAGTACCAGTTGCTAGAGCACCTTATAGGTTGGCACCCACAGAGATGAAAGAATTGAGGACACAGCTAGACGAATTACTAGCCAAGGGTTTCATTAAGCCTAGTTCGTCTCCTTGGGGAGCGCCAGTCCTGTTTGTCAAGAAGAAGGATGGATCGATGCGTCTGTGCATCGACTATCGCGAGCTTAACAAGGTCACAATAAAGAATAGATATCCTTTGCCCAGGATCGACGATTTGTTCGATCAGTTACAAGGGGCCAGCTATTTCTCGAAGATTGATTTGAGGTCAGGCTACCATCAACTGAAGGTTAGAGATGAAGATGTGCATAAAACTGCATTTAGGACTCGTTATGGTCATTACGAGTTCCTAGTGATGCCTTTTGGGCTCACTAATGCACCGGCCGCGTTCATGGATCTCATGAATCGCGTTTGCAAGCCGCACTTAGATAAATTCGTCATCGTCTTCATTGATGACATCCTTATTTACTCAAAGAGCCAAGCTGATCACGAGAAGCATCTCCGTTGCATTCTGAAGCTACTTCACCAAGAGAAGCTCTATGCCAAATTCTCTAAGTGTGAGTTCTGGCTTCGAGAAGTCCAATTCCTTGGACATGTGGTCAGTGAGCGTGGTATCCAAGTGGATCCCGCTAAAGTTGAAGCTGTTATGAACTGGCAAGAGCCAAAGACGCCTACAGAGATTCGTAGCTTCCTGGGATTGGCAGGATATTACAGGCGTTTCATTGAAAATTTTTCTCGGATTGCTGCGCCCCTAACTTCTCTAACTAAGAAGAAGATTAAGTTTGACTGGGGGCCTAAGCAGCAAGAAGCATTCGATATTCTCAAGCAGAAGTTGAGCAATGCTCCTGTGTTGACATTGCCTGATGGAATCGAAGAATTTGTAGTTTATTGTGATGCATCACACACCGGGATGGGGTGTGTGCTCATGCAGAAAGGCAAGGTTATTGCCTACGCATCACGACAGTTAAAAGTGCATGAAAAGAATTACACCACTCACGACTTGGAATTGGGTGCCGTTGTATTCGCACTAAAACTGTGGAGGCATTACCTGTATGGAATCAAGTTTGTGATCTATTCTGATCACAAGAGCCTCCAGCACCTGTTCAATCAGAAGGAATTAAACATGAGGCAACGCCATTGGATGGAGACCTTGAATGATTATGATTGTGAAATCAAGTATCATCCCGGCAAAGCGAATGTAGTCGCTGACGCCTTGAGCAGAAAGGAGAGGGGTAAACCCATCCGAATTAATGCCAAGCGCATGGAGATAAGGAACAGTTTGATAGAAAGGGTCTTAGCTGCACAGAAGGAAGCTGTGTTGGAAGCTAACTATCCTAATGAAAAGTTAGGAGTAACTGAGGAGCAGTTAACTCTTAGCAAGGACGGAATTCTAAGATTGAATGGACGAATATGGGTTCCAATTTATGGAGGACTTCGTGATGTTATCCTCCAGGAAGCCCATATTTCCAAATACTCCGTTCATCCTGGAGCTGATAAGATGTACCAGGATCTAAAGGCAAATTATTGGTGGATAGGCTTGAAAAAGTCTGTAGCCGCCCATGTAGCAAAATGCTTGACATGTGCGCAAGTCAAAGCCGAGCATCAGAAACCGTCAGGTTTGCTACAACAGCCTGAACTTCCTACGTGGAAGTGGGAAATGGTAACGATGGATTTCATCACCAAGTTACCTAAGACAAGGAAAGGAAATGACACAATATGGGTTATAGTTGATAGACTGACTAAGTCAGCACATTTCTTACCCATCAAGGAGACTTATAGCTCCGATATGTTAGCCCAGTTATACGTTGATAAGATTGTAGCCTTACATGGCATACCTGTGTCTATTATCTCTGACCGAGATACTAGATACACGTCACATTTTTGGAAGAGTTTCCAACAATCTTTGGGCACACGTTTGAATTTTAGTATGGCTTATCATCCACAGACTGACGGTCAGAGTGAGCGTACTATTCAAACGTTGGAAGACATGCTACGCGCATGTGCAATCGATTTGGGTGGTAGTTGGGATAAGAACCTACCATTAATCGAATTCTCCTACAACAATAGCTACCACACCAGCATAAAAGCTGCGCCTTTTGAGGCCTTATATGGTAGAAAGTGTAGATCGCCCGTGTGTTGGGCGGAAGTTGGAGATGTCCAGTTATCAGGACCAGAGATAGTCTTCGAAACGACGGACAAGATTGTCCAGATTCGTGACCGTCTCAAAGCTGCCCGAGATAGGCAGAAGAGCTACGCAGATCCAAAGCGTAAAGCTTTGCACTTCGAAGTAGGTGACAAAGTGTTGCTAAAAGTATCACCCTGGAAGGGAGTGATGCGGTTTGGTAAGAAAGGCAAGCTAAGCCCGAGATACATAGGACCTTTCGAGGTTATCGAACGTGTCGGGTCAGTTGCCTATAAGTTAAACTTACCAGAAGAGCTCAGTGGAATTCACAATGTGTTCCACATCTGCAATCTGAAAAAGTGCTTCGCTGACGAATCACTGGTTATACCACACACAGATGTGCATAAAGACGAGAGCTTGAAATTTGTGGAAAAACCTTTGTCGATTGAAGATCGACAGGTAAAGAAGCTTCGAAGGAAGCATGTACCTATTGTAAAGGTCAAATGGGATGCCCGTAGAGGTCCCGAATACACGTGGGAGGTTGAATCCACGATGAAAGAAAAGTACCCTTATTTATTTCAGTAAATCTCGGGTCGATATTTATTTTAAGGGGGTGAGGATGTAACACCTCGAAAATTCACGTCCTATAATGGGTAGACACGTGTCATATGTTTAAACGTGTGAAAGAATATTATGAAAGGACTAAAGTTGACAAACATGGAAAGTATGTGGATATACATATTCTAAGTGTCAACAGTGAATAAATGTATTGTACATTTACCCTACATGATGTTTATAACGTCAAACGAATAAATCATGGATCATACGAAGCTAAAAGTGAGAGATTACAAACTACAGGGGCTAAATGTGTCAACATGTTTAAGTTATACCTCTGAGTGACCTTTTGACAAACCCGAAGCTTTGTAACTGTAAATTATGCTCACTAGAATGCACGATATAAATTCCATAAAGTTTCGTTATCGTATGAGAAAGTTATGATCAAATTCGTGTGCGAAGGGTTAAAGCGTCAACGTTGATAATTAGGCCTTTTCGGGTAACAATAAAGTTAACCGAGGACTAAACAAAGTGGGTAAATGTCTTAAAGCCCTTATAAATCAATTTAGAGGGCTCATTTTGCAAAACAAGACGCGAAAACGACCTTTAGAAGGACCAAGGACCAAAACTGCAATTAATGAAAATTTGTGTTGTCAGATCATACACGCTCGCGTAGCGCGAGCATGAGAGCTTTCGCCGTCGCGCTACGCGACGGCCCTATCTGATCAGCCAGCTCCGAATTCCTTGGGTTCTTGTCTGCCTTTGCGCTTGTGTTCGACTTTTAACCGATTTTCCACATCTCTTGACCCCTAAAGCACCCCCTAAACACTTAGGGACATGTGTTAATCAGTTGTGGTGGATTGTAGACTCATGTGTCAAAGAATTGTGGTGAAAATTTCACTATAAAAGGACCATGAACTTGCAACAAGTCTTCACACCTTCTCTCAAGCTTTCTGATCATTCCTGGAGCTCAAGCCTGCTTCCAAGTGATCACTAATCAAGCTTAGGACTTCAGTAAGTTACTAATCCTTTCTTTTATTGAGTTTAGCTTAGTTATTTAGCTAAAAGTCAAACTGTCGTAATTACGGTTTGACTTCGAGATTAATTAATAATGGCTCAGTCAAATCTCGAATTAAAAGTACCTATAAGTAGGTAATTATGTGGGTAATAAAACCTCAAAAGGGTTCCCCCTGATTCCCACTCTAACTAGGTCTAATGTCGGGTCAAACGTGTAAATAAAAAGTCAACAGAATGTTTAAAATGCAATTTATGCATGATTAGCAATGTAGAACACTTATAACCTGTTTGATCATTAATATAATGTGGTAATTAGTGTAAGGACATGTCTAAACATGTTCAACCCGACAATTTCCTGTTTAGACCCGGTTCGGAACCGAAAGTCGCATAGTTTGACTTATACTTTGACTTTCAGTTCTGACCCGTTATGATATGTTTTAGAAATGCCTTAGAGCTTTATTTGGACCAGGTTACATGCTAGTATAACCCTCTGTGATTATACACCTCGGATCATTAGTTATCCAATTAATATGCATGATTCCGTTAATTGCTCGTATGTTGACCATTATGCCCTTTTCACCTTAAAACGTGATTTTTGGAAATGTAAAAGAGTAGAAACCTTAATTACTGATATTTAAACTTGCATACAAAATTTGACATCAGTTTGAGGTGTAGGTTAAGAGTTATGCTCGTTAGCGTAAAATTAAAGCTTTATGCTAGTTAAACGGCGTAATTAGCGTATAGCCTAGTTAAACATACTTTTTGATATCAAACTTATTACCCACTGATGTAATATATTATTTTGGGATTTTTAAAGATTTTTAATTAATTTTAGGCTGAGCATAACTTATAGTCGTAGGCTTAATCCGGTAATTGTCGGTTTTGCCCTTACGGGCTATAAAATGAGTTTTACATATCTAAACGACTCCAAACCTTTTGCTACTGATCACATATGATAAATAAATTATTTTAAGCCTTTTGGAAATATAAAAATATCAGATTTATGTATCGAACCCGGAAATGGCTCCTAATCGCCTTTTTAAGCGTTTTTAACGCATAGTATGTACTAGTATTATTTTAAACATACAAGGGTTGATACCTACTGATATTTGAGGCAAATTATAATGTTTTAACAGTAAGCAAAGGTTGATAAACTCAGACTTCAGTTTTGAGCTTTTCGGCTTGTGTGAAATTACCAAAATACCCCTACGGGGCATAGTTTGATTATAATTGGTAAATTTCACATATATACTTATTCCTACTGTTATAACTTGGTAAAATGAGTATGTTAGCTGATTACATCAGACCTGTAACTCAGTTACACACTTAAACTCTTTTATAACCTTTTAAATGACCAAACTACCCCTACGGGGCATAGTTTGTGTTTAAATTCGTTTCGGGCATAATGAAAGACATATTACTGATCTCACAACATATATGAAGCATATTAACTTAGGAAACCTGTAAATAGCTCTCATGAATACCCGTCACGCTTTTTACGCGTTCGGTTCGGTTTATGTAACTAGTTTACATAAACTAGCCTAAACGGGTCAAACCTTAACGGTTTTATCTCAAAATCCAGAATGTGTATGAAATTCCCATATTAAACAAGTCTCTGAACTTGTCGGGTCTAAACCACATTCTATCCGGTCTTCGCTTAATCGTGCGTACGAACCGTGTCTTTGAAACTAGCCGGTCTAAGCTTAAGCTTAATTAAAGACCCGTTAGGATTCTAATAGGTTATTATAAACCTTCGTTCCAGATTAGGAGGACCAGTAAAAGCTACTTGCAATTTGCTTATTGTGATATATACTTTGCTCAGGTAAATACTTTTAACTTATTTTCCCTATACGGGCTTGGGTTACGGTATATAGCATACCGCTTGATCGGGCATCAAATTCTCCACCGTTGAGTGGGTAGTTGAATAAATTTGATCGGATCGTTTAAACAGTCTTGTTACTTAAAGCCTTTTGGGGGGTTAATGACCATGTCCCGGATATCCTTGGCATCATTTTACGAAATGGCCACGACTTAAGCGCGGGGTGTAGGCGTACACCCGTCAGTGCACAAAAGAATATTGTGGTGTGTCTATTGATCTTTAACCCGGACAAGATCCGGGCTACTGAACGCACAAGGAACATGTAATTCGTTCACAAGATTATAATATTAAATAATTCTCCCAAGTTAAATAAAATGTTTATGCCATGTGCATCCAAACCAATTTTCAATCATTTTCCAAAATGAGTCAGTTGATTGTATTTACCAGTGTAAACTGACGTATTTTCCCAAAAAGATTAAATGCAGGTACTAAACGTAATTGGCTGGATTGTCTCCTTAGCTTCAATAAAGAGTCTCGCAAGCTTAAGATGCCTGGAGTCTGTTGAACCATTGTTTCCATTTTATGTTCGATCCTTCTGTGGATAAACTTTCGAATATTGTGACATTTGATATTACAATATTAAATTCGGTTGTATTATATCTTTTAAATTGCTTCCGCTGTGCATATTAAATATTGTGTTGTTTGACTATTATGTTGCCAACCACGCCACGATACTCCCCCACCGGGCCCACCGGTGACACGTGGAAATCGGGGTGTGACATTATGAATGAAATGATTGTTTGTTTGGGGTATTCGGATGAAGATATAGTAACTTACCATTTCAAAGTACCCGAAGAAGAAAGTTTGGAATTTAGGTTTGAGGCCATTGGGTAATGATTCAGATGTTCTTAATTTGATTAAGTATGCTGAATCAAGTAAGGTTATTGAAGTGTATGTTGAGCATTTAGAGACCTACCCTAGGAAAGTTAGCCAAGATCAAGGTCAGGTCACACAAGAGTCAACATTGGTTGAGGGTAGTGATGAATCCGATGAGGGTAGTGATACAAGTGAAAGTGATGGTAGTGATACAAGTGGTAAAGATAGGGAGGATGATGATGATCCAGATTACGTTGTTGATGAAAACAACATAGTTGATGAAGTTGTTGTAGATGACATGGAATTATTTAGAGCTATAGTTGTGCATGAGTCTGTTGAAAAGGAGCAAGTGCCAACTAAAGATGTAGAAAATGAAGACGAGCAAGTGCCAACTGAAGATGTAGAAAATGAAATTGATGATGACACCCCACTGCAACTAGTGATTAGGGATATTAGGAAGAAGAAAAACAAATGTCAGTATTCATTAGATTCCCTGTTTTATGTAGGGCAGGCTTTCTATGACAAGGAATCTATGGTTGACCTGGTCAAAGCACATGCTGTGCATACAAGGAGGCAGCTACACATACAAAAAAATGACTTGTCTAGATGCCGTGTGGTGTGTATGGGTGGGAATCTAGACATTGGTGCTTGTCTAGATAAAGCTGTTGGGGATGGGTCATGTGCATCAAACACTACACATGGTGGGCCCAGTGTTAGTAAGGGTAATTTAGGGAAAAGGCATAAAAGGACCAAGAAGGTAGGTGGAGAACTTAATTCTGGTCCCAAACCTAGAACAAAATATCCACAGCCGAAATGCCAACGGTTATTGCATATTTCAAGGAAAGTCATTAACTTGTGGATTGTGTGGTGCAACGGGACATAACAGGAGAAGATGCAAACATGGTGGAGCAACAGGTGGTGATGGAAGTGTTGATGGTGCAACAGCTGCTGGTGGGGGTGCTTAGAATTGTATGCTGTTTGTTTTTTGTTTGCTTGACTTGTCTTTCGGATCAACAGCTGCATTTTGTTTTTGTGAAATTGATGGCTCAGCCCAGCAAACAAAGCCGCATCCACGACGGTTTGCCTATGATTATTAGAATCACTTCAGAGATAACATATACGTACCTAATTTAACAAAATTACAAATGCTCACCCGTTTGTCGCAGCAGTAGAATCTTCTACCAGGGTTAGATTCAGTCGCAGATGTTCGAATTATAGTTGGAGACCCGCATCTGCAAACCACCATGTTGATCTTTGAAGGATTTGAGAATTAGGGTTTTTGTGTTAAAAGGGTGATTGAGGAGAAGATGATGCAGGGACTTTCTTTATATAATAACATGAGTTTTATAAAGCATTCAATAAATGCGAAAACAAATTAAAATAGAAAATGACAAAAATGACAAGTTTGCCCTCCAGTCAAATCCAGATTTTGAACGGCGTCAAAAAAATGGACTAATCTAGCAACAGAACTTAGGCCCAATGACTGTTTTAGCAAAAAAAGTTGATTTTGGACTGATCTAGCAATTTGAGTCAAACCACAGGGACGATTTTAGCAGTTTACTCATTACCTTAATATGTGAATTTTAGAGAGCAAGGGGTAGGAATGGAAGAACATGGCAAAAGTATGTGAATTTGATTTAGATTTGTTCTTGACCTTTGGTATGCCATCTTAAAAATTTGTGCAAATTACCATTAGGGTAGAAAACCTAGTTTCTTTAATAAGGTAGTTTTAAATTACCATTTGTGCAAATTACCTTTATGGTGATGGAAAAAATATTTACCAAAATGAGTGTTTTCATTTATTTCTTATTACAAACTAATATATTGCATTTTTTGCTTTTATTTTTTATTCAATATCACGTTTTTTTTACCAAACAACTCATTAAACGTTTTATTTTATTTTTTACCTAACTTATTATAACTCTTTTTTAATGGTCTTCTTTTATATTCCTTTTATATTTGTGTAAGATAAATAATTTTAATATAAAGAATGAACACAAAGATATCGGTAATATTTACTCCTATCAAGTAAACAGTTTGCACTATCATCACTA
Organism: Helianthus tuberosus; assembly: GCA_030545235.1. Lineage (NCBI taxonomy): Eukaryota > Viridiplantae > Streptophyta > Magnoliopsida > Asterales > Asteraceae > Helianthus > Helianthus tuberosus. The sequence goes on from CM060351.1 coordinate 181,900,062, forward strand.
ATTCAATAAAATTAAAATAACTAGAGTATTGAATTGATAACAACTAGTATTAAGCACCATCGCGTTGCGGCGGGACCATCAACACTGAACTTGCGGCGTGTTAATGCGAATAGCTTAGACCGAAACGTAAAACGTAGAAAAGAATAACTAAGTTGATCTAGGACTCGTGCGTTGCAACGAACCTATCAAACTAGAAAAAATAGACAACGTAAAAAATGTTGAACCGCACACACGTTGCGTCATGTTAACTCGCAGAATTTGAAACGAAATGTAAAACGAAAAACTTGCGTAAAATGGAAAATATAAGGGAACAAAGTTGAAACTAAAAAAATTGTGAGGTTAAATTGCGAAAGACAAAAACTTTTGGGTTAAAAGCATGGTTGCAGAAATCGGCCTAGGCGGCCGATTAATCGGCGCCTAGGCGCTAGGCGGCCACTTACTGCCTAATTTTGAGCTAGTCGGTCAATTAATCGGCCATGGTCAAAGTCGGTCAAAGGCGGTACCTAGGCGGTCAAAAATCGGATTAATCGGACTATATTAATCGGTCAAAACCGGTCCTAGGCGGTCAAAATTGGTCAAAATCGGTCAAAATCGAACCATACTATCTGAAACTTGAAGTATTTATGTGAATTTTGAAGTATTGTTTTTATATTATTGTGTATATATATATAATTTTGAAAAAATACATATATAAATCCCTTTCCGATTAATCCCTAGGCGGTACCTCACCGCCAGACTAACGCCTAGCGCCTTCTACAACATTGGTTAAAAGTAAAAAAAAAATCAAATAGATTTGTGTTAAAGGTGAAAAATCAAGTTTTTTTTTTTAAATCCCCCTAATCATTGGGTACACCCACTCCACTCTATGCGTACAATTGTTGAAAAATTAAAGTATGGAAATGTGCATAGACAATGGCAAACGAAATATTATCTAAAAAACAGTAGGTGAGAGGTATTTCTCAACAATTTCAATTTGTTTTAACAAGGTTTGATCATAAAAAAAAAATTATAATAAGTGCTATATATAAAATAATAATCAGTTGATTGAAGAAAAAAAAAGTCCAAAAGTGATAATAGGTTAATTGAGTTAAAAATAGAAGATTTATAATAGATTAGTTAAAAATAAAGAAAAACACTCATTTTAGTAAATAATTTCTAAATCATCTATTTTGATAAATACTTTTTTCACCTACACTTTGAAAGAAAAAAAAACTCCAGTTTATCGTTTCTTGGTTGCTTGTCACTCTGACCTTTTATTTATTTATTTTAAGATTTATAAAAATATCTTAACCTATATTATAAAAGCCTTAGTTTTAATGTTTATAAAGCGATGCTTTATTAAAAAAAAAATATTTTAGGATTTGTAGAATATCTTTAAGGTATATAATAAAAGGTTTAGTTTTAATGTTTATAAAGCGATGCTTTACTTAAAAAAAAAACATTATAAATATGCAGTTTCATATTACAAGTAGAAATGCTATCGAATAGTTTCTTTTCTTCATATTAACTTATCTCCATTTCCATATGTTTACTAAGTCAAGTTCCCACTTAAAATGTAGTATGTAAAGAATGAATACCAAAAGCATAAAATCATTATTATTAGTCCAAAATACCGATTTTATTTCATATTCTATCCCCACTCTTATACCTTTAGACTTTTGATCTCACTAATACAAAGTTAACATGTTTGCTATTGATTATTTAGTAATTTGTTGTCTTTTATATTAAAACTAGATTATTACCCCGTGTATTACACGGGTTGAAAATATGTTATTTTACATACTAAATAATAAAACAATATATCTTTAAAAACCTTATTTATTACACGGGTTGAATAAATGTAATTTTATATATTAAATAATAAAAAAATATTATATTTTTAAGAACCTCGTGTATTGTAATTTATATCCCAAATAATAAAAAAGTTAAATCTTTAAAAACTCTATGTATTACACGAGTTGAATAAATGTAATTTTAGATTAATAGTATATTAAATAAATATAATTTTGGATTAATGGTGTATTAAATAAATATAATTTTGGATAAAGTCTTATATATAAATTTTAAGTAATCAGTATATTTAATAAATAATAAAAATACTAATAATAGTAAAAATAGGTGACATATATTGGTTTCTTTAATTATATAGTATAGATATAGATGTTCACATCATCGGTTGTTTCAATCGATAACATAATTTGTTTTCATATCATGGATCAATAACCAACGCTACAAATGTGACAAATAACACTACAAAAGGGAGGTGGATATGAAATACCGAGTATAAAGTTAACCGAATAGACTATAAAGAAATTGAACTAAAGTAGAGTATATGGTCTAAATATGGAGTAAAGTGAAATAACAAAGTAAAGTGTGCATGGTCTAAATATGGAAGAGTGAAATAAGTCGTTTTATACTTAAGATTTATGAATATATAAAACTCACTGAAATTAAACTAATAATATTTATCTATAAGATATTAAACTAATGAGTAAACTTCCGTTTTGCTCCCTATGGTTTGGTCACTTTAACGGTTTTGCCCCATACCTTTAAAAATAGCCATTTTCCTCCAATAGTTTGCTATGATTTTTCCATTTTGCTCCCCGCCTCTAACTTCATCCAAATTGTATGTTTCTCCATTTTGCTCCCCGCAGGGAGCAAAATGGAAAAACCATAGCAAACTATTGGAGGAAAATGACTATTTTTAAAGGTTTGGGGGCAAAACCGTTAAAGTGACCAAACCACAAGGAGCAAAACAGAAGTTTACTCTAAACTAATAATATTTAGTAGGAGTGTTATCTATAATATAATATAATATAATATAATATATTAAACTAAATAATATTTGGTAGGATGATTATCTATAATTAATTAGAATAGAAAAACCATAGCAAACTATTGGAGGAAAATGACTATTTTTAAAGGTTTGGGGGCAAAACCATTAAAATGACCAAACCACAGGGAGCAAAACGGAAGTTTACTCTAAACTAATAATATTTAGTAGGATGATTATCTATAATTAATTAGAAAAGATTAAACTAAAATAATAATTATCTGTAATAGATGGCCTAATATAGTGACAAGTGTCCTTAAAGTGTTTTCTTTTATTATATAGTATAGATACGATAATCTATAAACGGATTCATATCTTAAATTTTATATCCTTTAGTTATAGTTCCTATCTTATATTCTTAGGGTCTACATATTTACACACCTGATTGCCTATTTGGACACCCTTCAAGACGCCTCGTATAGACCTATACGAGGCGTATTGCCTTTTTCAATTTCCAAGAGAATCTCTGATGATGTCATATTTTGTCTTATTTGCCTCGTATACGCCTCGTATAGGCCTATACTGGGCGTCTAGGGGTAAAAAGACCATTTAGCCCCTGATTTAGGCCTATACTGGGGGTAAATTGGTCTTTTTTGCCTCTCTTATATGCCTAGTATAGGCCTATACTAAGCGTATATAAGGGTTTTTTTTTTTTTTTTTAACAAACATTTTATACAATATTAATCGTTTTAGCAAACTTTTATACAAAAACAAGTTTTTTTATTTTAAATAATTAATATTAGGACCCCTCATTGGTTTTTTTTGAGTTGAAAAATGGATGTTTTGGTAGGGTAATTTGATTGTTTTTTGGAGGGTGATGTTTTTTGAGTAAAAAAATGGGTGTTTTGGTGGGGTAATTTGAGTTGTTTTTTAAGAAAAGTTTTATTTTTTTTATAAAAATATTTTACCGTTTTCAAGATCGGCCTTTAAAAATATTCGATCGTAGAAATATTACATTCGGTAAAATATTTTTATAAAAAATAAACCTATCAAAAAAAACCAACGAGGGGTCCTAATATTAATTATTTAAAATAAAAAAACTTGTTTTTGTATAAAAGTTTGCTAAAACGATTAATATTGTATAAAATGTTTGTTAAAAAAAATACCCCTTCAAGACGCCCAGTATAGGGCTATACTGGGCGTCTATGTGGACCAAAAGACCATTAAACCCCTGAATTAGGCCTATACTGGGGGCAAAACAGGGCTATAATGGTCTTTTGGACCCCTCGTATACGCCCAGTGTAGCTCTATACTGGGCGTCTATTATTATTTTTTTTTCTTTTTTTAATATTTAAAAAGAGAAAACAAAAAAATAAAAATAAACGCCCAGTATAGGGCTATACTGGGCCTATACGAGGGGTCCAAAAGACCATAATAACCCTGTTTTGCCCCCAGTATAGGCCTAATTCAAGGGTATAATGGTCTTTTTCCCCACATAGACGCCCAGTATAGCCCTATACTGGGCGTCTATTTTTATTTTATTTTTTGTTTTCTCTTTTTAAATACCAATAACACTAATATTAACTATAAAAAACTCATATTAATTATAAAAAACTCATATTAATTATAATAACACTCATATTAATTATAATAACTCATATTAATTATAATAACACTAATATTAATTATAAAAAACTCATATTAATTATAATAACACTAATATTAATTATAATAACTCATATTAATTATAATAACACTAATATTAATTATAAAAAAACTCATTTTAGTATCAATAACACTAATATTAATTATAATAACTCATATTAATTATAATAACACTAATATTAATTATAAAAAAACTCATTTTAGTATCAATAACACTAATATTAATTATAAAAAAACTCATATTAATTATAATAACACTCATATTAATTATAATAACTCATATTAATTATAATAACACTAATATTAATTATACGATGCCTATACGAGACTTATACTATACTATACGATACGATACAACACGATAGGCTTATACAAGACCTATACGAGACTTATACTACACTATACTATACGATACGATGCGATACAACACGATACTATAGGATACGATACCACATCCATAGGCCCATACAATGCCTATACGAGATTTATACTACACTATACGATACAATACAATACGATATTAGACTATTGGATAAGATACAACACTCGTATAGGACTATAGGTGTGGTTTAGGTCCCGTTTAGGCCTATAGGCTTATACAAGACGTATATGGGACCTATACTAGACTTATACTATACACTATACGATACGATACAACACCCGTATACGTCGATAGGCCTATACAAGACCTATAAGGGACCTATACTACACTATATGATACGATAGTATCGTATTGTATCGTATTGTATCGTATAGTATGGTATCGTATTGTATCGTATAGTGTATAGTATAAGTCTCGTATAGGTCCCATATAGGTCTATACGAGAGCTATACGAGACTTATACTACACTATACGATACAATACAATACGATACGATACTATAGGATATGATACAACGCCCGTATACGTCGATAGGCCTATACAAGACCTATAAGGGACCTATACGAGACATATACTACACTATATGTTAAAAACAATGTAATATTTCTACGATCGAATATTTTTAAAGGCCGATCTTGAAAACGGTAAAATATTTTTCTTAAAAAACAACTCAAATTACCCCACCAAAACACCTATTTTTTTACTCAAAAAACATCACCCTCAAAAAACAATCAAATTACCCTACCAAAACATCCATTTTTCAACTAAAAAAAAACCAACGAGGGGTCCTAATATTAAATATTTAAAATAAAAAAACTTGTTTTTGTATAAAAGTTTGCTAAAACGATTAATATTGTATAAAATGTTTGTTAAAAAAAAAAAAAAAAAAAAAAAAACCTTCAAGACGCCCAGTATAGGCCTATACAAGGCATATAAGGGGCAAAGGGTCATATATGAGGCCTATACGAAGGGTCCTATACGCCCAGTATAGGCCTATACGAGGCGTATTGAAGCAGTCAAACCAGAAGTGACATAAGTCAGACACTGATTTTGATGTAACCCTATACGCCTCGTATAGGCCTATACGAGGCCTATACGAGGCAAAGGGTGTCTAAATAGACAGATAAGGTTTCTGGATAGTTTGAGCCTATTCTTATCGGAAGCATGTAAAAATGTCAGATTATTTTTAAACTCATTCGTATTTGTGATGAATGGAAGTTGAATTTCTTATACATAAAGTAGAGAAGTGTGAAAACCACATAGACACTTGTACATATATTTTTTTTTAAATATGATACATATAATGATTTTAAAGTGCATCTCTTTATCACCCTCACTAGATGTAATTAATTATCTTCATGAATGAATTATTTATAAATACTTATGTGATTATTTCAGTTCTATACTTAATTAAAATCGATTCACACATTTTCTCTTCTTATACATATACATATACATATGCATACGGATGCACACGGTCAAGAGGATCCGTTAACCGCCATGATTTCTTATAACTTTTTTTATAAAAATTGAGTTGGATCTCGAATTGTAGTCATCCGGAAAAAGAACTCTATGTTGGTTCATGACTAATACATAAATTTAGGGCTGTAAACGAACCGAACGAACACGAACAAGGCCTTGTTCGTGTTCGTTCGTTAAGGAAATAAATGTGTTCACGAACGGTTCATGAACACTTACCGAACGAGATTTTATGTTCATGTTCGTTCATTAAGGAAATGAGCGTGTTCGCGAACGGTTCACGAACACAAACGAACACAAATAAATTTGGCGAACGCGACGAATGATAAAGATAGATGGCCCAGAGAGTAGCACTCGAACTTGAATCCCTTATTGAGGAACGGAGGTCGATCGTATCCGTGGATGTAAATAATGAGATATGAAATGGAAATGATGCATAAACAAGGTGAAAATGGGTACCTTAGTTTAATTGTTAGGGAAATAAAATAAATAAAAGTTTAATAATATAAAAAGTACAAATAAAATATAATAAAGTACAAAGATCTTCAATTAAAACACAAACATACGAACATAAACAAACGCAAATCAACGAATGTCCACGAACACGTTCACGAACACCTTACCGAACGTTCACGAACACAATCGAACGAACGAGACCTCTGTTCATGTTCGTTCATTTAACTAATCGAACGAAATTTATTGCTCATGTTCGTTCGTTTATTAAACGAACGAACATAAACGAACTTCCCGCCGAACGGTTCACGGACTGTTCGCTGAACGTTCTGTTCGTTTACAGCCCTACATAAATTAGATGAACGACCAATGCATATACATTACATACATACGTATGAAGATCTACATATCATTGTCAAATCATTTCTCATAAACCTAATTGGTCTCAACTTTTTAGGGGGTGTTGTTTTCAATAGGTACGCTTGAGCTTAAATTATGGATTAGGAAATTGCCATGGTCCACATATATCTTTTCCTTCTTGCATATTCTACAATAATTGGCAATAATCAAAATCATCCCTCTATTATGATTACAAAGGTTTACCATTTTTAGTACACTACAATTTACCATGCTTAAGGTAGCAAGTGTTAATCTCATCTCGCATGTGACTTGCATTTGCATGTTAGAATTTAAAGGTGACAAAACTTGATGACACAAATACGAAAATAATCAAGGTATCACATTGTCATGTCTAACCGGTTTAATAATGCAAACACCACAACATCTCATATGATTTACATTGCATATTATCGTGTTATGAGTTTACATGGAGATAGATGGTAAACGGGCAACAAGCTGCGTCACTGCCCTTTTTTTGAATAGCAAAACTAAGTCTTTTAAAAACTATGTCCATAGTATATATATGTGTGTGGGCCATTGATTATTTGTGAACTAAGTGAACAAATTCTGGCCATTGATTTACATTATCAAATCGTAAAATACACTAGTGTATTTTCATTATCAAATCTTGACCATTAATTTACACTTATGTATACACGTGTGTATTGATAATCAATGGTTATGATTAGTTCAATGTTCACAATTAAGGCGGTTGTTCACAAATGAACCTAACACTATATATATATGTAGTGGATGGTTCAAATGAGAAGAAAAATTTTGTAAGAATAAAAAGAATAAGTTTTCAACCAATAGAAATGCTTTATTTTACTTCATCTAATATGTTTATTTAATGTTATTAATAAGGGCATATAGGTAAATTTCTATTTGTAATTAATTATCTAACGAATTAAACTTGTAACTCACTTTTAAATATATTCTTTCAAGATAAAATAATTTAGGGTGAAGGAGAATTTTCGACATATGTAAGATAAATTTTAGTATGTGTAAGATAAATCTTAAATGTGTATCATAAATTTAGATATGCGTAGGGTAAATTTCGGTAAGTGTAAGATATATGTAGGATAAATTTTGAAATGTGTAGGACAAAATGTTTTTTACTTTATTAACGAGAGATAACATAATTAATGAGAGGAGTTATAAACTATTTAATGTTTTACCATTAGGCTATGCGATATGGGGTACGTCCCCATGCCGTCGAGGACCGGCGCCGAAGGCAACACCGTGCCTCCCCCCCGTCCCCGTCTTGACCGGCGAGTAGAAGACGTTGGAGACGGTCCAGAAAAAGACAAAAAATGGTGGGGTTCGAGGCTTTTGTGATCATTTGAATAAAAAAATTAAAAATTCAAAAAAAAAAAAATAGACCTGCCATTGTTGAGGAGATTGGAGCTTTTGTTGCGGTAGGTGCAGGTAAACAAACCCTAGGGGATGATATGTATTGGTTTAGGATGGGTTGGGCTTTGGGGCTATACCTTTTGTTTTACTGGGTTGAATATTGGGCCTTTTATATTAGTTTTAGTTTTGTGTAATATTTGTATTATAATATTATGTATTGGTTTAATTAATCCTATATGTGTAATATATTTTTAGGATTTTTTTTAAGTTTATGTGTTTTTTTTAAGTTTATGTTTTTTTTAGTTTATGTAATGGTTTTTAATATTAATGAAAATATTTTGTTAATTTATTTGTTAAATGTTAAAAAAAGTAGAAGATTAAAAAAATAAAAACATAAAAGTGGTGGGGTAGGATCATCTAGGACCATCCTCCATACCCTCTAGTTTTGTGGGATGGACCATCCTTGGGAGGACTATGATGTGGCGCCTACTTGGCGGATCATCCTCCAAGGGAGGACCATCACCATACCCTCTAGCCTTATGTTCTTTCTTCTTTTTCTTCTCACATTAAATTTCTTCTCAAATGAACATTCCCCTATATATATAGGGAATGTTCATTTGAGAAGAAATTTAATGTGAGAAGTTAAACGTTAAATAGTTTATAACCCCTCTCATTAATTATGTTATCTCTCATTAATGAAACGAAAAACATTGTGTCCTACTGTAACACCCTTAATATTTGGACAGTATTTAGAAGATAATCATATGAACTTTATAAAAATCAGAGTTTACAAAAACATTTCGTGATTAAAACCATACACACTTGTGATAGTACCAAACACATCCAAGATAATGCATAACGAGTTTAAAGTTAACCCTTGCTAGTTAACTACAACTAGTTTACAGGATTCCAAACATGGTTGACAAAAGCATTTACAACATGATTAAAGTCTAGACAAAGTTAAGTTTAGTGCGGAAGCTTCAAAATGCGTGTTCGGTTCTTGATAACGTACTTGATCACCATCCGGAAGGGAACTCATCCATACCTAGGGTTAAACACTAAAAACATTAGTTTTGACATTAGTATAATACATATAAACGAATTCCGATATGGAATAATGTTAAATAAAATACAAGTTTTCCTGGGTTCCACCGTAACTTACGGTGTCTACCGTAAGTTACGGTAGACCCTGAGTGACTCTGGTTCTGCCGTAACACAGGGGTAACACACCGTAACATTTTTGGTTTCCACCGTAAATTACGGTGGAACCGTAAGTTACGGTGGGCTCTGCATCTTTGTCCTTTAACTATTTTTCAACTTAAAAAGATCATAACTTTTTACTCATTAGTCCGATTTAACCGATTCTTTTTCCTATGAGTCCGTAACAAAATTACGGATCTAACCATATAAATTTCACATCACGGAAACCGAGATACCGGCATTCGGCTCACAATTTCCTTATTTCGATTACCCAACCCATTAGCAAAAGTGCATAATTCCATATTTCAATCCTAAAGACACTTTAGACATAGTTACCCCATTTCCCGGGGCTTATAACCTTGGAGTATTCGCGCCATACCATGGCTTTGCGTTCTCTTAGAACTAAACACTTGTTTTCACGGAATTCAAGCATTCCGTTTCCAACGACACATTCTATTGACCTCTATTATTTGACCCGATATCCCGGGTTCGTAGACTTAAAATATCATATCCAATTTATTGGTGTGGTACCATCCATCACCTAACGAGATATGAGATTTTCAAGTTTCTACTCACGTGATTCATTTACAAGCAACATTTTGGCCCGTTTGGCTATCTAGTGAAGACCATCACTTTATTAACAAGCCAAACCAGATTTCAAATCTTTGTTTTGACCCGTTTGATGATCTAGTGAACTTCGCCACTTTAACGACGCATCAAACGCATCTATTACAATACGTCATCATTTATACACTAAAACCGAACATTATTACATAATATAATGAGACTAAAGTCGCGTACCTTCAAAGCACACCTTTTCCACGCGTATCCCCTCCGGTGTGTCCGCTTGACGTTCCGGATTCCTTGCCTAAAGAGTTCAATTCATAACAGTTTAGAACTCTTTCATAAGCTTTAACGCATTGTTTCTTAACATAGTCAATCTGCGTTTTCACTCAACTTTCAACATTTTAACCCTCGTTTAGGCGTTTTATCAAACACCTTGCGGGTCAGATTTCTACATGATCTAAACCAAGTTCATGACTTGAAATTACCACCCAAATTGACTTCAATTAGACAATATACACATATTTTGACATCAACAATTTCAGAGATTATCTCACAATTTCAGTTTATACTAGAGAAAGAGTCTTAATCCTAGTGTTTATCAAGTTCTACTAACTTATTAATCACCCACTATAGTGATTTTGATCCTTACAACTAACATGCAAGATTTTGACAAGAAATCATCTAGGGTTTGTCCCTAGACCTCACATTACTTCCAATTTCATGTTTTACAACACATAATCAAGCTCAACCTTCGATTTCAATCACATGCAAGAATTTGAGTTTGAATCAAAACAACCTAATTTGACATACCTTATGATCTCCTTGACGAGGTGATCACGATTCTATGTTCAGATTTCGATTACAACATGATTTGAGCCTTCAATTTGAGAGTTTAGTAGAAATTAGGGTTGTGGAAGTGTGGGTGTCGCCCCCTGTGGTTCTTGATCGACCAGACCCCCCCCCCCCCTCTAATGGGGTGTTTGGTTTGTTTTTAATCAAAACTAATAACAATAGTTTCAATTTTAACAATATTGGCCCTTCTACTTTTATTTAACTTATAGTTTGGTTATTTTAGCCTTAATTCTAGTTATTCATAGACTTGTAGTTAACTAGGTTATAATTTCCTAGTTAGATAAATTCTTGTTTATTTAAACTTTATAATTCTAATATAAAGTTTTGTATTTTCGGGATGTTACAAGTCCACCCCCCTTAAAAAGGGTTTCGTCCCCGAAACCGTAATACGTACCAAATAGTTTAGGGTAGAGCCGTTGCATCTCTTCTTCGGACTCCCATGTGGTATCCGCACTCTTCCTGTGTTCCCATTTAACCTTCACTTGGTTAATTACTTTGCTCTTCAAACTCTTCTCCTTACGATCTAATATCGCAATTGGCTTTACTGCATAGTTGAGGCTGTTATCCACCTCGATATCATCATAGTGAATGCGAGCGGTTTTATCTGCTAAACATTTTCGGAGATGTGACACGTGGAATGTGCTATGAATCCCACTCAACTCATCAGGTAGTTCAAGACGATATGCTACTTTTCCCACCCGTTCGGTGATTCTGAATGGCCCATTAAATCTTGGGCTCAACTTCCCTCTTTTTCTAAACCGTATTATTCCTTTCCACGGCGATACTTTCAGCATTACCTTATCGCCCACTTGAAATTCAATCGGTCTATTCCGTTTATCCGCGTATGCTTTTTGTCGATCCTGAGCCGCCTTTAGGTGAGCTCGGACCAAGTCGATCTTCTCATTCGTAGTTCGGATTATATCAGTAGGTGCTAATCCTCGTGGACCCACTTCTCCCCAACACACCGGGGTTCGACACTTTCTACCATATAACATCTCATACGGGGCCATTTTAATGCTCGATTGATAGCTATTGTTATATGAAAATTCGACCAAGGGTAGATGGACATCCCAACTACCCCCGAAATCGATAATGCAAGCCCGCAACATATCTTCCAACGTTTGTATCATTCTCTCACTTTGCCCATCCGTTTGTGGATGGTAAGCAGTGCTAATGAACAGTTTAGTTCCCATTTGCTCTTGGAATTCACGCCAGAATTTAGAAGTAAACCGAGTATCTCTGTCTGACACAATGGATATCGGCACTCCATGACGTGCTATGATTTCATTGGTGTACACCTCCGACATCTTTTCAGATGTATAAGTCTCACGAATCGGAATGAAGTGAGCACTTTTCGTCAATCTATCCACGACTACCCATATAGCATCAAATCCGCGATTGGTTTTGGGCAATTTGGTTAACAAATCCATCGTGATTTGTTCCCATTTCCAAACTGGGATATCCAACGGTTGTAACTTACCATATGGCTTTTGGTGCTCCGCTTTGACTTGTAAACAAGTCAAACACTTTTCCACATATTTCACAATATCTCTTTTCATTCCGGGCCACCAATAGTTTTGTTTTAAGTCATTATACATTTTGGTCGCCCCCGGATGAATTGAATAATGAGATTTATGGGCCTCGTCAAGCAGAAGCACCTTGGCCCCACACGTATTTGGAACCCAAATTCTCCCAAATCGAGTTTTCAATCCTTGGTTATCATCCTCCAGGTCTTTTAACTGCCCAACTATTCTTTCCTTTTTCACATTTTCTTCTTTTATTGCTTCAACTTGAGATTTCCGGATTTGTTCAAGCAAACCCGATATCACAATTAGTTGCATCGATTGTACTCGAATAGGCGTATAATCTGTCTTTCGGCTCAACGCGTCTGCCACTACATTAGCCTTCCCGGGGTGGTAATGGATTTCACAATCAAAGTCTTTGACAGTTTCTAACCACCGCCTCTGCCTCATGTTTAATTCCTTCTGATCGAAGAAATACTTCAAGCTTTTATGGTCGGTAAAGATAGTGCATTTCACCCCATACAAATAATGCCTCCATATTTTCAAGGCGAACACCACTGCCGCCAACTCGAGGTCATGGGTAGGATATCTCTTCTCATGAGTTTTTAGTTGCCTCGAGGCATAGGCTATAACCTTGCCTCGTTGCATCAAAACGCAGCCAAGCCCCGAACGTGACGCATCCGAGTAAACAACCATATCTTTCGTTCCGTCCGGTAACGACAATACCGGTGCATGGGTCAATTTCTCTTTGAGCGTTTGAAACGCTCTTTCCTGCTCTTCACCCCAAATAAACTTTCCGTCCTTCCGGGTTAATTTGGTTAATGGCATAGCGATTTTGGAGAAATCTTGCATGAACCTCCGATAATAACCCGCAAGCCCCAAGAAGCTTCTGATTTCTGAAGGGTTTTTCGGTGGATTCCATCTTGCCACAGCTTCTATTTTCGATGGGTCTACCAACACCCCATTTGCACTAATGATGTGCCCAAGAAATTGCACCTCCCGTAACCAAAAGGCACACTTTGAGAATTTCGCATACAATTTCTCTCTCCTGAGCGTCTCCAACACTTCACGCAAATGACTTGCGTGTTCTACTTCACTCTTTGAATATATCAAAATATCATCAATGAACACTATCACTGACTTGTCTAACATGGGTTTGCAAACCCGGTTCATAAGGTCCATGAAGGCCGCAGGTGCATTAGTTAACCCGAAGGACATCACGAGGAACTCGTAATGTCCGTACCGTGTGCGGAAGGCTGTTTTCGGTATATCCTCCTCTTTGACTTTCAACTGATGATAACCCGATCTAAGGTCGATTTTGGAAAACCAACTTGCACCTTGTAGTTGGTCAAATAGATCATCAATTCTTGGAAGCGGATATCGATTCTTTACCGTGAGTTTGTTCAACTCCCGATAATCAATGCACATGCGCATGCTCTCGTCCTTCTTTCTCACGAATAATACTGGTGCGCCCCATGGAGACACACTTGGCCGAATAAATCCTTTATCAAGCAAATCTTGGATCTGGGACATCAATTCTTGCAATTCGGATGGCGCGAGCCGATACGGCGCCTTAGCCACAGGTTTTGCGCCCGGAATCAATTCAATTCCGAACTCTACCTCCCGTTCTGGCGGTACTCCCGGTAATTCGTCCGGAAATACATCGGCGTATTCACGTACCACTGGCACGTCTTCAATCGTTGGTGTTTCTTTATCAGGTTCGTTTGCGTATATCATGAATGCTTTACATCCGCGCCTCATAAGTTTGTGAGCTTTTAATATTGAGCACGTAACGGGACTACCCCCTTTTTCGCCATAGATAGTAACATGCTTCCCACTTGGAGATGTCAATTTTATCTCCTTACGGAAACATATCACTTCTGCATGATGTCGAGCTAACCAATCCATCCCGACCACTACTTGGAATTCTCCCATTGACATAGGGATCAGGTCTATTAAATATTCCTCATCATCAATGTTTATTTTGCAATCTTGACATACATCACATACAAGGAAACTTTTGTTATCACCTATTTCTACCTCTAATGGCATAGGCAATTTTGTTAGTACAAAAGAAGGATGTCGAATAAATCCATGTGAAACAAAAGATTTATTCGCACCCGTATCAAATAGCACACGTGCGGGAATTGAGTTTATAGCAAATATACCTGAAACCACAACGGGTTCCACCTTTGCCTCGGCTACCGTTAACTGGAAGGATCTTGCTTTGGCTCTTGGTGTCTCAGTACGTGTATCCTTGTCATCTTTCTTTCCGGTCAACTCCGGGCACTCGGATTTCTTGTGACCCGGCTGATAACATTTGTAACACACCGACACCTTCCCCGGACACAACCCAGCCGTGTGCCCTGTCTTTCCACAAATAGGACACGGTTTGTCTTTAAACCGACATTCACCCTTGTGCCCTTTCCCGCATATTTTGCAGTTTGATGACCCGCTTTTACCTTCTTGTTTCTTTGAGGATTCGGTTGTGCGCGCCTTTTTCGTCGGGCTTGGATTGACTACCTGCGCCCTTCTTTCGCCTCTCTCAACCTATTTCTTCAACTCTATTTCCCGTTCCCGAGCAACATTTATA
The DNA here is from genome assembly GCA_030545235.1 of Helianthus tuberosus. NCBI lineage: Eukaryota > Viridiplantae > Streptophyta > Magnoliopsida > Asterales > Asteraceae > Helianthus > Helianthus tuberosus. The sequence goes on from CM060351.1 coordinate 181,915,301, forward strand.
ATCTCGGTGAGAGTTTCATACTTTGAAGGAGTCATGAACTCCCTATACTCGGCGCTCAACATATTATAATAATAATATATTTTCTGCTCCTCATTCGTTATTAATTCATCACAAAACTTCATCTTATCCATGAACATTCCCGTGATTTTATCAATAGATTCACCCTTGTGTCGAAGCTGCATGAATTCTTCCTTGATTCTGTTGATGACTGCCTTGGGACTGTGATGTTTAAGAAATGGCGTCTTAAACTCGTCCCATGTCATAGCTTTAGCCGCTTCGCTTCCAATCTCTTTCTTCTTGTTATCCCACCAGTCTTTCGCTTGACCCCTTAACTGGCCCGTGCCATAGGCTACGTAGTCGTCTGGATCACAATGAGTCCTTTCGAATACCCCATCCATATCACTTAGCCATCGCTGGCATATTATCGGGTCAACCTCCCCATTGTAAATTGGCGGTTTGCACGCCATGAACTCTTTATAAGAACAAGATTTTCGTCCTCCCGACTTCTCTTTTGCTAAATTGGCATTATCCTCCAATTTCTTGATTCTTTCTTCCACCACTGCTAATACTGTGTTTTGAATTTTGTCGATGAAACCCGACAGACTGTTTTCGATTGCCTTCCCTACCTCTTCAGCAATCACCTCTCTCGTTTGCTCGGTGACTCTTGGCACCGCATCATCATTTCCTTTACTCGTCATCTTTAACTGAAATGTTTACATTAAGCGTTAAACATTTCATTTATGACATATGGTTTATTTACTTCGGTTTATTCAAGTTCATAACTTGTTTTCACCGTTCTTATTTAATGCACTTTCCGGGTTTGAGTGTGTTAACACGCTCTTCCCATGCATTTCCATTCATTGTTTCCCTTTTATACTTAGTAACTCTATTTTAGAACAATTAACTCTTACTGGATGCTTGATCAAGCTTGAACCGAACACTTTGTTGACAACCTTAAGCTCTGATTACCAACTTGTAACACCCTTAATATTTGGACAGTATTTAGAAGATAATCATATGAACTTTATAAAAATCAGAGTTTACAAAAACATTTCGTGATTAAAACCATACACACTTGTGATAGTACCAAACACATCCAAGATAATGCATAACGAGTTTAAAGTTAACCCTTGCTAGTTAACTACAACTAGTTTAAAGGATTCCAAACATGGTTGACAAAAGCATTTACAACATGATTAAAGTCTAGACAAAGTTAAGTTTAGTGCGGAAGCTTCAAAATGCGTGTTCGGTTCTTGATAACGTACTTGATCACCATCCGGAAGGGAACTCATCCATACCTAGGGTCAAACACTAAAAACATTAGTTTTGAAATTAGTATAATACATATAAATGAATTCCGATATGGAATAATGTTAAATAAAATACAAGTTTTCCTGGGTTCCACCGTAAGTTACGGTAGACCCTGAGTGACTCTGGTTCTGCCGTAACACAGGGGTAACACACCGTAACATTTTTGGTTTCCACCGTAAATTACGGTGGAACCGTAAGTTACGGTGGGCTCTGCATCTTTGTCCTTTAACTATTTTTCAACTTAAAAAGATCATAACTTTTTACTCATTAGTCCGATTTAACCGATTCTTTTTCCTATGAGTCCGTAACAAAATTACGGATCTAACCATATAAATTTCACATCACGGAAACCGAGATACCGGCATTCGGCTCATAATTTCCTTATTTCGATTATCCAACCCATTAGCAAAAGTGCATAATTCCATATTTCAATCCTAAAGACACTTTAGACATAGTTACCCCATTTCCCGGGGCTTATAACCTTGGAGTATTCGTGCCATACCATGGCTTTGCGTTCTCTTAGAACTAAACACTTGTTTTCACAGAATTCAAGCATTCCGTTTCCAACGACACATTCTATTGACCTCTATTATTTGACCCGATATCCCGGGTTCGTAGACTTAAAATATCATATCCAATTTATTGGTGTGGTACCATCCATCACCTAACGAGATATGTGATTTTCAAGTTTCTACTCACGTGATTCATTTACAAGCAACATTTTGGCCCGTTTGGCTATCTAGTGAAGACCATCACTTTATTAACAAGCCAAACCAAATTTCAAATCTTTGTTTTGACCCGTTTGATGATCTAGTGAACTTCGCCACTTTAACGACGCATCAAACGCATCTATTACAATACGTCATCAATTATACACTAAAACCGAACATTATTACATAATATAACGAGACTAAAGTCGCGTACCTTCAAAGCACACCTTTTCCACGCGTATCCCCTCCGGTGTGTCCGCTTGACGTTCCGGATTCCTTGCCTAAAGAGTTCAATTCATAACAGTTTAGAACTCTTTCATAAGCTTTAAAGCATTGTTTCTTAACATAGTCAAATCTGCGTTTTCACTCAACTTTCAACATTTTAACCCTCATTTAGGCGTTTTATCAAACACCTTGCGGGTCAGATTTCTACATGATCTAAACCAAGTTCATGACTTGAAATTACCACCCAAATTGACTTCAATTAGACAATATACACATATTTTGACATCAACAATTTCAGAGATTATCTCACAATTTCAGTTTATAATAGAGAAAGAGTCTTAATCCTAGTGTTTATCAAGTTCTACTAACTTATTAATCACCCACTATAGTGATTTTGATCCTTACAACTAACATGCAAGATTTTGACAAGAAATCATCTAGGGTTTGTCCCTAGACCTCACATTACTTCCAATTTCATGTTTTACAACACATAATCAAGCTCAACCTTCGATTTCAATCACATGCAAGAATTTGAGTTTGAATCAAAACAACCTAATTTGACATACCTTATGATCTCCTTGACGAGGTGATCACGATTCTATGTTCAGATTTCGATTACAACATGATTTGAGCCTTCAATTTGAGAGTTTAGTAGAAATTAGGGTTATGGAAGTGTGGGTGTCGCCCCCTGTGGTTCTTGATCGACCAGACCCCCCTCTAATGGGGTGTTTGGTTTGTTTTTAATCAAAACTAATAACAATAGTTTCAATTTTAACAATATTGGCCCTTCTACTTTTATTTAACTTATAGTTTGGTTATTTTAGCCTTAATTCTAGTTATTCATAGACTTGTAGTTAACTAGGTTATAATTTCCTAGTTAGATAAATTCTTGTTTATTTAAACTTTATAATTCTAATATAAAGTTTTGTATTTTCGGGATGTTACACCTACACATTTCAAAATTTATCCTACATATATTTTACACTTACCGAAATTTATCCTACGCATATCTAAATTTATCATACACATTTAAGAATTTATCCTACATATATACTAAAATTTATCATATAGATGTCGAAAATTGTCCTTTACCCTAAATTATTTTATCTTGAAAGAGTATATTTAAAAATGAGTTACAAGTTTAGCTAATTAATTACAATTAGAAATTTACCTATATGCCCTTATTAATAACATTAAATACGCATATTAAATGAAGTAAAATGAAGCATTTCTATTGGTTTAAAACAAATTTTGAGAAGAAAATTTAATTGAGAATAAAAAGAACAAAGGGTAATTTTGTAAAACATTAAATAGTTTTTTAACTTATCTCATTTATTATCATTTTTTGACTAACTAATTAGTCATAAAGATTATTATCCTCCACACTAACTTTTTTTGCCTACACACATCAAAAGTTATCCTACATATTTCGAAATTCATCCTACACGTTAAAATTTATTCTACACAACTCGTAATTTATCCTACACAACTCGTAATTTATCCTACACTTTAAATTATTTTATTTTATTTTTTTGAAAAAATATATATTTTGAAGATAAGTTACAAAAAATTTAATGTAATTAGCTATTAAAGAGGAAGACTACAAATTAATAACCTATGTAGATTTACCAATGTACCCTTATAGTAAAATTAAATACTTATATTAAATGAAGTAAAATAAAGCATTCTTATTGGTTGAAATTTCTTCTTTTTTCTTCTTACAAAAAAATTCTTCTCATTGAACTCTCCACTATATATATATTAAGGTCAACCTGTTTATTTAATCATTTATTGCAATATGCCAACCGATTTAAAAACTTGATTACAATCATCAACTAGTTTAACTTGTTTAGATAAATGGGTAACACAATTGAAAATGTGTTCGTATTGGGTTAATGTCTTTGACACAAATAAATATATGGTTTGTGTGAAGTGTGGGCCACAGGTCGCACATTAGTCGTCGAGTCACACGACATAAGAACACCCAATATAAAGATGCACACTCCTCCATGTGAAATATTCATCTTCATTGGAGCTTTTTGTAGGAATCGCTCTGTCGCAACCCCCAATCCCTTATCTGTCCCGGGAACGGGCGGACGCGAGCTCAGATTTTCGGTGGTATCAGTTTTGCATTAATTTAATTTGGCAGCGGAATTTACATCAGGACCGTAGTTAGGAAATATTTATCAGAGTAAAACCACCTTCTTGGATATTAATAAACACATGGGCAAAACCCAAGTTTCTTATTACAATACATTTATAGGGACAAACCCTATTTTATTGAATTTAAAACATCGTTTATTAGGTAACTTTTATAGCCACATTTTTCCCAAGCCTTCAGTGCTCTCCAGCTGGCTTTTTACTAATTGGCTGTCACATTTTGTTACCTGAAACGCGTTTTAAAAACATTTGTCAGTCTGAAATACTGGTGAGTGAATCCCAGTTTAATCAAGAAACATTTTATTAATTAAAACAGTATTGAGAGCGATCACATTGTTTATTTCTACACAATTACTCATTCAGTATTTGCCACTCGACCGGATCTGTGGCTATGGTCAAATTACCCATTGGCTAACTCGTCGTCCAATGGTAATGTACTGTCATTCAGACTTACTACTACTACTCGTAGTAATAAATTTTGTATACAAAACCCCATAATACCGGCAGTAATTGAAGAACTACAAAGACTTAATCACCGCTTAATCACATTGTAAACAATTAAGGTTTTGTAAAACATTCCAAAAAGGTTAACAAAAAGAGGATAAACTCACATTGCTATCTTAGACTTCGCGTAAGGGTTTCCTGGATATAATCTATAATTTATACAAATGTACATTGGTTAGTATCATAACCCTTTGAAAATATTAATGATACCCTCCCCGAGACGGTATTCCAATAACTACGTCGAGCAGAACCACGACAGTTGTTACGGAACCCTAAATCAATCGGGCAGCGTGTCTACTATGAAACCGGGGTTATAATACTTACAACGGAGTAGAACTTCGCTAATTAGGGGTATAATACCCGACTATTATAACTCTTCTACAGAAATTGAGATTGAGAATCGAATTGTGAACGACGGAAAGTGAAACCTGATGGCCTTCTTATATAGTGCTGAAACTTGGTCTCCACGAGGCCCGCGTAAGGGTAGACATAGGGCTACGCGGCCCGCGTTGACTCCGGTCAACTGCGTAGCTTAGCTAGGTCATCAACTAGCTTGTCCGGGTGTTGGGCCACGTGGCGGCACCGGGTTGCGGCACACTTCAGGGCACTCGCGGCCCGCGTACACTAACGGGAACACTTACGCGGCCCGTATTAACTTAATGAAATCAACGAAATCAAATCTATACCTTCATACCGCCCGCGTGAAGTTGGGGTGGGGTCCTACGCGGCCCGCCTCAACTCAATATTTATTGTTTTTAATTTATTTTAAATGTTATAACATACTTGGGGCTCGGTTTCCACATACGGGGTGTAATATAAGACATATTGAGACATTCTACAATATACTAGAGTGTCAGAAATATTATGAGGGTGTCGGTTTTACCGAGGGTTGTTACACGTGACCAACAACCATCAGCTGTGTTTGGGTTCGTCTCCTCGACCTGCCAACCCGATTTCATTATTACTCGGACACGCTTAAACTTTGATTATTTGTAAACCTAAGATGGTCACCTGAATCTTTCAGATAAATTTTGCAGAAAAAAGAAGCAATAAGGAATGGGTCAAGTGGGAAACCTTGCTTTATAAAAAGACAAGTCACTGAAATTTGATTAATGTAATGGTAACAAGTCTTGTTGAATAAAAAAGTTGAGTCCTGTAAAGATGGTAGGGCACAAGATGATCTTCTAAAATGCATCTTTTGCTTTTAAAATACATATATTAAAAAGTAGAATCCACCTATCATTCTCAAACCCCTGTTCATGTTCCCACTACTTTAATTCAAACAATAAACAACAAAATAAGACATGATAATTTCAAATAAGTTGTTTAAGCCAGACAGACATTTACCAAATCATCAAATCAAATTATTATTCACTGTCCTTTTTCAACATCACATTTTACTATTTATAGTTGTTATGCATAGCGTTGCACACGGATCATGTATTGTCAACTTCTGGGTCACTGTATTTTCGCTTTAGCTAATCTATTAATGACAGTTTAGGGGTTAAACTAAAAAAAACAACGATATATGTGTAAATTAACAATGATATACAAAGAATACGAGAGTTTTTCATTTGAGAAAATAATAAAGAAAAAAAACAAGAAAACAAATAGGGAGAACTATCTATACCAATCGAATTAAACGAGTAAGTGAAAGCAGATGAGTCCAATAACTAGTAATGCTAATAATAAAATACCCCTATTAAATATTAATAGAAATTGAGCAGTCATTGCCAGTCATTTGAGAAAATTAGTGGAATATTAGGAGAGCTTGATGTAGTTTTTTTTTTTAAATTAATGGTTAGGGGTGTAAACAGGTCAAGTTGTGCATGAGCTTTTCTAAGCTTGAACGTGACCCTTTTAGTTTAAGAGAGTGCGAGCTTAGCTCATTTTATTTAAGAGAGCTCAAATCGAGCTCGTTTCGAGCTCTTGTCTAAAGCTCGAGCTTGGTTCACTAATAATTTTTGCCAGCTCAAACTCAGATCGTTTTTCTTTATTATATATTTACTTTTTTATATTAACATATATAATATTATTTATTATGTAATTATATATCAGTGGAGATTTCAAATGAGAATAATTTTTTTGTAAGAAGAAAAAAGAAGAAATTTCAACCAATAAGAATGTTTTATTTTACTTCATTTAATATAAGTATTTAATGTTACTATACGGGTACATTGGTAAATCTACATAGATCATTAATTTGTAGTCTTCCTCTTTAATTGCTAACTACATTAAATTTTTTGTAACTTATCTTCAAAATATATATTTTTTCTAAAAAAAATAAAAAAAAATAATTTAAAATGTAGTATAAATTACGAGATGTATGTATATGATAAATTACGAGTTGTATATGATAAATTTCAATGCGTATGATAAATTTCGAAATATGTAGAATAACTTTTGATATGTGTAGGCAGAAAAAGTTAGTGTGGAGGATGATAGTCTTTATAACTAATTAATTAGTCAAAAATGATAATAATTGAGATAAGTGAAAAAACTATTTAATATTTTACAAAATTACCCCTTGTTCTTTTTTTTTCTTAATTAAATTTTCTTCTCAAATGAATCTTCCCCTTATATATTATATATAATAAAATATTATATTTATATAAATAGTGAGTTCCGTGTTAAGCCAAGCTTTGTATGTGAAGTCTAGGCTCAAACTCGTTTATTAAATAAACTCTAATTTTGGCTCAAGCTCACTTATTTAAAAAGCTCCAACTTTAGTTAGGGCTTGTTTAAGCTTGACTCGATTCGAACATTTAACAAGATGGTCTCAAGCAGCGTACGAGCAACTCTGCTTGTTTAATGTTGTAGTTGGGTAATTATATCATGTTCTTAATTAGAACATCATCATCATACTCAGTATATCCCACCAATAGCAAAGCTAAGGTAGGGTCTGTGAAGAGTAAGATGTAGACAACTTTACCTCTAGTCTACCCCGTAGGAATAGAGAGGCTGCTTCCAGTGAGACCCCCAGCTCGGTAGTAGTTTTGCATCAAGCCTTGGACATAAGGCACATAACACTCAGCAATTGGGACAAAAGCCGATTAGTGCATGTACCCCCTTGTCTTTCAGCTATCAACGCCCCCACATGATGCATGATTAAACGTCCCTCGCTTTTTAACGTTATTTTCACGAAATTAGTAAAATAACGTTAAAATCAGTGCACTTTTCCTTGGTTTTTAATGTTATTTTCACGAAATTAGTAAAATAACATTAAAATTAATGCACTTTCATTTTTTCCTCCAAGGGCCCACACATATATGTTCTTAATTAGAACATCATCATCATCATACTCACTATATCCTACCAATAGCAAAGTTAAGGTGGGGTCTAAGGAGGGTTAGATGTAGACAGCCTTACCTCTACTCCGTATGAATAGAGAGATTGTTTCCAGTGAGACCCCCGGCTCGGTAGTAGTTTTGCATCAAGCCTTGGACATAAGGCACATAACACTTAGCAATTGGGACAAAAGCCGATTAATGCATGTACCCCCTTGCACTAGAACAAAAGTAGTTTTTTGGTGCTGGGATTTATGCCTTTTTAAGAGCTTTTTGAGAGAGCACTAACAAATATATCACCAAATAATCGGATTTGTTAGTGCTGCTCAATAAGAGCACCATTAAATCTCTAAACACACCACCAAAAAATCAATGATAGAAACCAAATCAATCCACCATTAAATCTCTAAACACACCACCAAAAAATTAATGATAGAAACCACAAGTTTCTATTATGAACCGGTCCGTAAAGATATACATTATTTGAACAAATATTTTTTAGTTTTATTTTATTTATAAAACATGCAAGATCTAATACAAAGGCAAATCAAACAAAAAACTATACAAACAAAAAAATGTATAAAATCTACAAGCATAATGAAATAAAATTACATGTTCATGGGAAGCTACAAAGAATGAGATACAAACATGATTTATATAAAGTCATTTCCTAAAATAAGAATTTAAACACATACAATCAAACCAAATCAACATAGTGTATAATTGTACATCCTTGGCACTTCAAAGCGTAAATGACGTCCATCGCCGTAATAGTTTTTCGGCGAGTATTTTCGGTGTATTTGATGGCATCACGCATAAAATCATCAAGAAAGATCTTCAAAAATCTCATGTCTCTTCGTAGATAAGCCCATTGATACGCTTTATGCCACATCGCCGGTTTCTTGATACCATGGAAGCCGTTCCGGAAAACTTTCCGGTGATGCTTTGCTCCTCCTTAACATTTTTATCTCTCTAAAAAAGGTTTTGATTTTAACATTGTGTATGTATATATGTGGGTTTAAAGGTTGTGTTTTTGGAGGCATGATTTGATCCATTGATTAAATAGGATGGGAGCAATTGAAAACCGTAGGATTATGATCCATGTGATGCCTAACAAAATATTTTGATTGGTTCACTTTGTTGGTGCTATTAACAACTTCACCCTTAAAAAATCAATTTAATGGTGCTATTAACAACTTCACTCTCAAAAAATCAATCTTGTTATTTGGTGCTTTGTATTCTAAGATACCACCAAAAATTGAATTTGACACCACCAAAAAAATGGTTTTGTACTAGTGTTGTCTTTCGGCTATCAACGCCACCACATGATGTATGATTAACCGTCCCTCGTTTTTTAACGTTATTTTCACGAAATTAGTAAAATAATGTTAAAATTAGTGCACTTTCCCTCGCTTTTTAACGTTGTTTTCACAAAATTAGTAAAATAACGTTAAAATTAATGCACTTTCATTTTTGTCCCCTAACGACCCACACATATATCTTCTTAATCAGAACACTTTCCATAATTCAACACAATGTACACATTTTTCTACTAGAGTATGTTGATCCGTGATGATAGATAGATGTATGTATCAACGAAGTCAACCTAAAAAGCTCAGCATTGAATTTAGTGATGGCTTTCCCTACAGAATCTAAAATAAGATTGATTGGTTATTTTTTTTTTTAAATCAGTCCTTAATTCATTGATTTCAAACAAAGCAACTTACATCAATATCGTAGGTAAGCGAGCAACAAGCTGCGCCGCTACATCTTTCTGGATAGCAAACCAATCTAAAATGTAGAAATAATACGTCGATGATCGGATATTAATATGATAATACCCATTTGATGTTATACAAGATTATCCTTTGATTCCAGCCAAATTTGCTTTTTGGTCAAAAGGAGAGGCTAAGCTACTATACTTGTTTTATGTACAACTTTGTATTTGGACTTTGGTTAAAGAATATGAATAATCTTTTACTTAAATAATACTCCAACCTTTTTTTTGGAAAACTTATGTGATCCGATAATACCATGCTAACCAATGTATAAATCGTAACTTGCACTGAACAAGTGGCCTTAAAGAGGTTATGACAAAATAAACTAGTGTAAACAGGACTGAAACCTTGAGACCTCTACTAGAGGGAATCAGAATTTTACCGATGTGTCACCTCTTGAATGTTAACAATACCTTGCATTAGTTAAGGGAAGAAAAATAGATAAAATGAATAAATAAATCAATAAAAGTGTTGTTGTTTTTGTTTGGTTAAGGAAAGAAAAACTTGATCATGGGAATGCATTGTTTATCTTATTAGGCCATGCTAGAATAATAATTTATAAAAATAATGAAAAAATAATTGGGGTGACATTGGTTAACTCGGGTTACTCTCAGAGTACTCCGTTTGTCCAGTGGGTGTCCCGAGAGTGCTCGGGATTGATTCTGTTGGTCGTTAAAAAAAAATCTTTTACTTTTGCTGATTTTGGCAAAGGGGGTTCTTATAAATGTTGTTATGATATCAGCTTATTCAAGAAATAGACTGCATTAGTAAATAGACTCTTGTAACCATAGATAGCGGCCTGAACGAGCAGTGGCGAAGCTTGAAAAAAAAGTTCGGGGGGTCGAAAACGTATATACCTACAAAATCCTATACGAAACGTACATATATAACACTACTGGCCGAAAAGTTCGGGGGGTCGGGCGCCCCCTCCCTCCCCTTAAATCCTGCGCCCCTGTGAACGAGGCCATAAGAACGGGTTCGGGTCAAAACGGATGAATTTTTAAGGATGTCATAACAGATCGGTTGACGTACCAGCACTTATTTATCTGTTTTAAATTAATTACTATATTATACATATTAAAACAAACTTCCCATGAACGGTACTCAAATATTTTTATAATATTATTAATACTTTTAATTATTTTATTACTTAATTGATTTCTATGATTTTTATTATATATACTTAAAATATTATTTTTAAACTCTTCAAAAATAATTATATTTTGGAACCAAATATATATCTAATATAACTTAAAGCGTTAAGTTTATAGGGGTAAAGTGGTGGTGAGTTGACAACGGTGATTTAAGTAAACAGTGGTTGTGACGAAGAAACTCCATGTGCTATGAAGACACAAACGGTGTAACGATATAACATTGGTACATGTACCGATATTCATTTTCAATAGCTTTATGGATATAAAACACGTGTTGATATATATCTCTTTCGGTTGCTATACCGTTTGTCGGTACCGTAACACACTGAATAGATGCTGACCGAAAACCCAATGAATTGAATCGATACTAAAGAAACCCAACCAATACCTACCGAGTTCCCACGGCCAAGCGAACCGATACAGATCGAATACTTGCCGCATCGCGCAGGGAGAATCACACTATTTATATATAAATATGAAAATGCAAACTATAACTAAAATAGCGATCAAGCTTTTAAAAAAACTGGAATTGTCTAGTAGGTTTTTTTTTGTTAACCTTGAGAATGCATTCGGAAAAACTCACGGGGTCTCACCAATACAAGGACCACTTATGGTGCAAGTTAAACTTGTAGGTGGCCTCCAAGGAGTTAAGCGTGAAACTGGATTTGAACTCAAAACCTACGCTAGAAGGGAACAGTGCATTTTCTAACTAACATTTTTTAGTTTTACCAGTTTGATGAGTTAACAAAATAGTATAATTCCTTTAAATTGTAGCTAACAAATCGGTAGTGTGGACATTAGAACGCTGAAGCGGTTTGAATAGGTAAGACTATAGGGTGTGGAGTGGCTTGGCTTGGGTTGGGTTAGGGGCATTGCTCGACACGTGGCAGATGTGGGCTCCACCAGTCCACACCCAAAACAGTGGGGTGTGGAAGCGACGTGGCCAGGCCGGCGTTGTGGAAAGGGTTAGCCAAACGGTCATCAACAACCAGCTAACCATTGCCAGACATGTCACCCCAAGCCAGCGCCCAACGCCAAGCAGTATTGTCACGCCAAGCGGGCAACGCCCACCAAAACGCCAACTCGGGATGAAACACCTGACGTTGAAGGGCCATCAACGCCCAAAAGTAACGCCCACGCCCTATAGTCTAAGAGTAGAGTAGAATTACCAATTTTTTATATTATATTATATTCTGTTCATGACGACGAAAGCCCAACAACTTTATTAATAAAAGAGAGAAAAGAATACAAAATAAACTTTGTGCAACTACCCAAAAGAAGAAAACACCAAAGCTGAACATTACCTTTGGGTCGGCATATTACTATGTACAAAATTGGCCCTTAGGAGCAATACAAAGCCCAAAAATAGCTAACAAAATTCTAGTGTTGCCCTTGTCAACAAACATGCAAGGCCCAAACCCAACAATACAATACAATACAAAACAAAATTCTATCCAGAAAAGATAGTAGAGGGCAGATGTTCACAAATCGGGCTATGGGCCCAAACTGGTTCGAGTTGAAATAAGGCCGGGTTGGGTCAACAAAAGTAAAAAACAAGTTTTGGCAAAACCTGGTTGGGAATTTGGGATGGAACCAGTTTTTTAGGGGGAAAGGATCGGGTTAGACATTTCTGAAACCGAGATTTAACCCGTTCGGGTTGGGTTTGACAAGGCTCAAGCTGGTTTCAAAATATAGTCTCTTATTCAGCTAAAAAAATATTTGACCGTTTTTAGATTAAAAAAAAAAAAACAATCTTAACCCTCCTCAATTCCACTTAGGTGTTATATCACCCACTTTTCCTCATTTGGCTCCACCTCACCACAAGGAAATGATTTAATCTTGTTAACTTCACTTAACCCTATTTTTAGTGGTTTTTGTTTAAAAAATAATCCAATCTCTTAACGTGTTAACATGTTAACAAATAACCTCTGTAACGCCCCTTAACACAAGAAGGGAGCGGTCTGCAACACCGGTTAACATGTAATGTCACCCTTAATGCCCCAGGTGTTAGGGTACACCCCAAGGCCTAAGAAAATAGGTAAAAATTGCCAGCTTACGGACAAGTAGACATCAATTACCTTAAATACACATCGCACCACGCTACTGACAAGCCTTTATCGTATCAAAGTAACGAAGCTAAAAATGTTAGTAAACTATTCACTTGGACTATGTAAAGTTATAACTAAAATAATATTAACAAAAAACGAATCCAAGGTTTAAAATCTTAGAGGGTCTGATACTCTGACTGTGAGTTTCTGGCCTGGTTAAATGACTCAATTCAGTGGTGTATGGATTTCTTGTTGGCGTGTTGAACCAAAACAAGACTACGTATATGTGTGTGTCAAGGACATGAACCCTGACCTTAATCATGTAACCCGAACACAACTTGTTTTACTCATTTATCTAAAACGAGTCAAAGAGGTTGGGGGTGGTGAATAGGTTGTAATAAGTTTTAAACGTGTTAAATGAGTTGGTGTGTTGTATTAAATAGGTAAATCGGGTTGTTAACGGATTGACTGGTTGACCTGTTTTTAAAAAACAAATTAAACAAGAACCCAAATACTACATTTATTCATTTGGAATTTATAATTTTCATCTGAATTGAAGAAGTCTTACCTTTGATTGATGGAATTTGAAGAAATTAACTTCAATTACAATATCATCTCTAATCAATTGAACACATTTTTAATGAAATTAATTTTCATTCCAATTTCAACAAAAGAATATAACACTTGGGTTAGTCTAGTCTAATGATGAACAACAAAATAAGATAACACTTGTAGGAAAAAAAAAAGTTTTACTTGTATCCAGCAGACTTGATGGTAAAGATGGTCTGAACCACAGTTAGAGCAAATAAGATGATTCCAGCAAGTAGAGCAATCATATTCCATGGACTACTAAAATAAATACTCCTCATTCTTGCTATATGTTTTGGCCAGTAACCATTGCAGTACATATTTATTGTTTTCCATTGTTTTACATAAAAGAAATCCACCCATGCAACTTCTTTACATATGCCATTGATCATATTAGCAGCTTCTTCATTTGAGCCCATATAATTGACAAGGACTCCTGAGTCTACCAACTTAGCAACATCTTCTTGACTATTCACTAGCATATACATGGCATAGGCATAGGATGTAACATAATTACGAGTTTGACCTGATTGTTCGTATGCAATGAGATTCCTTAGAACCGACTCAGTGAAATCACCAACAACCAGTACTGACATTCTAATAGTAGGCTTACGCCAAGACCCAAAAAAAACATATGAATGTAGATAACTTCACTTCCATCCCCATAAGCCATGTTGGACGTTGGTTAGGTTTGAAGTTCACCCCTGCCCTGTCTAGATCTACAGCCGAAGGGATCGTTGAGCTAGAAGGATGTGATGTAATATAATCTGGAGGCGTGTAGCATTCATGTAGAAGGCTAAGAATATGGTGAGTGTTACTGGAAATGTTGGATACATCTATAAATGTTTCAAATGGGTTGATGAAAGTTAGGACTCGGTAGATAAGTGATGTGAGAGAGGCATTAGGATCAAATTTCAATATAGTGCATTGAAATATTTCATCAAGAAAAAAGAAAGGGATCTGATTTTCGAGCAACACCAAGTCACGCGTTACATTTTGATGTAGCAACAATTTCCCCGAATATGATTTCTCATCAAGCTCCGAAATTTGGTTAATGAATTCAAGTATGAAACAAGCATCCATAACCATCATTTCAGCAATTTCAGCATCATCATGGGGCGTCGTCCAAACATAACATGCCTTGATTTCGTTCATTGAAGCGTACACCTTGTGCATACACAATTTCAATATTTCCTCTAGCGAGGAATTGATACGACTCATTAGCTTAATCAAATAAGTTGCTTTCTGCTTTTCAAATTCTTGGACATTCTCGTCGTGTCTGTGCAAAGGCCCAATAGAGACCACCCGAGGGTTGAAAGAGCTTGGGCTGAGGTCGCGTAATACACCAGGTGCCATGTAAATCGATGGTGTAAATTGGTGTGCATTGTTGATGTTCCCTTCGTTTCTTACGCGATCAAGTAGACTTTGGAATGACTCTTGGATTATCGATACGCCTCCAAGCTCCAAATCATGGTTTTCCATGAATGTTGTTTCCTCAAGATGAGTTAGACCAAGAGAGTATGTAACTATGTATGTATGAGCAAGGACAGAATATAAGCAACAGATTTGTTGGTTTTTTTAATCAGATCGTGTAGTGTAGATCTGATCAATTGAGCCTTAATTGGAGATACAAAAGGTCAAAAGTCAACCGTGACTAAAGTCAACGGCTATTAAATTGGAAGTGTTGAGTACGTAATTGTTTAATGAGTAAATTTTCATTTTCTCCTTGTGGTTTAGTCGTTTTAACGGTTTTGCCTTAATCCTTTAAAAATAGACATTTTACTCCCTGATCTATGAAGCCCGTCACAATTTCACTCCCCGCCCCAAACGACGTACGTTTTAAACGTTAAAAACTCTCAGGTTTCGGTCTAGGTTTTGGTCTAGTTAGGGGAGGAGGGGTGGTTCACTAGTGATAGATTTTATCACTCCCACTATCCAATCAAATCATGTCATGTCATCACCCAATATTCTATCACTAGTGATAGAAATGTAGGAGGGGTGGTATCACTAGTGATACAATTCCATCACTCACTAATTTTTTTAATTTTTTTATTTTAAATTCCATTTGGATAAAGTTAAATAGAATGTGATGTTTGCATGTGATTGTCAGACTCACATAGAATTGGTCCAATTAAAATAGAATGCTTTGAAAATTGTTGAGTATAACGCGTTAACAATTCCACGCGTTACAAATATAACGCGTTAAAGTATAGTCAGCGGTGGTGTTCCGTGATGGATTAACGAGTGATCGGGGTGGTATAACGGACCACCCCGTGTGCCCTTATGGTCATAATTGTCCATCATGTGTTATGCACGTGACAATTCTTAACGTTTAAAATGTACGTCGTTTGGGGCGGGGAGTGAAATTGTGATGGGCTTCATAGATCAAGGAGTAAAATGACTATTTTTAAAGGATTGAATCAAAACCGTTAAAACGACCAAACTACATAAAGTATAATGGAAGTTTACTCTTGTCTAATTTATGTTTATTGATTCAGTATCTGAATAATAAACCTTTAAAAGCCTAAGTATACGATACTTAGATATATAATTATATGGGTAATTATATATAAAAAGATCATGATTTTACTAACCGTGAAAACCTATCAAAGATTAAAACGCAATAAAAATAAAGCCCGTATGTATTTATTAACATATTATATTTAAATTATTTAAAGGTGTTCTAAGTTCAAAATTTTAATGATTATAACATATTTTAATGATTGTAAACTACAACAAAATTGTTGTAACTGAAACCAAATCAAGCTAAACGATAGTGTTTCATATGAACTATGAAGAGTTGGACTTATTGGACAATAAGATTGTAAACTTAGAAGTTCAAGTTAAGCTCGTCTCGTTTCAAGCTATGATTCTAAAGCTCAAACTTAGTTCATGAATGTTTTTTAAGCTCAACTTCAGCTCGTTTATTATTTACTAGATTATAACCCCGTGTATTACACGAGTTGAGTAAATAAATTTATATACTAAATAGTAAAACATTATATCTTTAAAAACATCCTTTATTGCACGGGTTGAATAAATATAATTTTATATATTAAATAATAAAAAGTTATATATATATATATAAGAACCATATTGTACGGGTTGAATTAATATAATTTTATATACCAAATAAAAAAATTATATCTTTAAAACCACATGTATTACACAGGTTGAATAAATGTAATATTTTTTACCAAATAATACATCTCTAAAAAACCTCATTTATTACACGAGTTAAATAAATGTAATTTTAAATACCAAATAATAAAAAAGTTAGTAAATGTAATTTTGTATAGTGAAAATAAAAATATTTAATATATTAATACAAAGTTTGGTTTTCGTGATAAATAATTTGTTTTATTTAAAATGTTTTAAATTAACAATTTACAATTTCGGATAATATTTTATTAGAAAAATAGAAGACTGGTATTCGAAATTTAAAGTATGATAAAATTTAGACAAAATTGCAGAAAACAACCTTTATGTATACCCCAAACTGCACTTTATACCTTTCACTATGAAATCCGCCAAAACCAACCTTTACGTTCATGTTTTGTTACACATCACAACCTTTACACCAAACCTAGTCAAAAAAGTCAGTTAAGTTGCCCCATGTGCGATGCATGTGAGGGCATATATGTCTTTTCCTTTGACTCCTTTTACAATGAATATTATATTTAAACATTTTTATTTATTTCCTTCAAAAACATCATCATCAAGAACATCATCATCTGAAACCCAGATCTTGATCAACATCAACTTCTTCATAAAAAGTCTTATAAACCCTAGAATTTCAAGACACCATGTCTCCTTTAAATCTTAATGAAATCAAGCAGGTCTTGGGTGCAAATTGTGTAACTTTTCAAGACGACCAAAACCCTTTAAACAGAATTTCGAAATTCATCATATATATAGATAGATACAAGTAAAGTATACGTATATGTGTATAGAATTAGAGATGACCTTCAACACAAAATCATCACTGACTTTTCCAGTCAACTCAATTACACAAAAACAGTTCTTCAGCTACAACAACGGAATCTGCCAACAGACGACGGGTGCGGTAGCCTCTGTAGACCTTCTGAAGCTTTATAGGGTTCATAAAAATCCCCAAATTGTGTCCAATTTTTGGCCGGAGACGGTGGCGGAATGCCGGCGGTGAGAGTGGAAAAATCCTTTGTTTATGTGTTTGTTGAATCCTCTGTTTACCAGGCCACCCCTACCTCTGTAGACCTTCAATTTTCACCAAGCCACGCCTAGGGTTCACAAAAATCCCCAAATTGTGTCCAATTTTCAACGATTTCTTCACTCTCACTCTATAATCGAATCCGAAATGGTAAGTTTCTTGATACGATTCCAACACTATCTCGTATTTTCATTGTAATTCATACTTATTCATCGTTAATGCTAATTGAATCTTCTGTTTATGTGTTTGTTGAATCCTCTGTTTATGTGTTTGTTTTTTCAGGAAGGTTCTGGTAGTTTGGATGCTCAAATAGAGTCATTGTTGAATGTGGAGAAGCAAATGAGACTCAACGGTGATGTCGCCGGAATGAAGAAAGCAGCGATTGATATTCTGCAACTTTGCTTCGAGAATCGTGCGTGAAAGACGTTGAATGATCAGATTGTTGTGTTGTCTAAGCGGTGTGGCCAATTGAAGCAGGTGAGAGTTTTGATTTGTATGTGTTGTTGAAATGGGTGGTTGTCAGTGGTGTGTAGCGCCGGCTGGCCGGAAGCCATGGCGGTGGTGGCGGTGATTGCAGAGTCTAGAGAGATGAGAGTGAGGTGGGGGTAGGTAAAATAATTAATATAAAAGACACATGAAAAATGGAAAATGACAAAGTGGAAGCAAATTGAGGAGGAGAAAATGGGGTCGTTTTAATTAGGGCAATTGGGTTTTGGGATGTATGGATGCAGAAGATGATGAAATATTGATGTTAACAGGCAAGATGATGGAGATGATGGGGATACATTAATTTTAGTTTAATTTAGAAATAAAAGGGGTCAAAGGAAAAGACATATATGCCCTCACATGCATCGCACATGGGGCAACTTAACTGACTTTTTTGACTAGTTTGGTGTAAAGGTTGTGATGTGTAACAAAACATGAACGTAAAGGTTGGTTTTGGCGGATTTCATAGTGAAAGGTATAAAGTGCTGTTTGGGGTATACATAAAGGTTGTTTTCTGCAATTTTGTCTAAAATTTAATATTAGCTCATTATTCATTTAATTAATATAAGATTAGTTTGGAAGTGAGGCGAGAAAATCATAAAATAAATACCTACAATGAACGACATGTGTCACACATTAATGTTTTATTATATCGTATAGTATAGATAAAAATTTAGATTGATATAAATAGATTATTTTGTTGTAGCAAAATTTGTTAACGAATTCTCAATAAATTTAACCCATTATTTAAACCCCGTAAATGTATAAATGATAAATAATATTAGTTAGAGTAAATTATGATTTTGGCCCCTGTGATTATATCACTTTTACCCATTTAGCTCAAAAAAGAATTTTTTTAACATTGATCCCCCAACGTCTTTTTTTCTAACCTTTTTTTGGCTCATAACACTAACCTCATCTATTAAATGTTAGGGGCCTTTTAGCCCAATTTTTTTTTTTTTAACATTTGAGCCCCCAACGTCTTTTTTCCTAACCCTTTTGGCCCCTAACACTAACTTCATCCATTAAATGTTAGGGGCCAAAAGGGTTAGAAAAAAGACGTTAGGGGCCAAAAATATTAGAAAAAAGACGTTGACGGCTTAGATGTTAAAAATTCTTTTTGGGCTAAAAGAGTAAAAGTGATATAACCATAGGGGTCAAAATCGTATTTACTCTATTAGTTAAATAAATAATATTATAAATGAGAAGGAGATTAAACTAAATAATAATTATCTATAAGAAATTAAATTAAATAATATTTAGTAGGAGGATTATCTATAATTAATTAGAAAATATTAAACAAAAATAATACTTATCTATAAAACATGGCCTAATATGATGACACATGTCCCAAAAATGGTTTCTTTTATTATATTGTATAGATTAATTGAGTATATATATTTATAATTAATTTTTGTATATATTATCAATTGTGGTTATTATATATAACATGGCATTTGTCTAACTTTTTATATAGTTATAATAATTAGGGGAAAATATAAATATATGTTTTATAGATTAAATATAAATTATATTATAGGTTTGTTTAGGCTCGCATTCGTTTAATCTTGGTTCGATTCAAACTTTTAATAAGCCGATTTCGAGTGGCTCATAAGCGGCTTGGCTTGTGATGTGTGCAAAATGCAACATATAAATTACATCAATTGAGACATAAAACTAACCCTTTTTAGTACTAATGTTGAAAAAATCACGTTTCTTTCTTCCTTTTGAATTTACAGGACTAAACGAGCTGAAAAGAACAAAAGGGACAATTAAGCATCCAAAACCAACATAAATACAAGAAGAAGGAATAAAGTGACATGCCTGACCCCTCGGCAGCATCTCCCAAAGCAAAAACCAGAAACAGAACCTGACCACGGGGTCGTGCCCATCTGAGCATGGGGCGTGGTCAGGCCCTGCACAAAAAGACAAACCTGCAAAAGCTTCTATGCCCACCACGGAGCCGTGCCCAGCTCTCCACGGGGCATAGTCAACTCTAAGATTTGCAGAATCTTGATAGTACAACAAAGAGTTGACCACGGGCCGTGCCCAGAAGACACGGGTCATGTGGGGCCCTCTGCTGACAATTGCAATTAATGAAGGAAAAGAAAATGATGGTCACGGACAGTGCCCACTGGACACGGGGCCGTGGCCAGGACTCTGTTCAGGCTATAAATATGGATGCTTGGTTCACTTCAAAGGCATCCCTTGGCAACCCATTTCTCTCCCACTTTGCCACCACTCCACCACCACTACAACACCAACACCCATCACCATCATCCATCGTCCATCTTTAGATTGTGTAGTAGTCTCGGGATCCAAGATTGATCATAAGAGTTCTTGTCAATCAAAGGCTATGTTTGGCTAAACTCTTACATCACTTGGTAAAGACAAGTCTTTAATGCATTACTTTTGATTTTTAATCTTTCGGCACTTTTTAATTGGGTTTGTATTAATGACTTTAATAACTAGTTTCTTATGTTGAAAGTGAATTTTTCTTACCATTTCTTTGTGATGTCATTGATTTGCTCATTCGTGTCTTTACGGTCTATATAAAGCGCGTTAACTGCCTGTAAGGGGGTTAGGAGGGTGGTTTGGTAAAGTTCTTGTCTCGTTCAATGTATAGATCCTGTGAGGACTTGATTCAAGCTTACTAGGACCTCCTTCAATGCCCAACGGTATTGGATGGCGGGGGTGCGAATAGCTTGAACCCCTCATATGTAAACTACTATTAATACTTTAAACCGGCTTCTTGGGATTGTATCCTTGCTGACTTAAACCACTTAGCCGAGGGTAACGTCACTTTTAAAAGAGGGGCCTATCACTTTTCGCATTAATAACTAACTTAATTGTCTTTCAATATTCCAACCCTTTGGGATTGTATCCCTGCTGACTCCAACCACTGGTTTGAGGGTAATGTCACCTTCAAAAGAGGGGCCTACTACTATAACTAAGATAATCTTTTAAAAAGTCCGAAAGTGCGAAAATCATCAAAGGAAACATTAAAGATAAGTTGGATCCAAGTGATTTTATCTATTTATCTTTTCATTTTTAGTTTTATTTTTATGTTTCAAAACTTTTCTTAAAAAATTGGATCAATTAGACGTTGAGGATAAACTGTTACTAAAAGCTCTTGTGTCCTTGGATGACCTCGGTATCTTACCAACACTATACGACGCTCACGATGGGTGCACTTGCCCAAGTGTGTGTTTAGTGTTAGTATAATATCGTGTTTTATAAATTTAAAACTTGACTAATGCGTAAAATGGGCTCAAAATATTAATAAAATCATATTGCACTTCACGCACACCAAGTTTTTGGAGCCGTTGCCGGGGACACAAACATTTTAAGAAAGTTTAAAATCAACGGCCTAATTATTTTTATTCATTTTTCTATTTTTTTAGGATTTTTTCTTAGTTTTTCAAGTTCTGCAGAAGCTCAGTACGGGCCGTGCCCGGTCAGACACTGGGTCGTGCCCATTATTCTTACTGGCAGTTTTTGTTTTCTAAGTTACAAAAGAGTGACCACGGGCCGTAGAGGTGCACCACGGGGCCGTGCTGAACTCCCCAGTAACTGGGATCCAGAAAACAGCAACTGTAAACACGACCACGGGTCGTGGTCATTGACCGCGGGGCCGTGGTGAGAGATCTGACCGACATTATTTTTTATTGAGTGAATTTCAAGGATTGTCCTTTATCTTTATACCTATTTTCAAGCGTTGTCCTTTATGTTTAAAATTGACGAGTTTTGTACATTATGTTTTCAAATCATACACGTTTTGTCCTTTAGGCCAAACCCAGTTAATTTTTTCTGTTAAATCTGATCACTAAAGGGTAATTTGGTCTTTTTACTAATTACTTTAAAAATAAGTTAATAATTAAAACAAATTTAAAAATAATATAATATAATATGTGTATATATATTTATATATAAAGAAACAACTTACTCTCTCTCTAGCTCTCTCTTTCTACCTCTCCCCAGCCCCCCACCCTCAACCACCTCTGGCCACCACCTCCGGCCACCATCTTCCAACCCTCTCAACCACTTTGTATAATTCCAGCACATCAAAATCAAATCTCTGATCCGATCCGATAACCATCCGATGATCCTCTTTGAAAAAATCAGATTCACACACATCGGCTTCGCCTCCGTCACGATCTCCACGTCTTCGTCTCCGTCACCTCCACCATATCGCAACCGGATCCGGCTCGTCTAGGGTTCTTCCTCTTGTCAGAAGAATCGTTGATTCAAGTTCTTCTAGAACTTAAAAAAAACCCTAATTTATGCGTTGTGGATTCAAAGTTCATCTCGTTACTCTTCACTTTCCGAGATCTATCACCTCCGCCGCACTCATCGTTCAATAAATCGTATCCTGTAACGTATTTGAACGAATACTCACTGTTTTTTCGCTAATTGTAACCCTGAATCGCTTGTAACGATGGATGCAAGTACAGAACTGTATAATACGGATAACAGAGCTAAGGATTATCTATCTGCCGGTCTCACGCAGCTTCAGTCACTGTATTTTATCTTCTCTCTTGTGTATTTGTGTTTTCTAGGGTTTTGGATCTTGTTGTGTTTGAAAAACAAGCGATCTGTTCACTGAATTAGGTATATATTTTGATTTTGATTTTAGTTTTTGGAAACTGTGATATGTGTGATATAGGTATTTAATTTATTTACATAACTAATCTCTGAGAAATGAAATGACAATAATACCCTCATGTGTAAGTCACATGACCAGATTTAACAGAAAAATCTAACTGGGTTAGGGCTAAAGGACATAACGTGCAAGATTTTAAAACATTAAGTACAAAACTCGTCAATTTCAAAGATAAAGGACAGCGCCTGAAATTCACTATAAAGATAAAGGATAAAATTTGAAATTCACTCTTTTTTATTTTTATCGCAGGACTTGGAATCCAATTGGAGGGCCTGAATTCTCTACGCAGTGCATGAGCTCCAGTTTTAATAAAGACATAAAAGAACCTCTAGACGAACCCGATCGCTTTCTAAGAAAAAGACTAAAAGCCAAAAATCAAGAGAAGGCTTTGATGCGTGCGAAGTGTTATATATATTAGGTGTATATTTTAAGCCCCTTTAACACTTATTTTTAGCCAAGTTTTAAATTTATAAAACACGATATTTTACTAACACTAAACACACATATGGGCAAGTGCACCCATCGTGAGCGTAGTATAGCGTTGGTAAGATACCGAGGTCGTCCAAGGACACAAGAGCTTTTAGTACCGGTTTATCCTCAACGTCTAATCAAAATAAAAAGTTTAGAAAAATGTTTTAAACTAAGAAAAATAAAAACTAACTAAAATGCTGAATAAAAATAAAAATAAAAACAGATAGACAAGATGAATCACTTGGTTCCGACTCGTATCTAGTATAACCTTTGATTATTTCCGCACTTTTGCACATAATTAAGAGATTATCTTAGTTATTGTAGTAGGCCCCTCTTTTGAAGGTGACGTTACCCTCACCCCAGTAGTTTGAGTCAGCAAGGATACAATCCTAAAAGGGTGGATTATTGGAAGATAATGAATTAAGTTATTAATGCAATATTATGGTAGGCCCCTCTTTTGGAGGTGACGCTACCCTCGACTAAGTAGTCTGAGTCAGCAGGGATACAGTCCTAAATAGCCGGGTTATAGTATTAATAGTAGTTAACTTATGAGGGGATCAAAGAGTTTGGACCCCCGCCATCCAATACCGTGAAGCATTGAAGGAGGTCCTACTAAATTTGACCCAGGTCCATTGCAGGACCTCTAAACGCTGAACAATGGCAAGATCTTTACCAAACTGTTCCCTTAACCCCCGACCAGGTTGCCAACATACCTCCATATAGACCGTGGAGATATGAATGGTGAAAATCTTTTATTTTATATAGACAGTAAAATAATGCCAAGACACCACGGACAAACGATAAGGAAAGATCACCTTCAACATAAGTAACTAGTTATTAAAGTCATTAATACAAAACCAAATAAAAAGTGCAAAAGATTAGAAATAAAAAGTATTATACTAGACACTTTGTCTTCACCAAGTGATGTAAGAGACTTAGGCAAACATGGCCTTGATTGTCAAGAACTCTTACGATCAATCTTGGATCCCGAGACGACTCACACACTCTATGATGGACAATGGATGATGGTGGTGGATGATGGTGTTGTGATGGTGGTGGGTGGTGGATGAAGTGTGAGAGAGGTGGTGTGCCAAGGGATGAGTTGAAATGAAACCAAGCACTCCTATTTATAGGCTGAACAGAAGGCTGGGCACGCCCCCGTGTCCGCTGGACACGGCCCCGTGCCTGTCTGACACTCTCTCTCTTCATTAATTGTAATTCGCAATTACAATTAATGCGCCTGCTGTACTTTCGCCACGCCCCCGTGTTCACTGGACACGGCCCCGTGGTGGGCAATAGAAGCTTCTATAGATTTGTCTTTTCTGCTGCTTCTTGGGCACGGCCCCGTGCTGGCTGAGCACGGGGCGTGTTCAGTCTTCTGCCTTCTCTATTTTGCTTGGGAAGATGCCGTTGAGGGGTCGAGCAGTCCACTTATGTTCCTTTTCTTGTATTTATGTTGGATTTAGCTGTCTTTTTGCTTCTTTTGTGTTTTTGAGCTCATTTAATCCTGAAAATACAAAAGGAAGACAAAAACACTCTTTTTCCAATATTAGTACTTAAAAAGGGTTAGTTTTATGCCTTATTTGATGTAATTTATATGTTGCATTTTACACACATCAAATACCCCCACACTTGAACTTTTGCTTGTCCTCAAGCAAAACTCTTTAATATGTGGCTTACACTCCCAAATGGAATGGGTAGAAGAGAAGGTTTAGGGCTTGTCATAGAGTGTTGGGAATCCAAGATCTTTTTGGGTTTTATTTTTATCTATTTACAATCCTATTCGTTATGATTTGTTTAGAACGTTTCATAGGAGAAATTACTTATTTGGGCATAACATGCCTTTTTAAAATTCCATTTATATACAAGTTCACATACCTCACGGGAGAAATCACTCACACTCGGCCGAAGGTGTATTTTTAGTGAATCACTCGAGAGCGGCATGGAACTTATTCCTACCATAAGCTTGCCAAGCAATCAATCCTCCTCCTTTTTAACTTTTATACCTTTGTAAATATCAAGAGGACTTTGTGGGTTAAGGGTTAGGCTTGGGTTAAAGGTAGGTGGTTGGGCTAGTGGTTAGTGGTTAGTAGAAAAAAGGGTGAAAAGCGTAACAAGTGTCGGTTTTCGTAGGACTTTCTATTTTTGTAACTTTTATTTTGATGAAGCTTTTATTCAAACAAAGTTATTTTTGATGAACTTGTTTGTTTATCTTTTGCTTCATCATCAACAAAATTTTTTTTATTTTTTTAATTTTTTTTTTATTTTTTTTTTCGATCATACGAAAAAAAAACCGAACTTGTTACTAAAACAAAGGGTTAAAAATAAAAAAAGGTTTTGGTGGGTAAAAAGGGTGTTTGGTTTGGTTTATGAAATGAAAAGGTTTAGGCTCAAAGGGGCTAACTAGGGGGATTTTTTTGGTAGGTGGTAAAAGAAAAAGAAAAATAATGGTGTAGAAATAAAAAAGGGTTAGTCCTAATGCCTCCATCATTTACTTACTCGGGTTTAAGTTGATAAGGACCGGGAATGTATCGTCATGGCAAGTTCTAAAGTCGTAAGAACCAAGCGGCTATTCACACAAGAAACGAAAAATGAGCATTTAGTCTAAAGATGTAAATTTGTATGCTCAATAAAGGCTCAAAACTCACTTTTGTGGGAATGGGTTTTTATGTGATCAAGTATATATAATCAAATTTTAACTAAGCTTGTCATGCCTTTTCATAATTTTCTTATGTTGGTTCTTGTTATCACGACGCTCTTGGTTGTAAATTTGTAAAAATATAACCTTATTAATCTTATGATTCCAAACTTAAACTTTAGACAAGTAAAAAAAATGAAAATTTTTGGGGTGTTTAGCGATTCCAATAGAGTTTTGTGTAAGGCTTGTATTTAGGACTTGCAAAATTTCAAGGTTTTAGCATCCCCCCACACTTAAATTACACATTGTCCTCAATGTGTCCAAAAAATAAATTTTTAGGTTGATTAGATGTGTAAAAAGGTGTAAAAAGCAAAAATTTTGTGTTACTGGCAACCTGGACACGACCCCGTGTTGAGTGGACACGACCCCGTGTTCAGGTGCCAGTAACGAGAACTTACAGAAGGTGAACACGGGGGCGTGTTGAGTGGACACGACCCCGTGTCTGTCAAGGTCTGCAGAATTAAAACAAACAGCAGGTTCAGGGGAATGGGCACGGGGGCGTGTCGGCTGGACACGACCCCGTGTGGACAGTCTGCAAAGTCGAAAAACAGGTTTCTTTCTTCGTTTTTCCATTCCCGGTTTTAAGAGTACTAATGCTTAGTACCTTAAGCCTCGTATGTACCGGCTTAGTCAACAAACACTCCACCAAACATAGCAAACATCCTACTTTTACCAAGGTTAACATCCATGTCAAAGTTAAAAGAAAAAAAAAATGCAGAAAATAGTTAGGAAAAGTAAATTGTTTAACACTTGGCACGCAGGCCATCAATTGTTCAAGATTAAAAAGGGTTAACCTGGGGAGTCATCAATCAACCGCTTCCTCCTCTGCTCCTCTCGCCTACTCCATAGCATCGTCGTCATCATCATCGTCATCATCCCCTCTATGGCGTGCAATGTGGTCTCGTATGTATCCAACATCGTCTTGGATCTCGGATAGGTTTCTCTCGATAGCTCCGACCCGGTGGTAGGTGTTGCTCGCCATGTTATAGGTGTTCCTAGTACACATAAGGTTTTCCTGCAACAAATCATGCAAACTTTGAAAGTTAGGAAAACCGCCTCCCGAGGAGGATGATTGGCCCGGATCACCGTGGGGTTGGTATTGGTACTGATGATGTTGCGGAGCTGGGAGGACAAGCGCTTCTTGCGGGTTCCATGCATGACCTTGCATCCTTTGAAAGGTTACCGTTCCGTCTTCTGCCTCATAAATCAGGTTCATTGAGCGGCATATGTGAATATCCACCGTACCCGACCATGGGCTCCTCTCAAATGACCTAGGTATGTGGGCGAAGTGCTTGAAGAGACGGTACTCCCATCCCCCAAAGAAAATAGGAGTTGGTGCACTAGCAAGGTGGTTGTGATGCATGTTTCGGAGCATGAGGAACGGAACATCGAGCGGCCTGCGGTTGTGAATGCAGTGGAGGACAACCAAATCTCTTAGCCCAACGACGCCACTACTGTCATGCCTTTGGCTAAGAGAGTAGCCGAGGAGCCTATGAATGTATCTGTATAGCGGATCCCTCAGCTTTGTACTCTTAGTGCTGCTCGGATTGTAGAACCCTTCTCCAATCTGAGCCCACATGGCTTGGCGTTCGTTGTCACCTATCTCTCTCATTCCCCCAGTATTTTCTTCGTTTCCCGCATCCTCTTCCGCATACAACCCGATAATCGACCCAAATTGTGCCATAGAGATCGAATACCTTGTTCCGCCACACCGGAATGACACCCCGTCATTGTCGAACGGGTCGCACCTTGAAGTGAATGCAAAGGTGCTGTAGAATTCCAAGGTGCATTCATGGACGGAATGGAGTCGAGTTGTTAGTACGACTCTGAGTGGTCCCGTGACAATGTTGTTGAAACGGTCAATTTGATTCACCATGGTTAGCAATTCTGTGCAAGCTTGCCTTGGGTATTCCTCCGGCCTTGTTTGAAGGATTTCGTATCGAGCTCTTGCATCGAGCTCATTGGCGTTAAATCTTGTGAACTTCCTGGCCATCTGCAAGAATACACCAAAAGTTAGCACGAAACAGAAATATTTTCGGACAAAACTACAAACAGCGGGCTGGACACGACCCCGTGTTCAGCGGACACGGCCCCGTGTCCAGAGGTCTGTTACTCAAAAATCCCGTATTTCGACCCGGTTTCGAAAACTTGAAAATTTTTGGTCCAATAGGTGCGGTTTCCCCCGAAAATGAAACCCTAAGCATCGTTTTCTCCAAAATATCCCGTTTACCCTATCAATTTTATCTTTTTCGGTTCAAGAACAAGGGTTTGGGGTTTTTGTAAGAAATCGGGTGAATCTATGAACAATACAAGTGTATCTACTTCCCTTAACACTAATCTAACTAAATGCAAACAGATCTAAACAAAAATTTGAGGTTCGATCCGGATGAACTTCAAGAACCCTAGATTTTTCCCCAAATTTTTGGTGTTTTAACTACATGCAAGTAACTAATCTAACTACTAAAAGTGATAGAATCATACCTTGATGTTGTTAGAGCGATAGGAGACGTTGAAATTCTGCGAAAAATCGCCTGAAACCAGAGCTTTTGCGGGGAAACGGGGCGTGTGGAATGAAGTAACTGTTTTGAAAAAGGGGATTTATCTCGACTGCAGCGCGAACACGACCCCGTGTCCAGCGGACGCGGCCTCGTGCCGAGCAAAGGTTTTTTTTTTTTTTTAGTGCTCGTGTGAGTGCCCCTTTTTCCCATAAGCTATGGTTAGAAAACTTACCGCTTTATTTTGTTGTCTCAATCGTTCGTAACTTACCAGGCATGATGTTTTTATTCTTCCACTGTTTGAAGCGAGACCTCTTCTTCTTCATCCTCAATGAATCCTTGATAGAGTTTCAGCCGTTGGCCATTGACCTTAAATGGGGGCCCATTTCGAGATTTAATTTCTACTGCACCGTGTGGAAAAATATGGGTGATGGAAAAAGGTCCTGACCACCTAGACTTTAATTTACCAGGAAACAATCGAAGTCGTGAATTAAACAAAAGAACTAGATCTCCTACCCGAAATTCATTAGGTTTAATATGTTTGTCATGAAAATTTTTCATTCTTTCCTTATAAATTTCAGAGTTTGAGTATGCATAATTCCCAAGCTCGTCTAATTCATTTAATTGACAAAATCGATTTTTACCAGCAAATTCTAAATCCAAGTTTACATTTTTGATTGCCCAGTAGGCTTTGTGTGCAATTTCTACTGGCAAATGACAACTTTTTCCATAAACTAGCTTATATGGGGTTGTACCTATTGTTGTTTTATAAGCAGTTCGAAAAGCCCATAAAGCATCGTCTAAGTTATCAGCCCATTCCTTTTTATTTAACCCTACGGTTTTTTCGAGTATTCGTTTTAAACCTCTATTAGTCACTTCGGCTTGTCCGTTTGTTTGAGGGTGATATGCTGTTGAGACCCGGTGATAGACCCCATATCTTGTTAAAAAATTTTCAAGTTGATGGTTGCAAAAATGGGTACCTCTATCACTTATTAAAGCTTTAGGTGTGCCAAAACGAGAGAATAATTTTTTCAGAAATCTTACCACGACCCTTCCATCATTTGTTGGAAGTGCCTCGGCCTCGGCCCATTTAGACAAGTAATCTACTGCCACAAGTATATATTTGTTTCCTTTCGATGGTGGGAAAGGTCCCATAAAGTCGAGTCCCCACACATCAAAAATTTCACAAACAAGAATGCCATTTTGTGGCATTTCGTTTTTGGAAGAAATATTACCTGTTCTTTGGCAAGCATCACATGTTTTTACAAGACTTTGGGCGTCTTTGTAAATGGTTGGCCAATAAAATCCTGAATCGAATACCTTTCGTGCGGTACTAGCAGCACCATGATGTCCTCCGTATGGACCTTCATGACAATGGCGGAGAATTCTTCGTGCTTCACTACCATGTACGCATCGTCGGACGAGTTGGTCGGCACACATTTTGAAAAGATATGGATCTTCCCAAAAGTAGTGTTTCACATTGGCAAAGAATTTTTTTCTTTGATGATGTGGCCATCCTTTTGTGACTATACCGCTAGCTAGGTAGTTAGCATAGTCGGCGTACCATGGTTCTTCCTTGTATTCCACCATTTCCAGGGACTCAGTTGGGAATTTTTTGTTAATTTGCTCGTCCCTGGTTGCCTCTAAAGCAGGGTCTTCTAAGCGTGAAAGATGACCTGCTGCGGTATTTTCTGCTCCTCTTTTGTCCTTGATTTCAATGTCAAATTCTTGGAGGAGTAGAATCCACCTAATCAAACGTGGTTTTGCGTCCTGCTTCTTGAAGAGATATCGAATGGCTGCATGGTCTGTATAGACTATAGTTTTAGAAAGAACAGGATAAGAACGAAATTTATCAAAAGCAAATACCACAGCTAGTAATTCTTTTTCAGTTGTTGTGTAATTTTCTTGTGCATCATTAAGTGTTTTACTAGCATAATAGATTGGGTGGAAATGCTTTTCTTTTCTTTGTCCCAAGACAGCTCCAACCGCAAAGTCACTAGCATCACACATGATTTCGAAAGGAAATTTCCAATCAGGCGCTATCATGATAAGTGCATTGACTAACATTTCTTTTAGGGTTAGAAATGCTTGATTGCAATCCTTGTCAAAGATGAATGGAGCATCTTTTTCAAGTAATTTCGTTAGAGGCCTTGAGATTTTTGAAAAGTCTTTGATAAACCGTCTATAAAATCCGGCATGCCCTAGGAAACTTCTGATAGCTCGTACGGAGGATGGAGGTGGTAATCTAGAAATGGTATCTATTTTGGCTCGATCCACCTCCATTCCTTCGCTTGAGATCTTGTGACCGAGTACTATTCCCTCCGTTACCATGAAATGGCATTTTTCCCAATTAAGGGCGAGGTTAGTTTCCTCACATCGGGATAGCATTCGTTCAAGGTTATCGAGGCATTGGTCATATGAATCCCCAAAGATAGAAAAGTCATCCATGAAGACTTCCATTGTCTTTTCTATCATGTCATGCAAAATAGCTACCATGCAACGTTGGAATGTTGCTGGGGCATTACATAGACCAAACGGCATGCGTCGATAAGCAAAAGTTCCATAGGGACATGTGAAAGTTGTCTTTTCTTGGTCTTCGGGTGCTATCGGGATTTGAAAGTAACCTGAAAAACCATCCAAGAAACAGTAAAATTTATGACCGGATAATCTTTCTAACATTTGATCAATGAAGGGTAAAGGAAAGTGATCCTTTCTTGTTACTTCATTTAATCGTCTATAATCCATACATACTCTCCATCCTGTGACGGTTCTCGTTGGTATTAGCTCATTCTTTTCGTTAGTTATTACCGTCATACCTCCTTTCTTTGGAACTACTTGGACGGGACTTACCCAAGGACTATCGGAGATAGGATAGATAAGTCCGGCGTCAAGTAGCTTGATGACTTCGTTTTTAACCACTTCTTGAACATTTGGATTTACTCGACGTTGTGGTTGTATGACCGATTTGTAGTCATCATTCATCAAAATTTTGTGTGTGCACATAGAAGGACTAATTCCTTTTATGTCTACAAGTTTCCAAGCTATTGCGTTTTTGTGTTTTTTCAAAAGATTAATTAATTTTTCCTTTTCTAAGTTATCTAATTTAGACGAAATAATTATAGGTAAATTACCATATTTGTCTAGAAAAGCATATTCCAAACCTTTTGGAAGCTCTTTGAGCTCAAGTGGTGGGTCTTTAGGAGACTCCTTATTTGGTTGCTCATTTCGATCAAGAACTTTAAAAGTTTGTTCTATGGCGATCTCTTCTTCAACAAAGTGGTCAATCTCTTCACTTGTATCGGGTGGTTCATCTTCATCTTCAATTAGGGGGTCATTATTGCCGAATGGATATTTCATTGATCGTTCGAGATCGACACTTCTTTTAAATGCCCCTAATTGAAGAGGTAGATTGTTGAACTTCCGGTTTTTCAAAGCTTCGTGAGTTTTTACAAATGGTCGTCCTAACACTAGAGGAGCGTCATCGAGGATGACAAAGTCGGTCGGGATTACCATTTGATTTGTTTGAACCAAGACATCTTCAACTATACCGATTGATTTTATTACTTTCCGATTGGATAGAAAATGGGTATTTGAAGTGGAGAAAAATCGCTAATACTTAATTTTTCGAAAATGTAATTAGGCATTATGTTAACACAAAGATCTTTATCGATTGTGACATTACTAATAAACGAATTTTGAAAGAAACATGGAACCGGTGTAATGTTAATTTCAAATGGGTCTTCTTTTATTAGCGACGTTTGATCATTAGTTAACTTAACACTTACCGTTTCGTCAATTTTAGCGTTAGTGTTTAACTCTTTTAAAAACTTAGCATGAGTGGGTACTAAACAATGGTTTTCGAAAGAAGGTGACAAGAGATTAATTTCTTCAAAATTTGACTCTTCTTGAATTTTAACATTGTCGGACTCACCTTTATCGTTGTTTAACTCATGTGTCGGTTTTTCACTTATTTGTTCTTCCATTTTTACACTTTTGGTTATCTCTTCCTTTTTTAATTCTTCTCTTGCGCGGGACTCCTCTTCCCTTGCGCGAGCTTATTTTATACATCGATCGATAACTCTTATGTGTTCTAATATCCTATCGGTCACTTCGGTTATAGAAAAAGAATCGGTGTTTTCTAAGCTTGAATCCGGTTGTTCGACCCTTTGTTCCTCATAATACCCATATGAAGTCGATGGTTCGCACCATTGTTCTTCATTGTAAGTATATGATGGATAAGGTTCGTAATTTTGTTCTCCATAATACTCATATGAGGTGGGTTGTTCACGCCAAGGTTCCTCATAGTAAGCATACGAAGGTGGTGGCTCATATCTTGGTTCCTCAAAGTATGAGTATGAGGGCTCATACCTTGGTTCATCCAAATATGAGTATGAGGGAGGAGGTTCATACCTTTGGTCTTCATAGGATGTGTATGAAGTTGATGGCTCGTACCTGGGCTCCTCATAGTAGGTGTATGAATTGGATGGTTGATATGAGTGATTATTTTGAATCGAGCGTGTGTTACGACAATTAGTGCAATAATTACCCCTATAATCATCCTCCTCATAGGTGTAGTTGTAACCTCCTGAGTATTGATCCATAAGAATCACTCAGCAGACCTCAACCAAGTCCCGAGATCAGAAAACAAAAAGAAAAACGGAAACAGAGGCTGGACACGGCCCCGTGTTCAGTGAGCACGGCCCCGTGTTCAGGATCTGTATCTGGGCGTTTTAATTAAAGTTACTGATTTCGTTGAGCACGGGGCGTGTTCAGTGAGCACGGCCCGTGTTCAAGCTACTGTTACTGGGTGTTTTTATGAAAATGTGCAGCACGGCCCCGTGTTCGGCGAACACGGCCCCGTGTACAGGTTACTGTAAATGCAAAACTAAACTAAAATGCAGAAAAATGTGCGCGCTTTTAAAAAGGTTTTGAAAAACTGATTAGGCCGTCGATTTTAAGCTTTCTTAAAATCCTTGTGTCCCCGGCAACGGCGCCAAAAACTTGATGCGTGCGAAGTGTTATATATATTAGGTGTATATTTTAAGCCCCTTTAACACTTATTTTTAGCCAAGTTTTAAATTTATAAAACACGATATTTTACTAACACTAAACACACATATGGGCAAGTGCACCCATCGTGAGCGTAGTATAGCGTCGGTAAGATACCGAGGTCGTCCAAGGACACAAGAGCTTTTAGTACCGGTTTATCCTCAACGTCTAATCAAAATAAAAAGTTTAGAAACATGTTTTAAACTAAGAAAAATAAAAACTAACTAAAATGCTGAATAAAAATAAAAATAAAAACAGATAGACAAGATGAATCACTTGGTTCCGACTCGTATCTAGTATAACCTTTGATTATTTCCGCACTTTTGCACATAATTAAGAGATTATCTTAGTTATTGTAGTAGGCCCCTCTTTTGAAGGTGACGTTACCCTCACCCCAGTAGTTTGAGTCAGCAAGGATACAATCCTAAAAGGGTGGATTATTGGAAGATAATGAATTAAGTTATTAATGCAATATTATGGTAGGCCCCTCTTTTGGAGGTGACGTTACCCTCGACTAAGTAGTCTGAGTCAGCAGGGATACAGTCCTAAATAGCCGGGTTATAGTATTAATAGTAGTTAACTTATGAGGGGATCAAAGAGTTTGGATCCCCGCCATCCAATACCGTGAAGCATTGAAGGAGGTCCTACTAAATTTGACCCAGGTCCATTGCAGGACCTCTAAACGCTGAACAATGGCAAGACCTTTACCAAACCGTTCCCTTAACCCCCGACCAGGTAGCCAACATACCTCCATATAGACCGTGGAGATATGAATGGTGAAAATCTTTTATTTTATATAGACAGTAAAATAATGCCAAGACACCACGGACAAACGATAAGGAAAGATCACCTTCAACATAAGTAACTAGTTATTAAAGTCATTAATACAAAACCAAATAAAAAGTGCAAAAGATTAGAAATAAAAAGTATTATACTAGACACTTTGTCTTCACCAAGTGATGTAAGAGACTTAGGCAAACATGGCCTTGATTGTCAAGAACTCTTACGATCAATCTTGGATCCCGAGACGACTCACACACTCTATGATGGACAATGGATGATGGTGGTGGATGATGGTGTTGTGATGGTGGTGGGTGGTGGATGAAGTGTGAGAGAGGTGGTGTGCCAAGGGATGAGTTGAAATGAAACCAAGCACTCCTATTTATAGGCTGAACAGAAGGCTGGGCACGCCCCCATGTCCGCTGGACACGGCCCCGTGCCTGTCTGACACTCTCTCTCTTCATTAATTGTAATTCGCAATTACAATTAATGCGCCTGCTGTACTTTCGCCACGCCCCCGTGTTCACTGGACACGGCCCCGTGGTGGGCAATAGAAGCTTCTATAGATTTGTCTTTTCTGCTGCTTCTTGGGCACGGCCCCGTGCTGGCTGAGCACGGGGCGTGTTCAGTCTTCTGCCTTCTCTATTTTGCTTGGGAAGATGTCGTTGAGGGGTCGGGCAGTCCACTTATGTTCCTTTTCTTGTATTTATGTTGGATTTAGCTGTCTTTTTGCTTCTTTTGTGTTTTTGAGCTCATTTAATCCTGAAAATACAAAAGGAAGACAAAAACACTCTTTTTCCAATATTAGTACTTAAAAAGGGTTAGTTTTATGCCTTATTTGATGTAATTTATATGTTGCATTTTACACACATCAGCTTCGGGGGACCAACTCCCAATGGCGGATCAGCGTACCCTAATGGATTATCTACGGCCCACGATCGATAATCTCAGAGCCGCCATCAATGCACCGAACGTCGATGCCAACAATTTCGAACTTCGGCCGCATTTGATCCAAATGCTCCAAAATTCTGCAACCTTCCATGGCCTACCTGATGAAGATCCCCATTTACATATTACCAACTTTTTGAAAATATGTGACACTTTCCGGATCAATGGAGCATCAAACGATGTCGTCCGCCTGCGAATGTTTCCATTTTCACTAAAAGACCGAGCTAAGGCTTGGCTAAACACCCTCCCAAGTGGTTCGGTAAACACTTGGGATGAACTTGCCCAAAAATTTCTATATAAGTATTTCCCGCCCTCTAAAACCGCTAAATTAATGACTGAAATCAATACATATTCACAAGAGGACGGGGAATCCTTATACGAAACTTGGGAAAGATTCAAAGAGCTATTGAGGAAATGCCCTCATCATGGTCTCGCAGTGTGGCAATAAGTATCCACTTTCTATAATGGATTATTGCCACACACGAGACAAACACTCAACTCATGCTCCGGGGGACTCATAGGTAATCGACGCCTAAATGAAATCTATAATCAAATTGAGGAAATTGTTCAAAACAATTTTCAATGGCACACCCCCCGAGGGTCAAAATCTATTTCCCCAGGCACCCATAAAGTAGATGAGAGCACCTCTTTATAAGCCCAAATCGAGGCCCTATCTTCAAAAATCAAAAAGTTAGAAATGGCAAAAACGGCCTCGGTTATGGCTTGTGAAGGGTGTGATGGGCCACATGAAAATTGGAGTTGTATGAAAGAAATGGAAAATCAAATGGAAATGGTAAACTACATTGATAATCGACCTAGGCCGTCAGGTCCCCCAACGGGCACCTACAACCAAGGATGGTGTAACCACCCTAACCTTGGTTGGAGGGAGCCCGGAAATAGTAGTAACCAACAAAATCAAAATCAATGACCAAACTTTCATCAACAACCAAGAAATGAGTCACAAAATTTCACTCAACAACAACAAGGGGGACGAGAGAGGCTTGAAGACCTCATCAGACGCCTCATCTCCGAAACCGACAAAAGGTACTCGGATCGATTCCTACAAATGTAATCCAACATTAGAAACCAGCAAGCTAGTATTCAAAACATTGAAAAACAATTAAATCAACTAGCCCAAAATTTCTCCAAGAGACCACAAGGCACATTACCTAGCAATACTGAAATCAATCCGAAGGCGCAAGGACACCTTATAACATTAAGAAACCGGACCGTAGGTCCCGAGGAAACACCAATACCCCCCAACCAACAACAATCCACCCAACCAACCCACAAACTCACCCTCAACCCACAAAGAAACAACTATCCCACAAAATTCCGAACCTACCAAAAACCCCTCGGTACCCTACCCCGTTCGGTTACTTCACCAAAAGACTGACGAGTAATTCATAAAGTTCATTAACTTACTAAAACAATTGCATATCAATCTCCTATTTATTGAAGTCCTCACTCAAATGCCAAAGTACGCAAAATTCATGAGAGACTTTCTCACCCACAAAAGAAAGATTGAAACCTTGCAATTGGTCAACCTAAGTGAAGAATGCTCCACCGTACTCCTCAACAAACTGCCAAAAAGAAAATCAACCCCGGAAGCTTCACCATCCCTTGCTCCATTGGGGATCACCCATACGAAATGCACTAGCCAACCTTGGGGCTAGCATCAATCTTATGCTCGCATCAATGTTTGACCGACTCGGACTAGGTAAAATGAGCCCCACAAAGATGAGCATACAACTCGCCGATAGGTCTATCAAATACCCACAAGGTGTCGTCGAGAATCTATTGGTAAAAGTCGGAGACTTTGTCTTCCCGGCCGACTTTGTCATACTCGACATGGAAGAAGACACCGAAGTTCCCCTCATTCTAGGAAGACCATTCCTTGCCACCGCTCGTGCCATGGTGGATATGAGTAACGACGTGAAGCTAACATTGAGGGTTGGAGACAAGGAGATGAAATTCGGGGTTGGGAAAAGAGTAGAGGACGACCCAGTCAACTACATGGATGTCATAGACTCAAGCTTGGATGACGCTCTCCGACGGTGCAACACGGGATGCGAGACATCCCGCTCGGGTAACATATGACTGACTTTGGGTCTAGCCAAGGACCTTTATAAACGTGGCGCACCACGGAGGCATTCCGCGGAACTATCCTTAGTTTTTAGTTTAGTTTAACTTTTATGTTTTCTACTTTAGTCTTACTTTTCAGGAATAAATCACACTCAAAAAGATGGAAACTGCCAAAGGGACGTTAAAACCGCACCCCATGCACGAAAATAGAGCCTTCCGTCAACCTTTCCGACTTTCTAGCATGTGCAGCACGGGGCCGTCCTCAGCCCAACACGCCCCGTGCCCAGGTTCTGCAGAAAAAAGTCCCAGATCAGGTAACTGACCACGGGCCGTGCTCAGTGAACACGCCCCGTGGTCAACATTCTGTTAAAATCTGTTACTGGCTCGCTGACCATGGGGCCGTGCCCGAACCATACGGGGCCATGGCCAGATGCCTAGTAACATAAAACCTTGTTTTTAAACATGCTTTTTCACATTCGAATCAACCTTAAAACTTATTTTGGGGACACATTTAGGACAATGTGTAATTTAAGTGTGGGGGGTGCTAAAACCTTCAATCTTGCAAGTTCTAATAACAAGCCTTACACAAAACTCTATTGGAACCGCTAATCACCCAAAAAAAATTTTCAAAATTTTTTTCATCTTTTCTTACTTGTCTTGGTTTAATTTGGGATAACAAGTTCTTAAAAAGTTATGTTTTTACAAATTAACAACCGATAGCGTCGTGATAAAAAGAACCGAATAAGAAAATTATGAAAAGGCATGACAAAATCTATTTAAATTTTGATTATATATACTTGATCACGTTATAAACTCATTCCCACAATAAGTGAGTTTTGAGCCTTTATTGAGCATACTTGCATACATCTTTAAACTAAATGCTCATTTTTCATTTCTTGTGTGAATAACCGCTTGGTTCTTATGACTCTAGAACTTGCCAAGACGATACATTCCCGGTCCTTACTAACTTGAACCCAAGTAAGTAAATGATGGAGGCATTAGGATTAATCCATTTTCCTTTCAAAACCATTATTTTTCATTTTTTTACACCACTACCCAAAATCCCCCTAGTTAACTCCTTTGAGCCTAAACCTTTTCCTTTTAAAACCCGAAAAACAAACACCCATTACCAACGAACCCTTTTTCATTTCAAACCCATTTGTTTTAGTAAAAAGCTCGAATATCTTGTGACATGAAAAAAAAATTAGAGAATGTTGCAATAACCAAACAAGTTTCTCAAAGAAATCTTGTTTGAATGTGCTTAGTTTGAATAAATGTCACAAAAATAAAAAGTTTTACGATAACCGGCGCTTTTTACGCTTTTCGCCATTTTACTACCCACTAACCAAAAACCACATACCCTTAGCCCAAGCCTAACCCTTCCCCAAGTCTTCTTGATATTTACAAAGGTTTATAGTTAAAAAGGAGGTGGTTTGATCGCTTGGCAAGCATATGGTAGAAGTAAGTTCCAAGCCGGTATCGAGTGTTTCACAAAAATACACAATCGGCCAAGTGTTAAGTGATCTCCCTTGAGGTATGTGAACTTGTACATAAATGGAAGTTTAAAGAGGCATGTTATGCCCAAATAAATAATTTTTCTTAACAAGTGTTCTAAATAAATCATGACGAATAGGATTGTAAATAAAATAAAAATAAAACTTAATAAAGATCTTGGATTCCCGACACTCAAGATAAGCCACAAACTTCTCCTCTACCTCTTCCATTTGGGTATGTAAGCCACATATTGAAAAGTTTTGCTTGAGGACAAGCAAAGATTAAATTATGGGGGTATTTGATGTGTGCAAAATGTAACATATAAATTAAATCAATTGAGGCATAAAACTAACCATTTCTTAGTACTAATGTTGGAAAATGCAAGTTTTTTTCTTCCTTTTGAATTTATAGGACTAAACGAGCTTAAAAGAACAAAAGGAACAATTAAGCAGCCAAAACCAACATAAATACAAGAAAAAAGGAATAAAGTGACATGCCCGACCCCTCGGCAGCATCTCCCAAAGCAAAAACAAGAAACAGAACCTGACCAAGGGGTCGTGCCCAGCTGAGCATGGGGCGTGGTCATGCCATGCACAAAAAGACAAACCTGTAGAAGCTTCTACACCCACCACGGGGTCGTGCGCAGCTCTCCACGGGGCGTGGTCAACTCTAAGATTTTGCAGAATCTTGATAGTACAGCAAATAGTTGACCACGGGGCCGTACGCAGAAGACACGGGGTCATGTGGGGCCCTCTGCTAACTATTTGTTGTACTATCAAGCTTACTAGGACCTCCTTCAATGCCCAACGGTATTGGATAGCGGGGTGCGAATAGCTTGAACCCCTCATATGTAAACTACTATTAATACTTTAAACCGACTTCTTGGGATTGTATCCTTGCTGACTCAAACCACTTAGCCTAGGGTAACGTCACCTTCAAAAGAGAGGCCTACCATTTTTCGCATTAATAACTAACTTAATTATCTTTCAATATTCCAACCCTTTGGTATTGTATCCCCGCTGACTCAAACAACTGGGTTGAGGGTAACGTCACCTTCAAAAGAGGGGCCTACTACTATAACTAAGATAATCTCTTAAAAAGTCCGAAAGTGCGAAAATCATCAAAGGATACATTAAAGATAAGTTGGATCCAAGTGATTCTATCTTGTCTATTTGTTTTTCATTTTATTTATCTTTTCATTTTTAGTTTTTTTTTTATGTTTCAAAACTTTTCTCAAAAAAATTGGATCGATTAGACGTTGAGGATAAACTGGTGCTGAAAGCTCTTGTGTCCTTGGACGACATTGGTATCTTACCAACACTATATGACGCTCACGATGGGTGTACTTGCCCAAATGTGTGTATAGTGTTAGTGCAATATCGTGTTTTATAAATTTAAAACTTGACTAATGCGTAAAATGGGCTCAAAATATTAATAAAATCATATTGCACTTCACGCACACCACTTGTATACACCCTAGGCACACCAGTCGTACCAAAAGACATAAAGACATAAACTTGGACCAGTCTGTGGTTTATATCCATCACCACCGACTTCTTCTAGCTGTGTGTCCCTCCTTGAATTCAGTAGCTGCTTATTCGGAGACAGTGTGTTTTCACCGGGTGATCAAACGTGCACATAAATCTCCTAATTCATTTATGAATTCCTAAACCTGAAGATTTGTATAAATTGTAGAGTAAACTGTAATTTGTATTTTTGTGCTCTAGTCCAAATTGCTCTTGAGATCCCTCAAACCTACAATTTTTGCTTTGAGTCCCTGACCATCACACTTTTCAGTCAATTGAGTCCCTGACCCTTACTTTGTTACTCCGTCGTTAGAATTGAGGGGACGTGTCCAAAATACCCATGGATTTAAAAATATTATTAAAACATTATTATTTCTTTACCATCATCCATCACCACTCACACCTTTGTAAATCCCTACCACGTACAACCACCATCTATGCCGCATCGACCACCACTACAACCTCCAAAACACCATCCACCCTCAACCACCTTTCACCTCAACTGAAAACCTAAAAGCAATTAACGAAATAACTACAATAACAACATATACATACAACTTATCCATCGAAGCCCTAAACAATCTGCAAAATTAAAACAAAAATAAACCAAATGAAAGAGTAACAACGATTAGTTCACCGGTGTAAGAATGAAATTGTGAAGATCATATTGTAGTGAACAGTTGAGTACAACCACCATCTCAACTGCATCAACCACCAGTACAAACCTGCAATAGACTATGGGGTGTGGAGGAGGGTAGTCCTCAAAGGATGATCTGCCACGTAGGCGTCCACGTAAGCGGGTATGGGGATGGGCCTAAATATATATATATATATATATATATATATATATATATATATATATGTGTGTGTGTGTGTGTGTGTGTGTGTGTGTGTGTGTTTTTTATATGTATGTGTATAAAGAAGAAAAAGGAGGCCCGACAGTAGCGTTGTTCGGGTGACGAAGAAGACGAGGACGTCGGGGGGGGGGGGGGGGGGGGTGCAGGGTCGTCACCGCACCTAGTCAGCCCGGGGACGTCCCCCACACCAACTAGCCTTACAATCCACCGATTGAAGTTAAACCTAAATGAATGAGGCTATGGTGATGATCTCTTACCTCACCACTGAACAAGGCTAGGGATTTGGGTTTTATGTTTTTAATCTCGCACCTCATTCCAGATGCCCTAATCATAATCGCCATTGCTAATGTCATTGGTGGTCTTAGGATTTCGGACCTGGTGATGGTCGTCGGAAATGGCTTTATGGTGCTGGTAGAGATGAACCTTCAAGAAAAAAACCATGTGAGTTTTATTAAACCAAACCCTAGGGTGTTAGGCGAATCCATGGTTGTGGTGCGACATGGTGGTGATAGGGGACAACGGCAGGTGGAGGAACCATAAATAGAAATGGTGGTACGG
This sequence comes from Helianthus tuberosus, assembly GCA_030545235.1. NCBI lineage: Eukaryota > Viridiplantae > Streptophyta > Magnoliopsida > Asterales > Asteraceae > Helianthus > Helianthus tuberosus. Next base: position 181,957,365 of record CM060351.1, read on the forward strand.
TGATGGTGGCCTATGGTGGTATGGTGATGAAATGATGTTTGTCTACGAATAACTTAATAATAATAATAATAACAACAACAACAACAACAAAAATAATAATAATAATGATGCAAAGACTAGAATCCCCATATCATTCAATGCGAAATAACGAAAATAGCCCTCAATTCTAACAATAGAATAACATAGGCTAGGATCGGGGACTTTATTGACTACAAAGTGTGATAATGAGGGGCTCAAACTAGAAATCACAAGTTTTAAGGATCCATAGAGCAATTTAGACTATAACAATGAGACGCAAATTGCAATTTACTCTAAATTGTGTTTGGGCAATATTTTACTCTGTGGTCGGCTAGATTCATTAGTCTTTTTTCACTTATTTATAGTTGAATAACTGGAATTTACAACCATGTAAAGCTTTAGTGAAATTGCTAAAACCATGTGTAGTGGTTCGAGCACCTTCATGGCAATTTCTGCCTTGTGGACGCTACCTCACAAGGGAAATCTTTAGCCCAAAAAAAGGTGTAGTTAGATTTTTTCTATCGCATCGCAACTCGAATTATGTGTTCTGGATATTGTTTTACGTGTGTGTGCCCTTTTATGTGTTACTTGTGCATGTTATGTTTATGTTGAGGTGTTAATCGCAATCGCAAACTCATCGCACCGCAATCGAATCGCAAACGCTAAACACAAGTTAATTATAGTGATTGTATGTTAGATATAGTAGTTATGTTATTTGTGAAACTAATGGGTAATACTATCGCATCGCTCACTCGAATCACATCGCAACGCTCAACACGCGAATCGAAATGACAAAACTCATCGCGCCAAACACCGGGATCGAGTTGCCACCCGATCGGGCTGCCACCCGATCGACCAAACACTTCACCACTTTCCTTTTTGGGAAACCCTATAAATACCCACCTGTCACATCATTTGTGATGTGACAGCTCCTTGTTCGACCAGCCGACCTCAAGCTCTCATTTCTCTCGATTTCTCTCAATTCTTGTAAGTTTCCAACCTAAATCTTGTACTTCTATGATCTACACACACTTCTTCATCATTTTCACCTTTGAATCTTAACTTTTAACCGTGAAATCATCGGATTTGAGGTGTTCTAGGGTGATGTCATCATGGAGTTCCTATGAACTTCAAAGTTTGACTTCATCCCACCAAGAACAACTTAGATTTGAAGGATTTCCACATGAATCATCAATGTTTTTGCATAGATCTACACTTATTCATGGTTAAAAGGATTGAAAGAAGCTTTTCCAACTTTCTTTCAACTCTTTTACACTCAATGCACTCAAAACCGATAGAATCGGAGCTTGTTCTGATCTTCTACTCATTCTTAGTGATGTGTTAGTTCCAGATCTGAATTCTATCTAAGAGACTACTGATTTCAGGTTTGAATATAAACAACCGCCTTGAACCGTGAACTGGTCGGACTAGGGTGATTCCTGTTCGATCGGGTCACTTGGGTCGAGATGAGGTTTCTGTTGTTTTAAGCAAGTTATCATAACGTCTCGTTCAAACTACAAAACTTCAAAATCAAGTGTCAAGACGATCAGATCGTTGGGACGGATTGCCATCCGATCGACCGGCCATCCGATCGGGGTGCACTTGGTTCCACACTTAAACTTTTCATTCAAATTTTCAAGATTCTGAACGTCGAACGGATTGCCGTCCGATCGGATTGCCACCCGATCGAACGACCATCCGATCGTGTGACGTTTGGGACTTTGGTACGTAATCAATTTTCAACATGTTCAATGCAAACGGATTTCCACCCGATCGGATAGTCATCCAATCGATTGACCGTCCTGCTGTGAACTTGTTTTCAAATTGAGAAGCCTCGCTAATCGGATCGCCGTCCGATCGAACGACCGTTCGATCGACCGACCTGAAGGGCAGAGATACTTCTCTATTTTTAAAATGCTACAACGAAAACTTCAAAGGACAAACCATCATACACAAACACATCCTCACCAAACGAGGTGTCAATCCAATCGAATGGCCATCCGATCGGATGACCATCCGAACGGATTGACATCCGATCGACTGGCCATCCGATTGGATTGCCATCCGATCGGGTTACCATCCGATACTTGGTTACCTTTCACCATTTTACGCGCCGGTTATCATTTATGCTATCGTTAACTGTTCAGGCTATTCTCTCTCGAGCGCTCCCTTCAATCCAAGGCATTGTTTATTAAGTTAAACGCTATCTGTGAGTATACTCGATCCCTTTTTGCTTTATGCACTTTTGGGTGTTACATATGTTACTTATTCTAAATCACATCGATCACACAACGCAAACACTATTTATACGCTGACCATTAATGCATGTTATACGTGACTCGATGAATACCTGTTTGTTATGTTTACACATTGATTGCTGTCTACCTGCCTTAGCAATGATAGTACTATAGTTTGGACTCAACACCTGTTCACTCAGGGGTTGTTAAGGACAATACTTCACGTGTTCGCAGTGGTGAACATGTGATGCGCATTCTCAACTCGCAGTCATTGGTATTGATAGGATCTTTGTCGATAACTTACATGCTTCACACTATACGTTATACATGCTGGTTATGCGTAAACGATTTCGAACTCTACTATGCTATATTAAACTTGTATGCTCACCTTTACACTATGTGAATTGACTTTATTTTAACGTATGTGACAGGTGCTTAAGATGCTAGGATGCTTGCTTGCTCTTTGATGGAATCAAGTAGGAGAGAGTCTAGAAACAAACAAACAAACAAATTATTTTTAGAGTGTATTTCAAGGATTGTCCTTTATCTTTATACCCATTTTCAGGCGCTATCCTTTATGTTCAAAATTGACGAGTTTTGTCCTTTATGTTTTCATATTATACATGTTTTGTCCTTTAAACCTAACCCAGTTAGTTTTTTCAGTTAAATTTGGTCATGTGCTTTGCACATGAGGGCATTTTTGTCAATTCAAAGGTTGCAGAAGCTTTGAGCTGTAAATCTGCCGTTGAACTTACCTTTGAATTGACAAAAATGCCCTCATGTGCAAAGTATACGACCAAATTTAACTGAAAAAACTAATTGGGTTAGGCCTAAAGGATCAAAACGTGTATGATATGAAAACATAAAGGACAAAACTCGTCAATTTTGAACATAAAGGGCAGCGCCTGAAAATGGGTATAAAGATAAAGGACAATCCTTGAAATTCACTCTTATTTTTATTTGAATCTAAGTTGTCGGAACATGTTTTGTTTTGAGAATATCTAAGTCTGTAATGATTAGATTACTTAATGGGTTATGGTATGGGACAAAATATTAACTATTTGGTAATTTAGTCGTTATGGAATTTCTCTTGACAATCTGTTTCGCTTAGTGCCATGCCCCGATGTTTCCGTTATCGGTTGGGGTGTGACATCTCATCACTCATAAAATGGGAAAATTACAAAACTAACAATTGACCAAAACCACTTTCAAAACTAGTCATCTCTCGTGTCCTTGAAGCGACACATCATGCACGGGATGCGTCTTTGGAAAGATTTCAGAAGCTGAAGCGCCTGGGTCCACCTCATTCGTATGTGGGTCCACCTCGTGCGTCTCTGGGTCCTCCTCGTGCTTCTGTGTGTCCACCTCGTGCGTCTGCGGGTCCTCCTCATGTGTTTGCGGGTTCACCTCATGGTTCTGCGGGCCCTCCTCATGCGTTTGGGGTCCTCCTCGTGCGTATAGGATTATGCAACTTTTGAAAATTCCAGTTGTCCATTTTTAGTGGGTTTCAATGATGTGGCTACAAAGATGCATCCGTGCATGATGCGTCGCTCCAAGGAAGCGAGGGTGGCTAGTTTTGAGAGTGGTTTTGGTCAATGGCTAGTTTTGTAATTTTCCATAATAAAATTTATAGACACCAAATTTGAATATAATCGTACACCATCATCACCACCTAACCTACGTGCACCATCACATTTTTCACCACCATTCAACCACCATAAATTACCATTATCGGAACACACAACCTCACATCCGACCACAACCATACACCACCACTGTACCACTCGTAGTGTTTTCACCCGTACCATTACGCACCCGAACCACTTCGACCCAATCGTTTCAAATCGGTCTGCTTCGTCCCGTACCGGGGGCGATGGGGTCGGGGTATTAGATTTCAATTCACTTGACAACCAAACACATCAATGATAACATTTAGATTCCAATTCTAACTATTTCCAACTCCTATTCGAATGTTTAAATTCCAAATTCTAATTCCTTTACAAATTTTGATTCCAATTCCAAAACATTCCGTGGACCAAACGCATAAGAGTGAGACCAAGGTTTTAAAAACCGGTTTATACCGACCAGATGAACCCAGTCGATACAACCCGATTTAACCATTTCTGAGCCTAACCCGATACGATTTAAAAACCGGTTTAAAAAACATTGAGTGAGACATCTAATCTTATACACTTTTTTCTCTAAGATTTCTCTTTAGTTAAAACATAAACCAATGTTTGATTTTAATAACATTATTCACATTTTCTTGTATATATAACCTCCTCACTCATAAACCCTAACCAACTCTCATAATCCTTGCAACCCCCATCTCAACCGCACACCACCCTTCAACCATGTCGAAGAGAAGCAAACGTAAGTAACTGATTATTCTTGTGAGCATCTAAGTTATTCTCACGTCAGAGTCTAAACACAGAAGACCTCCTCTTACGTTAAGACTAACGGTTTTTGTTTTGCATAACCCTTTAAGCCTCAGAGCCTAGGAGACATCAATGCTATCCCTGTCGATCATTTATTGTATCAACAAGTTAGAACACACTAATCCGAAGCTGAAAAAGGGAATTCCCCCACCCTGTCGAAATATAAAGAGATGTGGCCCGATGTTTATGTTTCATTTTTACAACTCCATATTGTTTACGGAGTAAAGAACAAAAAGTTTGATGAACTATTCCATTTTTCCTTTACAAAAACTTTCCTTGTGATTTCTCATAGACTCGGTATAGTTATTTGTCATAGAAAACTTCACATTTATTTATTTGAAAATGGATTATTCAACAAATATTCTACTTTAAATATTTAGTTAATTTAAAAATTTACAAAATGAATAAAATAACATTTCATTAATTTAAAAGAAAACACTTAATTAAATAAAAAAGAAAAATACGATATTAACATTCATCAACCGACCCATCCGTAATGTTTATTTTTCTATTTCACGTTTCCGTTATAACGTTTATATAGCCATTTGAGGCTCACCAAAATCAGGGAAACAAACGGGGAAAACTCCCCAAATCTTGAAGCTAAAATTTGGCTATGAATGGAAGGAGCACCGCTCCTGCTTGGCCCCAAGCTCCCCGACTCTCTCCTCGAAGCAACTTCGTCTTTAAATCTCTCTCCTGACTTAAAATCGTGATGTAACATGCATCATTTTATGTTTCGTTTATGAGGTAGATCAAATAAATAAAAAAATAAATGTCATATGTGTTTACATAAGTCAGTGATAAGAATCACATGAGTGCAAAAAATTACGACCACCGAAATCAGGTATGTAATTATTAAAGACTCGGAACGAAGTCTCCAATTTCTACAAACCACATACACCAACTAGACATTTAACTCTAAACTTTTTCCTCTAAGTTTTCTCTTTATCTAAAACAAAACTAAAATTTAACGAAATTTCAAGATATTTAATTTCAACTAGGATTTCCTCACCACGTGTTTGTGGTGGGGAATCCGCATACGGACCAAACGCCAAAGACCAGTATGAAGATGCAATATATAAATGTGTAAAAAAACAAAGTCGAAATAAAATGTAACAAATGTAAAAATTATATCGCGTATTAATTTTTTGTAAAAAGAAACTAACGAACGAAAGTTATAAAAGGAAAAATAAAACTACCGGGTAAAGACGTATATTATCTATAGTGCATAGGGTAAAAAAAAACCCAACACTGTTGTCACACCCCAACCGATGGCGGAATCATCGGGACGCGACACTGAGCGAAACAGATTGTTCAAGAGAAATTCCATAACAACTATGATGTGCACAAAATGCAACATATAAATTACATCAATTGTGGCATAAAACTAACCCTTTTTTAGTACTAATGTTGGAAAAAGTATGTTTTTGTCTTCATTTTGTATTTTCAGGATTAAATGAGCTCAAATGAACAAAAGAAGCAAAAAGGCAGCTAAATCTAACATAAATACAAGAAAAGGAACAGACGTGGCATGCCCGACCTCCCCGACAGCATCTTCCCAAGCAAAACAAGAGAACAGAAGGCTGAACACGCCCCGTGCTCAGTGAGTACGGGGGCGTGCCCAAGTGTCTGCAGAAAAGACAAAGCTGTAGAAGCTTCTATCACCCACCACTGGGGCGTGCCCAGTGGACACGGGGCCGTGATCAACTCTAAGATTCGTAGAATCTGGGGAAATCTTGATAGTACAGATACGCTTCTGCACACGGGGGCGTGCCCAGCGGACACTGGGGCGTGGTCAACTAATGCAGACAAACTGCAATTAATGAAGAAAGAGAATGAAGGTGGACACGGGGCCGTGCCCAATGGACACGGGGCCATGCCCGAGCCTCTGTTCAGCCTATAAATAGGGGTGCTTGGCTCATTTGCAAACCAACCCTTGGCACACCACCTCTCTCACACTTCACCCACCACCATCACAACACCATCATCCACCACCATCATCCATTGTTCATCATAGAGTGTGTGAGTCGTCTCGGGATCCAAGATTGATCGTAAGAGTTCTTGACAATCAAACGCCATGTTTGCCTAAGTCTCTTACATCACTTGGTGAAGACAAGTGTCTAGTGTAATACTTTTTATTTTTAATCTTTTCGCACTTTTTACTTGGTTATGTATTAATGACTTTAATAACTAGTTTCTTATGTTGAAGGTGATTATTCCTTATCGTTTGTCCGTGGTGTCTTGGCATTATTTTACTGTCTATATAAAATAAAAGATTTTTTCACCATTCATATCTCCACGGTCTATATGGAGATATGTTGGCTACCTGGTCGGGGGGTTAAGGGAACGGTTTGGTAAGAGTCTTGCCTTGTTCAGTGTATAGATCCTGCAAGGACCTGGGTCAAATTTAGTAGGACCTCCTTCAATACCCACCGGTATTGGATGGCGGGGGTCCAAACTCTTTGACCCCCTCATATGTAAGCTACTATTAATACTTTAACCCGGCTACTTAGGACTGTATCCCTGCTGACTCAGACTACTTAGCCGAGGGTAACATCACCTTCAAAAGAGGGGCCTACCACATTATGCATTAATAACTTAATTAATTATCTTTCAATAATCCGACCCTTTAGGATTGTATCATTGCTGACTCAAACTACTAGGTTGAGGGTAACGTCACATTCAAAAGAGGGGCCTACTACAATAACTAAGATAATCTCTTAAAAAGTGCAAAAGTGCGGAAATAATCAAAGGTTACACTAAACACGAGTCGGAGCCAAGTGATTCATCTTGTCTATCTGTTTTTATTTTTATTTTATTTTTCAGCATTTTAGTTAGTTTTATTTTTCTTATTTAAAAACCTTTTTTCTAACTTTTGATTTGATTAGACGTTGAGGATAAACCGTTACTAAAAGCTCTTGTGTCCTTGGACAACCTCGGTATCTTGTCAACACTATACTACGCTCACGATGGGTGCACTTGCCCATATGTGTGTTTGGTGTTAGTAAAATATCGTGTTTTATAAATTTAAAACTTGGCTAACGTGTAAAAGGGGCTTAAAATATACTTAAATATATATATCACACCACACGCGCATCAAGTTTTTGGCGACGTTTCCGGGGACACAAGAATTTTAAGAAAGTTAGAAATCAACGGCCTAATCGTTTTTTCTATTTTTTCTGTTTTTTTAGGATTTCTTAAATTTTCAGTTTCCGCAGAGCTCAGCACGGGCCGTGCCTGGTCGGACACGGGCCTTGCCCAGCATTGTTGTTGGCAGTTTTTATTTTCCGAGTTACAGAGAGTTGAGCACGGGGCCGTGTCGGTGCAACACGTGGCCGTGTTGAACTCCCCAGTAACAGGGATCCAGAAAACAATCACTGTACCTCCGACCACGGGCCGTGTTCATCTGAGCACGGGCCGTGGTGAAGCTTCTGACCAACGTTCTTTTCTGTTTTTATTGCAGGACTTGGAACCCAGGCGCCACATCTGAACTTTCTACGTAGTGTATGAGCTCCAGTTCTAGTAGAGACATAAAAGAACCTCTTGAAGAACCCGAACGCTTTCTCAGAAAAAGACTTAAAGCTAAAAACCAAGAGAAAGTTTCGGGGGACCCACTTCCAATGGCGGACCAACGTACCCTCATGGATTACCTACGACCCATTGTAGGTAATCTCGGCGCCGCTATCAATGCACCGAATGTCGAAGCCAACAACTTCGAACTTCGACCGCATTTAATACAAATGCTTCAAAACTCCGCAACCTTTCATGGGCTTGCGGACGAGAATCCCCATCTACATATTACTAATTTCTTAGAAATATGTGATACCTTTCGGATCAATGGAGCATCAAACGACGCCATCCGCCTTCGAATGTTTCCATTTTCACTAAAAGACCGAGCTAAGGCTTGGCTTAACACCCTCCCAGTTGGTTCGGTAAACACCTGGGATGAACTAGCCCAAAAGTTTCTATATAAGTATTTCCCTCCTGCTAAAACGGCTAAACTAATGACTGAAATTAATACATATTCACAAGAGGATGGGGAATCCTTATATGAAACTTACGAAAGGTTCAAGGAGCTACTAAGAAAGTGCCCTCATCACGGTCTTGCGGTATGGCAACAAGTATCCACTTTCTACAATGGGTTGTTGCCACACACAAGACAAACACTTGATTCTAGCTCCGGGGGACTTTTAGGTAATCGTCGCCCAAATGAAATATATAATCAAATTGAGGAAATTGCTCAAACCAATTTTCAGTGGCACACTCCCCGAGGCAATAAATCTATTGCCTCGGGGGCCCATAAGGTTGATGAAAGCACTTCTTTACAAGATCAAATCGAGGCCCTTTCTTCAAAAATCAAAAAGTTAGAAATGGCAAAAACGGTCTCGGTTATGGCTTGTGAGGGGTGTGGTGGGCCACATGAAAATTGGAGTTGTATGAAAGAATTAGATGATCAAACGGAAACGGTAAACTACATTGATAATATGCCTAGGCCGTCGGGTCCTCCAACGGGTACCTACAACCAAGGATGGCGTAACCACCCCAACCTTGGTTGGAGAGAACCCGGCAATAGTAGTAACCAACAAAATCTAAACCAACGAACAAACTTTCAACAACTGCAAAATTTCTCTTAACAACAAGGTGGACGAGAAAGGCTTGAAGATACTGTATCTCGCCTCATCTCCGACACCAAAAAGAAAAACTCAGATCGATTTCAGCAATTGGAATCGAGTTTTAGAAATCAACAAGCTAGCATTCATAACATTGAAAAACAATTAAATCAAATAGCTCAAAATTTCTCCGAGAGACCACAAGGCGCGTTACCAAGCAATACCAAAACCAACCCAAAGGCACAAGTGCATCTCATCACGTTGAGAAACCGTACCGTGGGTCCCGAGGAGGCTCCATTACCGCCAGCTAAAAAAACCCAATCCAGCCATACCACAGCTCCACCTACATCCCAACCAGAGAAGGCTTCTTCACCAATCCAAGAGCCTACTAAGACTCCTCCGGTTCCATACCCCGGTCAGTTAATTCGTCAAAAGATCGATGAGCAATTCGCAAAGTTCGAAAATTTACTAAAACAATTTCATGTTAATATTCCATTTATCGAAGTCCTAACTCAAATGCCTAAATATTCAAAATTTATGAGGGACTTCCTCACTCATAAAAGGAAAATTGAATCATTGCAATTAGTTAACTTAGGCGTAGAATGTTCCGCCTTGCTACTCAACAAACTCCTGCAAAAGAAGCTTGACCCCGAAAGCTTCATAATTCCTTGCTCGATTGGGGAATCCCCCATTCGTAATGCACTAGCCGATCTCGGGGCAAGCATCAACCTCATGCCTTCATCAATGTTCAACCGACTCGGCTTAGGGAAAACAAGCCCTACAAAAATAAGCATACAACTCGCCGACAGATCCGTCAAATATCCACAAGGTATCGCTGAAAATCTATTGGTCAAAGTCGGCTATTTGTCTTTCCGGTCGACTTTGTCATACTAGATATGGAGGAAGATACCGAAGTACCACTCATCTTAGGGAGGCCATTCCTAGCGACGGCTCAAGCGGTGGTAGATATGAATGATGGAACACTAACATTGAGGATTGGGGACGAGGAAATGAAGTTTGGAGTTGGAGAAAGAGTAGAAGACGACAACCCGGTCAACAACATGTAGGTCATAGACTCAAGTTTGGATGACGCTCTCCGACGGTGTAGCATGGGATGCAAAACATCCCACTTGGGTGACATATGACCAGGCTTTGGGTCTAGCCAAGGACCCTTATAAACGTGGCGCACCACGGAGGCATTCCGCGGAACTATCCTTAGCTTAGTTTAGATTAATTTTTATGTTTTCTAGTTTAGTTTTAATTTGCAGGAATAAAACACACTCGGGATGGTGAAGGATAACAAGGGAAATATGAACCAGCGCCCCATGCACAAAAACAGGGCAACCCGACAAATTTTTCTTCATTACAGCAAGTTCAGCATGCAGCCGTGCTCACCCAACACGCCCCTGTGCCCAACTATCTGCAGAAAATTCCCAGTTCAGGTAACTGGACAAGGGCCGTGTTCACCCAACACTCCCCCGTGCCCAGGCTTCTGTTTCTTTTTACTTATTTTGTTACTGGCGATCCAAACACGGGGCCGTGCCCGGACACCACGGGGCCGTGTCCAGACGCCCACTAACATAAAATTTTGCTTTTTCACACCTTTTTACACATTCAATCAACCTAAAAACTTATTATAGGGACACATTGAGGACAATGTGTAATTTAAGTGTGGGGGGGGGGTGCTAAAACCTTGAATCTTGCATGTCCTAATTACAAGCCTTCAATAATCCGACCCTTTAGGATTGTATCCTTGTTGACTCAAACTACTGGGTTGAGGGTAACATCACCTTCAATAGAGGGGCCTACTACAATAACTAAGATAATCTCTTAAAAAGTGCAAAACTGCGGAAATAATCAAAGGTTACACTAAACACGAGTCAGAGCCAAGTGATTCATCTTGTCTATCTGTTTTTATTTTTATTTTATTTTTCAGCATTTTAGTTAGTGTTATTTTTCTTATTTAAAAACCTTTTTTCTAACTTTTGATTTGATTAGACGTTGAGGATAAACCGGTACTAAAAGCTCTTGTGTCCTTGGACGACCTCGGTATCTTGCCAACACTATACTACGCTCACGATGGGTGCACTTGCCCATATGTGTGTTTGGTGTTAGTAAAATATCGTGTTTTATAAATTTAAAACTTGGCTAACGTGTAAAAGGGGCTTAAAATATACTTAAATATATATATCACACCACACGCGCATCAAGTTTTTGGCGACGTTTCCGGGGACACAAGAATTTTAAGAAAGTTAGGAATCAACGGCCTAATCGTTTTTTCTATTTTTTCTGTTTTTTTAGGATTTTCTTAAAATTTCAGTTTCTGCAGAGCTCAGCACGGGCCGTGCCTGGTCGGACACGGGCCGTGCCCAGCATTGTTACTGGCAGTTTTTATTTTCCGAGTTACAGAGAGTTGAGCACGGGTCCGTGTCGGTGCAACACAGGGCCGTGTTGAACTCCCCAGTAACAGGGATCCGGAAAACAATCACTGTACCTCCGACCACGGGTCGTGTTCATCTGAGCACGGGGCCGTGGTGAATCTTCTGACCAACGTTCTTTTCTGTTTTTATTGCAGGACTTGGAACCCAGGCGCCACATCTGAACTTTCTACGTAGTGTATGAGCTCCAGTTCTAGTAGAGACATAAAAGAACCTCTTGTAGAACCCGAACACTTTCTCAGAAAAAGACTTAAAGCAAAAAACCAAGAGAAAGTTTCGGGGGACCCACTTCCAATGGCGGACCAACGTACCCTCATGGACTACCTACGACCCACTGTAGGTAATCTCGACGCCGCTATCAATGCACCGAATGTCGAAGCCAACAACTTCGAACTTCGACTGCATTTGATACAAATGCTTCAAAACTCCGCAACCTTTCATGGGCTTGCGGACGAGGATCCCCATCTACATATTACTAATTTCTTAGAAATATGTGATACCTTTCGGATCAATGGAGCATCAAACGACGCCATCCGCCTTTGAATGTTTCCATTTTCACTAAAAGACCGAGCTAAGGCTTGGCTTAACACCCTCCCAGTTGGTTCGGTAAACACCTGGGATGAACTAGCCCAAAAGTTACTATATAAGTATTTCCCTCCTGCTAAAATGGCTATATTCACAAGAGGATGGGGAATCCTTATATGAAACTTGGGAAAGGTTCAAGGAGCTACTAAGAAAGTGCCCTCATCACGGTCTTGCAGTATGGCAACAAATATCCACTTTCTACAATGGGTTGTTGCCACACACAAGACAAACACTTGATTCTAGCTCTGGGGGACTTTTAGGTAATCGTCGCCCAAATGAAATATATAATCAAATTGAGGAAATCTCTCAAACCAATTTTCAGTGGCACACTCCCCGAGGCAATAAATCTATTGCCCCGGGGCCCATAAGGTTGATGAAAGCACTTCTTTACAAGCTCAAATCGAGGCCCTTTCTTCAAAACTAAAAAAGTTAGAAATGGCAAAAACGGTCTCGGTTATGGCTTGTGAGGGGTGTGGTGGGCCACATGAAAATTGGAGTTGTATGAAAGAATTAGATGATCAAACGGAAACGGTAAAATACATTGATAATAGGCCTAGGCCGTCGGGTCCTCCAACGGGTACCTACAACCAAGGATGGCGTAACCACCCCAACCTTGGTTGGAGAGAACCCGGCAATAGTAGTAACCAACAAAATCTAAACCAACGAACAAACTTTCAACAACCGCAAAATTTCTCTCAACAACAAGGTGGACGAGAAAGGCTTGAAGATACTGTATCTCGCCTCATCTCCGACACCGAAAAGAAAAACTCGGATCGATTTCAGCAATTGGAATCGAGTTTTAGAAATCAACAAGCTAGCATTCATAACATTGAAAAACAATTAAATCAAATAGCTCAAAATTTCTCCGAGAGACCACAAGGCGCGTTACCAAGCAATACCGAAACCAACCCAAAGGCACAAGTGCATCTCATCACGTTGAGAAACTATACTGTGGGTCCCGAGGAGGCTCCATTACCACCAGCAGAAAAAAGCCAATCCAGCCATACCACAGCTCCACCTACATCCCAACCAGAGAAGGCTTCTTCACCAATCCAAGAGCCTACTAAGACTCCTCTGGTTCCATACCCCGGTCGATTAATTCGTCAAAAGACCGATGAGCAATTCGCAAAGTTCGAAAATTTACTAAAACAATTGCATGTTAATATTCCATTTATCGAAGTCCTAACTCAAATGCCTAAATATTCAAAATTTATGAGTGACTTCCTCACTCATAAAAGGAAAATTGAATCATTGCAATTAGTTAACTTAGGCGAAGAATGCTCCGCCTTGCTATCCGATCGGATGGCTATCCGATCGGGTGGCAATCCGTTAATTACTGATGATCTTTGAAAATTGATCAAGTACCAATGTCTCAGACATCACACGATCAGATGGTCGTTCAATCGGATGGCAAGCCGATCGGACGGCAATCCGTTCGACGTTCAGAACCTTGGAAGTTTGAATGAAAAGTTTAAGTGTGGAACCTAGTGCAAGCCGATCGGATGGCTGTCCGATCGGATGGCAATCCGATCGGATTCCATCAGACGGCAATCCGTCCCAACGACCTGATCGTCTTTGACACTTGATTGTTTTGAAGATTTTGTAGTTTTGAACGAGACGTTATGGTAACTTGCTTAAACAACAAAAACCCCATCTCGACCCAAGTGATCCGATCGAATAGGAACCACCCTAGTCCGACCAGTTCACGGTTCGAGACGGTTGTTCATGTTCAAACCCGAAATCGGTTATCTCTCGGATAGAATTCAGATCTTGAACTAACCCATCACTAAGAAAGAGTAGAAGATCAGAACGAGCTCCGATTCTATCAGTTTTGAGTGCATTGAGTGTAAAAGAGTTGAAAAAAAGTTGGAAAACCATCATTCAATCCTTTCAACCATGAATTTGTGTAGATCTATGCGAAAACATTGTTTAATCTTGTGGAAATCCTTCAGATCTAACTTGTTCTTGGTGGAACGAAGCCAAACCTTGAAGTTCATAAGAACTCCATGATGACATCACCCTAGAACACCTCAAATCCGGTGATTTCACGGTTAAAAGTTAAGATTCAAAGGTGAAAATGATGAAGAAGTGTGTGTAGATCATAGAAGTACAAGATTTAGGTTGGAAACTTTCAGGAATCGAGAGAAATCGAAAGAAATGAGTGCTTGAGTGCGGCTGGTCGAACAAGGAGCTGTCACATCACAAATAATGTGACAGGAGGGTATTTATAGGGTTTCCCAAAAAGGAAAGTGTTGAAGTGTCGAGCAGGTCACTGATTGGGTGGCATTCCGATCGGGTGGCAGTCTGATCGGGTGGCAACTCGATCGAATGACAATCCGATCGGATGGCAATTCGATCGGTTGGCCACTCGATCCAGGTGTCCGGCGCGACGAGTTTTGTCGTTTCAATTCGCGTGTTGAGCGTTGCGATGCGATGCGATTCGAGTGAGCGATGCGATAGTATTACCCAATAGTTACTCAAATAACATAACTACTATATCTAACATACAATCACTATAATTAACTTGCGTTTAGCGTTTTCGATTTGATTGCGATGCGATAGATTGCGATTGCGATTAACACCTCAACATAAACATAACATGCACAAGTAACACATAAATAGCACACACACGTAAAACAATATCCAGGACACATAATTCGAGTTGTGATACGATTGCGATCAGCGATAAGTCGATTAGCGATTAATATGCGATTAAACCTCGATTATTAATAGATACTCCACATAATACAACTAAAACAAAATAAATAATAGATTCGATTACAAGTCAAAGAAGTCAAAACAGTAGTTGAGCAGGAAGTGACAGATCGCAATTATCAATCTTTTCTTCCTTTGACTTCAATCTTGACTTTGACTTTGACTTTCGAAAAGCGGGTTGTTACAGCCTCCCCTACTTTAGGAAATTTCCTCCCGAAATTTAAGAAGTAGGCGTAACAAACAGTTGTGGGTACTTCGCCTTCATGTCGCTTTCGAGTTCCCAGGTAAACTCGGCACCGCGTTTGCCTTCCCAGCGAACCTTCACAATGGGAATGCATGAGCATCTGAGTACCTTGGTTTCTCGTCCCACAATCTCGACAGGCTTTTCCACGAAGTGTAATGTTTCATCCACTTGTAAATCCTCAAGAGGGACATGTAATTCCTGGTCGGCCAAGCACTTTCTGAGGTTCGAAACGTGGAAAGTCGGGTGGACGTTACACAGTTCCTCTGGTAGTTCGAGTCTGTAGGCCACTTTTCCAATCCTTTCCATAATCTTAAAGGGTCCAACATATCGAGACGCGAGCTTTCCTTTCTTGCCGAATCTGATCACCCCCTTCCAAGGTGCAACATTTAGGAGTACGTGATCGCCAACGTCAAATTCAAGGGGCTTGCGGCGTCTATCACGTAACTTTTCTGCCGGCTCCGAGCTTTCAGTAGATTGTCTCGAATTTGGAGAATTTTGTCAGTCATTTCTTGCAACAGCTCGGGACCGGTAATTTGTGCGTCTCCGATCTCGTGCCATACAATAGGCGATCGACATTTTCTTCCATATAAAGCCTCAAATGGTTCCAATTGTATGCTAGAATGATAACTGTTATTGTACGAGAATTCGACCAAAGGTAAGTGCGCGTCCCAATTACCACCGAAATCTATGACACACGATCGAAGCATGTCTTCAAGGGTACGAATCGTTCTTTCAGTCTGACTGTTGGTTTGGGGATGAAAGGCGGTACTTATATTAAGAGTAGTACCGAGAGCAGATTGAAACGTTACCCAAAGACGCGAGGTAAACCGACCATCACGGTCAGAGATGATGTCACGAGGCATCCCATGTCGACAGATGATCTCCTCGGTGTAGATTCGGGCTAATTTTTCTACCTTATAGTCTTCTCGTATCGGCAGGAAGTGAGCTGACTTGGTCAAACGATTAACCACAACCCAAATGCTATCATTACCAGATTGAGTGCGCGGAAGTTTCGTTATGAAGTCCATAGCTATACTCTCCCATTTCCACATCGGGATCTCGGGTTGAACGAGTAAGCCAGTGGGTCTTTGATGCTCAGCCTTGACCTTGGAACAGGTCAGGCACTTCGAAACATAGATTGCGATATCCTTCTTCATGCCCGGCCACCAGTACTTGTAGCACAAGTCCTGGTACATCTTGTCAGCACCGGGATGAATAGAATATCAAGATTTGTGGGCTTCGTCCATCAGAAGTTCTCGTAAGTTCGTACGCTTGGGAATCCAAATTCGGTCCAAATAATGAAAAATACCATTCGATTTATTCTCGAGTTGGGCGCCATCGTTCAGAATCCTTTCCTTCTTCAAAGTTTGCTCGGTAAAACAAGCATGTTGCGCGTCACGGATAAGAGCTTCGAGATTAAACTGGGCTTTAGAATTACGAACGCTAAGCAAGTAGCTTCGTCGACTAAGAGAATCGGCAACGACATTCGCTTTGCCTAGATGGTAACGAATCTCACAGTCGTAATCGTTGAGCAGTTCTACCTACCGGCTTTGACGCATATTCAGTTCCTTCTGGTCAAAGATATGTTATAGCCTCCTATGATCGGTGAAGATCGTACACTTGGTACCGTAAAGGTAGTGTCGCCAAATCTTTAACGAAAAAACAATTGCGCCAAGTTCGAGGTCGTGTGTGGTGTAGTTCTTCTCGTGGATCTTAAGCTGTCGAGAAGCGTACGCGATAACTGTCACACCCCAACCGATGGCAGAAACATCAGGGAGTGGCACCGAGCGAAACAGATTGTCCAGAAATTTCCATAACAACTACACTTACCAATTATTTAAAGCAACACATCCCATACCATGTCATAAAAGATAATATAGTTATTACAAGCAAGATCTAGTCAAATTGTTTTGTTCCGACAACTCAGATTTTTATTAGAAACAATCGTTTGTTTCTAGACTCTACCTAGCCTCGATTTCATCACACAGCAAGCTAAGCAAATAAGCATCCTAAGCACCTGTCACATACGTTAAAATAAAAGTCAATACACATTGTGTAAATGTGAGCATACAAGTTTGATAATAGCATATAGAGTTCGAAATCATTACGCATAACCAGCACGTACACCGTGTGAAAGAGGCATGTTAGTTATCGACATTAACCTATCGATACCAGTGACCGCGGGTTGACTGCCCAAGGCAGTTCGCGATACATACTCACCACAGTGAGCCATGTAAGCAATTGTCCTTAACAACCCCTGAGTGAACAGGTGCTGAGTCCAAACTAATAGTACTACCGTTGCTAAGGCAGGTAGATAGCATTCCATGTGTAAACTTAACAAACAAGCATTCATTAAGTCACGTATAACATGCGGTAACGGTTAGCGTTAAAATGTAGCGTGGTGTGTTCGATGTGATTTAGAATATGTAACGTATGTAACACCCAAAAGTGAGTAAAGCAAAAAGGGATCGAGTATACTCACAACGATTGAGGTAATGGATTGAAGGGAGCGCTAGAGAGTAGGGTTAGCCTGAACAGATTGATAGTATAACGATAAGCGATGCGTAAAATGAAGCAAGTGTCTGTGGTTCGAACAGCAGTTTGATCGGATGGTTGTCCGATCGGACAACTGGTCGTTCGAGTGACAGTCCGCTCGGATGGTCATTCGATAGGGTGGGCCTTCAAGTGGATTGTTACTTCCTTTGGAAAGGATGTGTTTGTGTATGATGGCTTGACTTTTGAAGTTTTCGTTGTAGCATTTTGAAAACATAGAAGTACCTCTATCCTTCAGGTCGATCGATCGAACGACCGTGCGATCGGGCGACAGTCCAATAGGTTGGGCACTTCCGCGAGGACAAGTTCACTGCACGTTGTCACTCGATCGAACGGTTGTTCGATCGGGTGGCAACACATGAGCATTGAACATGTTGAAAATTCGTTTAAGTATTGAAGTTCCAAAACATCACATAGTCGGATGGTCGGTCGATCGGGTGGTGATGCGTGTGAAGTGTCGTATAGATTTAATGTATATTTTAAGCCCTTTAACACTTTTTTTAGCCAAGTTTTAAATTTATAAAACGCGATATTTACTAACACTAAACACACATATGAGCAAGTGCACCCATCGTGAGCGTAGTATAGTGTTGGTAAGATACCGAGGTCGTCCAAGGACACAAGAGCTTTTAATACCGGTTTATCCTCAACGTCTAATCAAATCAAAAGTTAGAAAAAGGTTTTTAAACTAGAAAAATAAAACTAACTAAAATGCTGAAAAATAAAATAAAATAAAAACAGATAGACAAGATGAATCACTTGGATCCGACTCGTGTGTAGTGTAACCTTTGATTATTTCCGCACTTTTGCACTTTTTAAGAGATTATCTTAGTTATTGTAATAGGCCCCTCTTTTGAAGGTGACGTTACCCTCAACCCAGTAGTTTGAGTCAGCAAGGATACAATCCTAAAGGGTCGGATTACTGAAAGATAATTAATTAAGTTATTAATGCATAATGTGGTAGGCCCCTCTTTTGAAGGTAACGTTACCCTCGGCTAAGTAGTCTGAGTCAGCAGGGATACAGTCCTAAGTAGCCGGGTTAAAGTTTTAATACTAGCTTACATATGAGGGGATCAAAGAGTTTGGACCCCCGCCATCCAATACCGGTGGGTATTGAAGGAGATCCTACTAAATTTGACCCAGGTCCTTGCAGGATCTATACACTGAACAAGGCAAGACTCTTACCAAACCGTTCCCTTAACCTCTGACCAGGTAGCCAACATATCTCCATATAGACCGTGGAGATATGAATGGTGAAAATCTTTTATTTTATATAGACAGTAAAATAATGTCAAGACACCACGGACAAACGATAAGGAAGAATCACCTTCGACATAAGAAACTAGTTATTAAAGTCATTAATACATAACCAAATAAAAAGTACGAAAAGATTAAAAATAAAAAGTATTACACTAGACACTTGTCTTCACCAAGTGATGTAACAGACTTAGGCAAACATGGCCTTTGATTGTCAAAAACTCTTACGATCAATCTTGGATCCCGAGACGACTCACACACTCTATGATGGACAATGGATGATGGTGGTGGATGATGGTGTTGTGATGGTGGTGGTGGGTGGTGGGTGAAGTGTGAGAGAGGTGGTGTGCCAAGGGATGGTTTGCAAATGAGCCAAGCACCCCTATTTATAGGCTGAACAGAGACTCAGGCACGGCCCCGTGTCCATTGGGCACAGCCCCGTGTCCACCTTCCTTCTCTTTCTTCATTAATTGCAGTTTGTCTGCATTAGTTGACCACGCTCCCGTGTCCGCTGGGCACGCCCCCGTGTGCAGAAGCGTATCTGTACTATCAAGATTTCCCCAGATTCTGCGAATCTTAGAGTTGACCACAGCCCCGTGTCCGCTGGGCACGCCCCCGTGGTGGGTGATAGAAGCTTCTACAGCTTTGTCTTTTCTACAAACACTTGGGCACGCCCCCGTGCTCATTGAGCACGGGGCGTGTTCAGCCTTCTGTTCTCTTGTTTTTCTTGGGAAGATGATGTCGGGGAGGTCGGGCATGCCACGTTTGTTCCTTTTCTTGTATTTATGTTAGATTTAGCTGCTTTTTTGCTTCTTTTGTTCATTTGGGCTCATTTAATCCTGAAAATACAAAAGGAAGACAAAAACACACTTTTTCCAACATTAGTACTAAAAAAGGGTTAGTTTTATGCCACAATTGATGTAATTTATATGTTGCATTTTGTGCACATCAAATACCCCACACTTGAATCTTTGCTTGTCCTCAAGCAAAACTCTTTATTTTGTGGCTTTACACTCCCAAATGGAATGGGTAGAAGAGAAGGTTTTTGGGCTTGTCATAGAGTGTCGGGATTTCCAAGATTCTTTATTTAGTTTTATTTTTATTTATTTACAATCCTATTCGTCATGATTTATTGAAAACATTCCATAAGATAAATTACTTATTAGGGCATAACATGCCTTTTTAAAATTCCACTTATATACAAGTTCACATACCTCACGGGGATCACTCAACACTCGGCCGAAGATGTATTTTAGTGGATTACTCGAGAGCGGCATGGAACTTACTCCTACCATAATCTTGCCAAGCAATCAATCTTCCTCCTTTTTAACTATATACATTTGTAGATATCAAGAGGACTTTTGGGTGAAGGGTTAGGCTTGATTTAAAGGTAGGTGGTTGGGTTAGTGGTTTGTAAAAGGGCGAAAGGCGTAAAAAGCGTCAGTTTTCGTAAGACTTTTTATTTTTGAAATTTTTATTTTGATGAAGCCATTATTCAAACAAAGTTATTTTTGATAAACTTATTTGTTTATTTCTCTTTTGCTTCATCATCATCATCATTTTTTGTTGAAAGTCATAAGAAGAACCGAGCTTGTACTAAAACAAAAGGGTTAAAAATAAAAAGGTTTTGGTGGGTGAAAGGGTGTTTGTTTTGGGTTATGAAATGAAAAGGTTTAGGCTCAAAAGGGTTGACTAGGGGGATTTTGGGTAGGTGGTAAAAAAAAAGGAAAATAATGGTGTAGAAATAAAAAGGGTTAGTCCTAATGCCTCCATCATTTACTTACTCGGGTTTAAGTTGGTAAGGACCGGGAATGTATCGTCGTGGCAAGTTCTAGAGTTGTAAGAACCAAGCGGCTATTCACACAAGAAATGAAAAATGAGCAATTAGTTTAGAGATATGTATTTGTATGCTCAATAAAGGCTCAATACTCACTTTATGTGGGAATGGGTTTTTATGTGATCAAGTATATATAATCAAATTTTAACTAGGTTTGTCATGCCGTTTCATAATTTTCTTATGTTGGTTCTTTTTATCACGACGCTATCGGTTGTAAATTTGTAAAAATATAACCTTTTTAGAACTTGAAATTCCCAAATTAAACCTAGACAAGTAAAGAAAATGAAAATTTTTTGAAAAAATTTGGGGTGATTTAGCGGTTCCAATAGAGTTTTGTGTAAGGCTTGTATTTAGGACTTGCAAGATTCAAGGTTTTAGCATCCCCCCCCCCCCATACTTAAATTACACATTGTCCTCAGTGTGTCCCAAAAATAAGTTTTTAAGTTGATTGAATGTGTAAAAAGGTGTGAAAAAGCAAAATTTTATGTTACTGGGCGTCTGGACACGGCCCCGTGGTGTCCGGGCACGGCCCCATGTTTAGATCGCCAGTAACTAAAGTTTGTAAAAAGAAATAGAAGCCTGGGCACGGGGGCGTGTTTAATGAGCACGCCCCGTGTCCAGTTACCTGAACTGGGCATTTCCTGCAGATTGCGCAGCACGGGGCCGTGTTGGGCGGGCACGGCCCGTGCTGAACTTGCTGTAATGAAGAAAAATTTGTCGGGTGGCCATGTTTTCGTGCATGGGGTGCTGGTTCATGTTTCCCTTGTTATCCTTCACCATCCCGGGTGTGTTTTATTCCTGAAAATTAAAACTAAACTAGAAAACATAAAAATTAATCTAAACTAAACTAAGGATTGTTCCGCGGAATGCCTCCGTGGTGCGCTACGTTTATAAGGGTCCTTGGCTAGACCCAAAGCCTGGTCATATGTTACCCAAGTGGGATGTTTTGCATCCCATGCTACACCGTCAGAGAGCATCATCCAAACTCGAGTCAATGACCTTCATGTAGTTGACCAGGTCTTCGTCTTCTACTCTTTTTCCAACTCCAAACTTCATTTTCTCATCCCCAATCCTCAATGATAGTGTTCCATCATTCATATCTACCACTGCTTGAGCCGTATCTAGGAATGGCCTTCCTAAGATGAGTGGTACTTCGGTATCTTCCTCCATATCTAGTATGACAAAGTCGGCCGGGAAGACAAATTCGCCGACTTTGACCAATAGATTTTCAGCGACACCTTGTGGATATTTGACGGATCTATCGGCAAGTTGTATGCTTATTTTTGTAGGGCTTGTTTTCCCTAAGCCGAGTCGGTTGAACATTGATGAGGGCATGAGGTTGATGCTTGCCCCGAGATCGGCTAGTGCATTACGAATGGGGGATTCCCCAATCGAGCAAGGAATTGTGAAGCTTCCGGGGTCAAGCTTCTTTTGCGGGAGTTTGTTGAGCAGTAAGGCGGAGCGTTCTTCGCTTAAATTAACTAATTGCAATTATTCAATTTTCCTTTTATGAGTGAGGAAGTCCCTCATAAATTTTGAATATTTAGGCATTTGAGTGAGAACTTCGATAAATGGAATATTAACATGCAATTGTTTTAGTAAATTTTCGAACTTTGCGAATTGCTCATCGGTCTTTTGACGAATTAACCGACCGGGGTATGGAACCGGAGGAGTCTTAGTTGGCTCTTGAATTGGTGGAGAAGCCTTCTCTTGTTGGGGCGTGGGTAGAGTTGTGGTTTGGCTAGATTGGCTTCTTTCAGTTGGTGGTAATGGAGCCTCTACGGGACCCACGGCACGGTTTCTCAATGTTATGAGATGTACTTGCGCCTTTGGGTTGGTTTCGGTATTACTTGGTAACGCGCCTTGTGGTCTCTCGGAGAAATTTTGAGCTATTTGATTTAATTGTTTTTCAATGTTTTGAATGCTAGCTTGTTGATTTCTAAAATTCGATTCCAGTTGTTGAAATCGATCCGAGTTTTTCTTTTCGGTGTCGGAGATGAGGCGAGATACAGTATCTTCAAGCCTTTCTCGTTCACCTTGTTGTTGACAGAACTTTTGTGGTTGTTGAAAGTTTGTTCATTGGTTTAGATTTTGTTGGTTACTACTATTGTCAGGTTCTCTCCAACCAAGGTTAGGGTGGTTACGCCATCCTTGGTTGTAGGTACCCGTTGGAGGACCCGACGGCCTAGGTCTATTATCAATGTAGTTTACCGTTTCCGTTTGATCATCTAATTTTTTCATACAACTCTAATTTTCATGTGGCCCACCACACCCCTCACAAGCCATAACCGAGACCGTTTTTGCCATTTCTAACTTTTTGATTTTTGAAGAAAGGGCCTCGATTTGAGCTTGTAAAGAAGTGCTTTCATCAACTTTATGGGCGTCCGGGGCAATAGATTTATTGCATCGGGAAGTGTGCCACTGAAAATTGGTTTGAGCAATTTCCTCAATTTGAATATAGATTTCATTTGGGCGACGATTACCTAAAAGTCCCCCGGAGCTAGAATCAAGTGTTTGTCTTGTGTGTGGCAACAACCCATTGTAGAAAGTGGATACTTGTTGCCATACCGCAAGACCGTGATGAGGGCACTTTCTTAGTAGCTCCTTGAACCTTTCCCAAGTTTCATATAAGGACTCCCCATCCTCTTGTGAATATGTATTAATTTCAGTCATTAGTTTAGCTGTTTTAGCAGGAGGGAAATACTTATATAGAAACTTTTGGGCTAGTTCATCCCAGGTGTTTACCGAACCAACTGGGAGGGTGTTAAGCCAAGCCTTACCTCGATCTTTTAGTGAAAATGGAAACATTCGAAGGCGGATGGTGTCGTTGGATGCTCCATTGATCCGAAAGGTATCACATATTTCTAAGAAATTAGTAATATGTAGATGGGGATCCTCGTCCGCAAGCCCATGAAAGGTTGCGGAGTTTTGAAGCATTTGTATCAAGTGCGGTCGAAGTTTGAAGTTGTTGGCTTCGACAATCGGTGCATTGATAGCGGCGCCGAGATTACCTACAGTGGGTCGTAAGTAATCCATGAGGGTACGTTGGTCCGCCATTGGAAGTGGGTCCCCCGAAACATTCTCTTGGTTTTTAGCTTTAAGTCTTTTTCTGATAAAGCGTTCGGGTTCTTCAAGAGGTTCTTTTATGTCTCTACTAGAACTGGAGCTCATACACTACGTAGAAAGTTCAGATGTGGCGCCTGGGTTCCAAGTCCTACAATAAAAACAGAAAAGAACGTTGGTCAGAAGCTTCACCACGGCCCCGTGCTCAGATGAACCCAGCCCGTGGTCGTAGATACAGTGATTGTTTTCCGGATCCCTGTTACTGGGAAGTTCGACACGGCCCCGTGTTGCACCGACACGGCCCGGTGCTCAACTCACTGTAACTCGAAAAATAAAAACTGCCAGTAACAATGCTAGGCACGGCCCGTGTCCGACCAGGCACGGCCCGTGCTGAGCTCTGCAGAAACTGAAAATTTACGAAAATCCTAAAAAAAACAGAAAAATTAGAAAAAACGATTAGGCCGTTGATTCCTAACTTTCTTAAAATCCTTGTGTCCCCGGCAGCGGCGCCAAAAACTTGATGCGGTTGAAGTGTCGTATAGATTTAATGTATATTTTAAGCCGTGTACAGAATATGTATCTGGGCGTTTTAATTAAAGTTACTGATTTCGTTGAGCACGGGGCGTGTTCAGTGAGCACGGCCTGTGTTCAAGCTACTGTATCTGGGTGTTTTATGAAAAATGTGCAGCACGGCCCCGTGTTCAGTGAGCATGGCCCGTGTTCAACCTACTGTAAATGCAAAACTAAACTAAAATGCAGAAAAATGTGCACGCGTTTTAAAAAAGGTTTTGAAAATCTGATTAGGCCGTCGATTTTAAACTTTCTTAAAATCCTTGTGTCCCCGGCAACGGCGCCAAAAACTTGATGTGCGTTAGGTGTATATGTAGGTTTAAGTATATTTTAAGCCCTTTTACACTTTTTTTGCCAAGTTTTAAATTTATAAAACACGATATTTACTAACACTAAAAACACATATGGGCAAGTGCACCCATCGTGAGCGTAGTATAGTGTTGGTAAGATACCGAGGTCGTCCAAGGACACAAGAGCTTTTAATACCGGTTTATCCTCAACGTCTAATCAAATCAAAAGTTAGAAAAAGGTTTTTAATCTAGAAAAATAAAACTAACTAAAATGCTGAAAAATAAAATAAAATAAAAATAGATAGACAAGATGAATCACTTGGATCCAACTCGTGTGTAGTGTAACCTTTGATTATTTCCGCACTTTTGCACTTTTTAAGAGATTATCTTAGTTATTGTAGTAGGCCCCTCTTTTGAAGGTGACGTTACCCTCAACCCAATAGTTTGAGTCAGCAAGGATACAATCCTAAAGGATCGGATTATTGAAAGATAAGTAATTAAGTAATTAATGCATAATGTGGTAGGCCCCTCTTTTGAAGGTGACGTTACCCTCGGCTAAGTAGTCTAAGTCAGCAGGGATACAGTCCTAAGTAGCCGGGTTAAAGTTTTAATAGTAGCCTACATATGAGGGGATCAAAGAGTTTGGACCCCCGCCATCTAATACCGGTGGGTATTGAAGGAGATCCTACTAAATTTGACCCAGGTCCTTGCAGGATCTATACACTAAACAAGGCAAGACTCTTACCAAACCGTTCCCTTAACCCCCCCGACCAGGTACCCAACATATCTCCATATAGACCGTGGAGATATGAATGGTGAAAATCTTTTATTTTATATAGAGAGTAAAATAATGCCAAGACACCACGGACAAACGATAAGGAAGAATCACCTTCAACATAAGAAACTAGTTATTAAAGTCATTAATACATAACCAAGTAAAAAGTGCGAAAAGATTAAAAATAAAAAGTATTACACTAGACACTTGTCTTCCCCAAGTGATGTAAGAGACTTAGGCAAACATGGCCTTTGATTGTCAAGAACTCTTACGATCAATCTTGGATCCCGAGACGACTCACACACTCTATGATGGACAATGGATGATGGTGGTGGATGATGGTGTTGTGATGGTGGTGGGTGAAGTGTGAGAGAGGTGGTGTGCCAAGGGATGATTTGCAAATGAGCCAAGCACCCCTATTTATAAGTTGAACAGAGGCTCGGGCACGACCCCGTGTCCATTGGGCATGGCCCCGTGTCCACCTTCCTTCTCTTTCTTCATTAATTGCAGTTTGTCTGCATTAGTTAACCACGCCCCCGTGTCCGCTGGGCACGCCCGCGTGTGCAGAAGCGTATCTGTTCTATCAAGATTTCCCCAGATTCTACGAATCTTAGAGTTGACCAAGGCCCCGTGTCCGCTGGGCACTCCCCCGTGGTGGGTGATAGAAGCTTCTACAGCTTTGTCTTTTCTGCAGACACTTGGGCACGCCCCCGTACTCACTGAGCACGGGGCGTGTTCAGCCTTCTGTTCTCTTATTTTGCTTGGGAAGATGCTGTCGGGGAGGCCGGGCATGCCACGTTTGTTCCTTTTCTTGTATTTTTGTTAGATTTAGCTGCCTTTTTGCTTCTTTTGTTCATTTGAGCTCATTTAATCCTGAAAATACAAAATGAAGACAAAAACACACTTTTTCCAACATTAGTACTAAAAAAGGGTTAGTTTTATGCCACAATAGATGTAATTTATATGTTGCATTTTGTGCACATCAGGTGGTAACCCGATCGGACAACAATCCGTTCGGTGTTCTAAAACTCTTGAAATTTGGTTTGAAAACTAAAGGTGGGACCAAAGTGCTATCATTCAAAGTCGACGCTCGCAGGCTTTTTGTTGCGAGGGTTCGCGTACAGCGATTATCGTAGCGTATAGTATAGTCTATGCGTATAACATAGCACAAGGTCGTCCACAATTTAGCAATTTGTCAGCGTTTTGAGATAGATATGCAAATGCGGGTCGTGCGTGTCGATCAATAGTGAAAGTGAAAATTGGATAAATCTCAAAAATTAAAACACATAAGCAGGTAAATACACATAAAATCGACGAATCATCAGAGTCAGCGGTTGCGGGCTCAGAATCGAAACACATAAAAACCGAGAAATAGATCGTCTGCGGCTATCAGACATTGATTATCCAAAGTGATTCGACTATTCTCATGGACTTGTTGTACATACTTTGACCTCCAGGATCGTGCTTCTGCCTCGATTCTTGGGCGTTCGGCACGCATCCCTTTAGTCATACCGTGACTTCAAGTCGTTGGGGTCCGTCGAGACTTTGGTGAGAGTTTTGTAAAACCAATTAAAGGTCGGAACAAGTCATCAAGGTTAGGGTTTCACCCCTGGCTTAACAACTTCGTTCCTGTTTAAAATAAAAGAGGGTCATGCATCAAAGTATGGATTTCACTCCTGTTTCAACGCAAATTCTCCTTTTGTTGTTGAAAATACGGGTCGAACAAACATTTGAGTCGAGACTTTGCGGTTTTCACACCTATTCTTGGCTCAATTGTTCATTCTTTTTCGAAACTAAAGTGCAGTGATAGTGTAGCGTAGGCGAGAAGTAATTATGAGCTCGTACATAATCCCTACCGGATATGCACAAGTTGGTCTGTTGGTTCATAACTATAGACTAGGTCATTTCTAAGACATCGACCCGGACTAGGTCGAGTCTTGCCTAATTCCCTATAGTCATGGCTCTAATACCAATCTGTCACACCCCAACCGATGGCTGAAACATCGGGGCATGGCACTGAGCGAAACAGATTGTCCAGAAATTTCCATAACAACTACACTTACCAATTATTTAAAGCAACACGTCCCATACCATGTCATAAAAGATAATATAGTTATTACAGGCAAGATCTAGTCAAATTGTTCTGTTCCGACAACTCAGATTTTTATTACAGACAATCGTTTGTTTCTAGACTCTGCCTAGCCTCGATTTCATCACACAGCAAGCTAAGCAAATAAGCATCCTTAGCACCTGTCACATACGCTAAAATAAAAGTCAATACACATTGTGTAAAGGTGAGCATACAAGTTTGATAATAACATATAGAGTTCGAAATCGTTACGCATAACCAGCACGTACACAGTGTGAAATGAGGCATGTTAGTTATCGTCATTAACCTATCGATACCAGTGACTGCGGGTTGACTGCCCAAGGTAGTTCGCGATACATACTCACCACAGTGAGCCATGTAAGTAATTGTCCTTAACAACCCCTGAGTGAACAGGTGCTGAGTCCAAACTAATAGTACTACCGTTGCTAAGGCAGGTAGATAGCATTCCATGTGTAAACATAACAAACAAGCTTTCATTAAGTCACGTATACCATGCGGTAACCGTTAGCGTTAAAATGTAGCGTGGTGTGTTCGATGTGATTTAGAATATGTAACGTATATAACACCCAAAAGTGCGTAAAGCAAAAAGGGATTGAGTATACTCACAACGATTGAGGTAATGGATTGAAGGGAGCGCTAGAGAGTAGGGTTAGCTTGAACAGATTGATAGTATAACGATAAGCAACGCGTAAAACGAAGCAAGTTTGTGGTTCAAACAGCAGTTCGATCGGATGGTCATCCGATCGGACAGCTGGTCGTTCGAGTGACAGTCCGCTCGGATGGTCATCCGATCGGGTGGCCCTTCGAGTGGATTGTTACTTCCTTTAGAAAGGATGTGTTTGTGTATGATGGCTTGACTTTTGAAGTTTTCGTTGTAGAATTTTGAAAACATAGAAGTACCTCTATCCTTCAGGTCGATCGATCGAACGACCGTGTATAGGGCTGTAAACGAGCCGAGTCGAGCCGAGCTAGACCTGGCTCGAGCTCGGCTCGAACTCGATTCGAGCTGGCTCGGCTTGAGCTCGAATTTCAAATCGAGCTGAGATTTGAGGCTCGAGGTCGGCTTGATTTGAATTCGAGCTAACTCGGCTCAGCTCGATCTAGCTCGAACTAACAAAAAACCGCAAAATTTACTACTTAAAAAGCCCTTAAAAATGAATTTCTTCATAGATTGAGGGCTATAATTGCCATTTAATTTAACCATATAGCTAAATATGCAAGTATAAATAGTTAATTTACTTTGTATATTGTTTTTACCTTCTTTTATAGGGGAGATACTCCCTTAGTTTTTTGTTTTCTAAGCAATGTGGGACAAAAAATGATGGATGTAAACCTTATCGAGCCAGCTCACGAGCCGAGCCAGGCCAAGCTCGAGCTCGGCTCGTTTACAAACCGAGCCAAGCCGAGCTGGCTCATTTACAACCGAGCCAATTTCGAGTCGAGCTTTTTTCGAGCGAGTTTCGAGCGAGCTGCGAGCCACGAGTTTTTTGAACACCCCTAACCATGCAATCGGGTGACAGTCCGATAGGTTGGGCACTTCCGCGAGGACAAGTTCACTGCAGGTTGTCACTCGATCGAACGGTTGTTCGATCGGGTGGCAACACATGGGCATTGAACATGTTGAAAATTCGTTTAAGTATTGAAGTTCCAAAACATCACATAGTCAGATGGTCGGTCAATCGGGTGGCAACCCGGTCGGACGACAATCCGTTCGGTGTTCTAAAACTCTTGAAATTCGGTTTGAAAACTAAAGGTGGGACCAAGGTGCTAGTCGTTCGTTTTGGCCGGTCATTCGGGTGGCTGTCCATTCGGACAGCAGTCCGATCGAACGGCACTCCGTCCTGGTCGACCTGTTCGTCTTCTCCCTCGGTCATTCTAGTAGTTTATCATTTTATCGAGATGTTTTGATAGCGTGTTAGACATTAGGAAATGCGTCACGACTTAGCAACCTGCTCGGACAGGAATCACCCAATCCGGCTGGTTAACGGTTCGAGGCGATGTTCCATGTTTAACCCGAAATCGGTAATCTTGTGGATAGAATCCAGATCTTGAACCAACACGTCAACATGCAAGAGTAGAAGGTTAGAACAAGCTCCGATTCTATCGGTTTTGAGGCATTAGGTGTAAAAGAGTTGAAAGAAAGTTAAAAACCATCTTTCAATCCTTTTTTCACCTTGATTATGTTGAGATCTATGCAAGATCCTCGTTTATTTGTGTGGAAATCGGTTAGATCTAAGTTGTTCTTGAAGGGTTGAAGCCAAAACATGATGTTCATAAGAACACCATGATGACATCATCATAGAACACCTCAAATCTAGTGATTTCACAGTGAAAAGTTAAGATTCAAGAGATAGAAAGGTGTAGGAGTGCGTGTAGATTAAGGAAGTACAAGATTTAGGATGAGATCTTACAAGAATCGCGAGAAATCTGAAGAAAAGCGCGAAAAATGAGCTGGTCGGATGAGAGTTTCCAAAAGTGGAAAGTTTGATGGTGATAGGGGTATTTATAGGGTTTCCCAAAACGGAAGGGAATGGAGAGGGGCTGGTCGATCGGTTGGCAGCCCGATCGAACAGTTGGTCGATCGAGCGGCAGCTCGATCGGACGGCTGGTCGATCGGCTGGTCACCTGGTCGATCAGTCACCTTGTTCGAGTGTTCGGTGCGACGAGTTTTGCCGTTTCGATTGTTATTGCGAGCGTTGCGATGCAATAAAGTTTCCTAGTCAAATTACTTTTAATCCCAACTACTATATCAACATGCAAGCACCCTTATTTCATATTCGTTTAGCGTTTGCGATTCGATTACGATTGAGTTTCGATTACGTTTCGATTGATCACCACAACATAAACATAATAAACATGCACAAGTAACACATAAGGCACACACACGTATAACAATGTCTAGAACACGTAATTCGAGTTGCGAGTGCGAGTGCGATAGGTCGATTAAACATGCGATAAATAGCGATTACCATGCGATTATTACTAGGTACACCACATAATACAATCAACGCGATAACAAAATAGACTAAATCCAAGTCAAAGAAGTCAAAACAGGAATGGAGCAAGGAGTGACAGATCGCAATTAGCAATCTTGTCTTCCTTTGACTTCAATCTTGACTTTGACTTTGACTTTCGAAAACACGGGGTGTTACAGCCTCCCCTAGTTGAGGGAATTTCATCTCGAAATTAGGCTGAAGCCGTAACAAACAACTGCAGGTACTTCGCCTTCATGTCGCTTTTGAGTTCCCAAGTGAACTCTGTGCCTCGTTTGCCTTCCCATCGGACTTTCACAATAGGAATGCGCGAGCGTCTGAGTTGCTTGGTTTGGTGGTCCATAATTTCGACAGGCTTCTCCATGAAGTGTAGTGTTTCGTTTACTTGGAGATCATCGAGAAGTACAATTAAATCATGCTCAGCCTGGCACTTTCAGAGGTTTGACACATGGAAAGTCGGGTGGACATTACTAAGTTCCTCTGGTAGTTCGAGTCTGTAGGCGACTTTTCCGATTCTTTCCAGAATCTTAAAAGTTCCAACATATCGAGGCGCTAGTTTTCCTTTTCTTTCGAATCTGACCACACCCTTCCAAGGTGATAGCTTTAGGAGTACGTAGTCGCCAACGTCAAATTCAAGGGGCTTGCGTCGTTTATCGGCATAACTTTTCTGTCGACTCCGAGCTTTCAACAAGTTGTCTCGAATTTGGAGGACTTTGTCAGTCGTTTCTTGCAATAGCTCGGGACCGGTTAGTTGCGAATGACCGATCTCATGCCATACAATTGGCGATCGACATTTTCTTCTGTATAAAGTCTCGAATGGTGCCATTTGAATGCTGGAATGATAACTGTTGTTATACGAGAATTCGACCAATGGCAGGTAAGCATCCCAATTACCACCGAAATCTATGACACACGAATGGAGCATGTCTTCAAGAGTACGGATCGTTCTTTCAGTCTGACCGTCAGTTTGAGGGTGGAATGCGGTACTTAGGTTAAGCGAAGTACCGAGAGCCGCTTGAAACGTTTCCCACAGTCGTGAAGTAAACCGAGCTTCACGAACAGAGATGATGTCGCGAGGCGTCCCATGTCGATAAATGATCTCCTTGGTGTAGATTCGGGCTAATCGTTCTACCTTGTACTTTTCCCGTATGGGCAAAAAGTGAGCTGATTTGGTCAAACGGTCAACAACAACCCAAATTCTGTCGTGACCTGATGGCGTGCGCGGAAGCTTTGTTATGAAGTCCATGGCTATACTCTCCCACTTCCACATAGGGATTGGGGTTGTTCGAGTAAACCAGAGGGTCTTTGGTGTTCAGCCTTAACCGTCGAGCAAGTCAGGCACTTTCCAATGTAGAGAGCGATATCCCTCTTCATGCCCGGCCACCAGTACTTATAGCGAAGGTCCTGGTACATCTTGTCGGTACCGGGATGAATAGAATATCGGGATTTGTGGGCTTCGTCCATCAACATCTGTCGCAAATTGGTCCGTTTAGGGATCAAATTCGGTCCAGAAAGTGGAATATCCCATTCGACTTATTCACTAGCTGGGCTCCATCGTGATAGATTCTTTCCTTCTTCAAAGTGCGTTCGTTGAAACAAGCATGCTGGGCTTCGTGGATGAGGGTTTCGAGATCATATTGGGCTTGGGTATTACGAATGCTGAGCATATAACTCCGTCTGCTGAGAGCGTTGGCAACGATATTTGCTTTTCCAGGATGATAACGAATCTCACAGTCATAGTCGTTGAGAAGTTCTACCCATCGGCGCTGACGCATGTTAAGTTCCTTCTGGTCAAAGATATGTTGTAGGCTCCTATGATCGGTGAAGATCGTACACTTGGTACCGTACAGGTAGTGTCGCCAAATCTTTAACGCAAAAACAACTGCGCCTTGCTCGAGATCATGGGTTGTATAGTTCTTCTCGTGGATTTTGAGCTGACGAGAGGCGTAAGCAATAACCTTGTCCGTTGCATGAGGACACAACCAAGACCAAGGTTCGAGGCATCACAATAGACGATGAAGTCATCGTTTTCGTCGGGTAAAGTGAGGACAGGAGCATTGCAGAGCATGTGTTTGAGGGTTTGGAAAGCAGACTCTTGTTCAGTTCCCCAAATAAAAGGCTTGTTTTTTTGCGTAAGAGCGGAAAGCGGCACAGCGATTTTTTAGAATCCTTCAATAAATCGACGATAATAGCCCGCTAATCCGAGAAAAGAACGGACTTCACACGGGTTCTTAGGTGTAATCCAACTCTTAACGGCTTCGATCTTCACGGGATCGACATGAATACCTTGACTATTGACAATGTGTCTGAGGAATTGAACCTCCTCCAGCCAAAATTCGCACTTGGAGAACTTGGCATAGAGTCGATTCCCTTGGAGTAGCTCGAGAACCAAACGTAGATGTTGCGTGTGTTCGGATTTCGACTTGGAATAGATCAAGACATCGTCGATGAACACGATGACGAAACGGTCGAGATATGGCTTACACACGCGATTCATCAGATCCATGAAAACTGCGGGTGCGTTGGTTAAGCCAAAAGGTATAACAACGAATTCATAATGGCCATAACGAGTTCGAAAAGCTGTTTTGGGTATATCTTCCTCTTGAATGCGTAGCTGGTGATAGCCTGAACATAGATCGATCTTCGAGAAGCACGTAGCACCTTGTAGCTGATCAAACATAAAATCAATGCGAGGCAGGGGATAGCGGTTCTTGATAGTCAACTTATTCAGTTCCCAATAGTCGATGCACATCCGGAACGCCCTATCCTTCTTTTTAACGAAAAGGACTGGCGCGCCCCAAGGAGAGGTGCTCGGGCGAATGAAGCCTTTCTCAAGTAATTCCTGGAGCTGACTCGAGAGTTCACGCATTTCGAAGGAAGCGAGTCGGTAAGGAGCCTTGGCAACAAGGTTGGCTCCAGGAATGAGGTCGATACAAAAGTCGATATCACGACTTAGCGGGAGTCCGGGAAAATCCTCAGGAAAAATGTTAGGAAATTCTCGAACCACAGGAACGTTTTTCACTTCTGTCTTTCCTTTCTTTTCCTTCTCCTCTACTACAATGTTAGCCAAGAAAGCTCTATATTCCTTGCGGAGATACTTGCTAGCTTGGACACACGACATGAGCTTGAGACCTTTTGTAGTAGTTTCCCCATAATCACATAATACATCACCATTCGCGAGCGAGAATCGAATCATCTTATCGAAGCACACAAATTCAGCATGGTTTTCATGAAGAAAGTCCATGCCTACTATGACGTCAAAACTTCCTAGTTGCATCGGAATAAGGTCAATTGGGAAGATGTGATTGTTGAGCGCAAGAGTACAATCATGGAGAACAGAATTTACGGCGACAGTTCTTCCGGTAGCGACTTCGACATCGAACGTCGAGGGGAGATGGGAGCGCTTACGACTAAGGAGCATTGACCACGTTGTTGTCAGCCTGGGCTTGGCGCACATTGATGTTGAAGGTTCTGGCGCGTGCGGCTTGTTGCTGTTGCTGAGGCTGCTACTGCTGAGGCTCTTGTTTCGCTACCATGTTCGGGCACATGTTCGCGAAGTGGTTGGGATCACCACACGCGAAGCAGACTCTAGCGTTGATCGTGGGTGCCTGAGCCGCTTGTTGGCCTTGTGGGGCTGGGAGCAGAGCTTGATGAGCAGTGGCTTGAATCGGTGCTTGGCGGGGACCAGCACAGAAATTGGCGGTAAAGTAGCCATACATGTTGCAATGCGCGCAAAAACGACAAGCTAGACCCACTGGGTGATGATAAGAACATGTTGGGTAGGCAGGGTAAGGGCCTGTGTATGCGCGCTTTGTAGGCAGTGCATAGGTAACTGGTGCTGGACGGTGTTGAGATTGCTGCTGAGCCGGTACGGCTTGAAGTGGAGCAGCAGTGGTAGTGACAGCACAGTTCTTGTTGCTGGAGCTGCTGTTGTTGTTCTTCTTCTTGCGGCGTGAGACTTTCGATGATTGAGCGGCGGCGGTTTCAGTGGATGGTGTAGCGGTGACTTGGTGCAGGTTCTTTGATGTTTTATCCCAAAACCCAGCTTTTACTCGCTTGTCGTTGATTTCAGCGGCAAGCAAGTAAGTTTCTTCGATCGTCGCTGTCTTTGCGGCATGCACAAAATCTGCAACACAGTCGGGTAGAGCTCGAATGTACTTTTTGATTGCCATGTCGGGCGTCTTCACTTGATCGGGACAGATGATGCTGAGCTGCTTAAAACGAGCAGTCAAGGCAGTAAGAAGGCTCATACCTTGGTTCATCAAAATATGAGTATGAGGGAGGAGGTTCATACCTGTGGTCTTCATAGGATGTGTATGAAGTTGATGGCTCGTACCTGGGCTCCTCATAGTAGGTGTATGAAGTGGATGGTTGATAATAGTCACAATATTGGACCGAGTGCGGGTTACCACAATTAGTGCAATAGTTATTCCTACATTCATCCTCCTCATAGGTGTAGTTGTAACCTCCTGAGTATTGATCCATGAGAATCACTCAGCAGACCACAACCAAGTCTCGAGATCAGAAAACAAAAAATAAAAACGGAAACAGAGGCTGGACACGGCCCCGTGTTCAGTGGACACGGCCCCGTGTACAGAATATGTATCTGGGCGTTTTAATTAAAGTTACTGATTTCGTTGAGCACGGGGCGTGTTCAGTGAGCACGGCCCGTGTTCAAGCTACTGTATCTGGGTGTTTTATGAAAAATGTGCAGCACGGCCCCGTGTTCAGTGAGCACGGCCCGTGTTCAACCTACTGTAAATGCAAAACTAAACTAAAATGCAGAAAAATGTGCACGCGTTTTAAAAAAGGTTTTGAAAAACTGATTAGGCCGTCGATTTTAAACTTTCTTAAAATCCTTGTGTCCCCGGCAACGGCGCCAAAAACTTGATGTGCGATAGGTGTATATGTAGGTTTAAGTATATTTTAAGCCCTTTTACACTTTTTTAGCCAAGTTTTAAATTTATAAAACACGATATTTACTAACACTAAACACACATATGGGCAAGTGCACCCATCGTGAGCGTAGTATAGTGTTGGTAAGATACCGAGGTCGTCCAAGGACACAAGAACTTTTAGTACCGGTTTATCCTCAACGTCTAATCAAATCAAAAAGTTAGAAAAAGGTTTTAAACTAGAAAAATAAAAACTAACTAAAATGCTGAAAATAAAAATAAAAACAGATAGACAAGATGAATCACTTGGTTCCGACTCGTGTATAGTGTAACCTTTGATTATTTCCGCACTTTTGCACTTTTTAAGAGATTATCTTAGTTATTGTAGTAGGCCCCTCTTTTGAAGGTGACGTTACCCTCAACCCAGTAGTTTGAGTCAGCAAGGATACAATCCTAAAGGGTCGGATTATTGAAAGATAATTAATTAAGTTATTAATGCATATTATGGTAGGCCCCTCTTTTGAAGGCGACGTTACCCTCGGCTAAGTAGTCTGAGTCAGCAGGGATACAGTCCTAAATAGCCGGGTTATTGTATTAATAGTAGCTTACATATGAGGGGGTCAAAGAGTTTGGACCCCCGCCATCCAATACCGTTAAGTATTGAAGGAGGTCCTACTAAATTTGACCCAGGTCCTTGCAGGATCTATACACTGAACAATACAAGACTTTTACCAAACCGTTCCCTTAACCCCCGACCAGGTAGCCAACATACCTCCATATAGACCGTGGAGATATGAATGGTGAAAATCTTTTATTTTATATAGAAAGTAAAATAATGCCAAGACACCACGGACAAACGATAAGGAAAAATCACCTTCAACATAAGAAACTAGTTATTAAAGTCATTAATACAAAACCAAGTAAAAAGTGCGAAAAGATTAAAAATAAAAAGTATTACACTAGACACTTTATCTTCACCAAGTGATGTAAGAGACTTAGGCAAACATGGCCTTGATTGTCAAGAACTCTTACGATCAATCTTGGATCCCGAGATGACTCACTCACTCTATGATGGACAATGGATGATGGTGGTGGATGATGGTGTTATGGTGGTGGTGGGTGGTGGGTGAAGTGTGAAAGAGGTGGTGTGCCAAGGGATGGTTTGAGCTTGAGCCAAGCACTCCTATTTATAGGCTGAACAGAAGCTCGGGCACGGCCCCGTGTCCACATCCTTCTCTTTCTTCATTTATTGCAGCTTGTCTGTATTAGTTGACCACGCCCCCGTGTCCGCTGAGCACGACCCCGTGTGCAGAAGCATATCTGTACTATCAAGATTTGCCTGGATTTTGCGAATCTTATAGTTGACCACGACCCGTGCCCGCTAAGCACGGCCCTGTGGTGGGCAATGGAAGCTTCTACCACTTTGTCTTTTCTGCTGACACTTGGGCACGCCCCCGTGCTCACTGAGTACGGGGCGTGTTCAGTCTTCTGTCTTCTTGTTTTGCTTGGGAAGATGCTTTCGGGGGGTCGGGCATGTCACGTTTGTTCCTTTTCTTGTATTTATGTTAGATTTTGCTGTCTTTTTGCTTCTTTTGTTAATTTGAGCTCATTTAATCCTGAAAATACAAAAGGAAGACAAAAACACACTTTTTCCAACATTAGTACTAAAAAAGGGTTAGTTTTATGCCACAATTGATGTAATTTATATGTTTCATTTTGCACACATCAAATACCCCCACACTTGAATCTTTGCTTGTCCTCAAGAAAAACTCTTTATAATGTGGCTTTACACTCCCAAATGGAATGGGTAGAAGAGAAAGTTTTTTGGGCTTGTCATAGAGTGTCGGGATTTCCAAGATTCTTTATTAAGTTTTATTTTTATTTATTTACAATCCTTATTCGTCATGATTTATTTAAAACTTTTCATAAGATAAATTACTTATTAGGGCATAACATGCCTCTTTAAAATTCCATTTATATACAAGTTCACATACCTCACAGGGATCACTCAACACTCGGCCGAAGATGTATTTTAGTGGATCACTCGAGAGCGGCATGGAACTTACTCCTACCATAAGCTTGCTGTTGGATCTGAGTTTGGTTTTGATTGTATTTTACGTTTGAAATTAAGATGGAAATGGATGAGTTGTGCAGCGGAATTAAGATGGAAACAAACTTTGCATACAATCAAACGAGAGTATTGCTTTGATCAAACATTTTTCACAATGAACCGAAAGATTGAATTTATTTCAATTACGATTACAATTGCAATGATTGAATACAAACTCCCCCTCAGCCAGAGCTCAGTGTTTGTTCGTGCAGAGAAGACGATGTTGCAAAGAGCTGATAGAACAGTACAGAGCACTGTTCTATTTATAGGCACTAGCAAACCACTGAGCATCTTAAGCTGACGTCACCATGAAAGTGACATCTAACCTCCTAACAAACTCTAACCTCTGATCAATATAAACATCTGCTAGGCTAAACTACTGCTATTACATTTCATTACAAACAGACATTAGAACAGCTGCTGCAACCTTCCACTGCTGTGAACCCAGCAGTACTTGTCCGGATCAGCAGTGCTTGACTCAAGGCCGCAGATTGAATCAGCAGAGCTTTAGTCTTTCATCAGGTCTTTACTTGAGCAGCAGTTGTAGGTCAGCAGTTTGCACGATCAGTAGATAGGAGGTTAGCAGATGTTGAAACCACTTTCAAGGGGAGAGACTTGTATGTAATAACTGCTTATTCTGGATCCACTGCTCTGACCCAGTTTTGGCTTTAATTATCTGTTCCTCTAATAGGGTTCAATCCCAACAATCTCCCCCTGGAACAGATAATGCCATAACCCTTCATTATTGTGGAGCTTTATTGCCTCATCAACAGTTCCCTTATCTAACCTTTAAGTTGCAATTCAAAGTCTAGGGCATCTGTATCATCATCATCCCTGCCAAGTGGAAGATCAAGGAGATCCTGCATATCTTCAAGACTTAGGCCAAGTGCTTGTTCCCTTGTTATTTTCTTCACTTCTCCACCAGACCTGAACAGAGTCAATACATGGGTCTGTTTGTCAGTTACCCACTTTAGTATTTTTGAGCCTGGTGGGTTTCTTGGGAGATTTTTATTTGATGAGGAGTTTGGAGATGCTGGCCTATTGAACACTGTCTGAGCAGTGCTTGCAGGTTGATTCAGGTCAAGAGATTCAGCTAACATTACTTTAATACCTTCCTTTACAATCTCATCTCCTGCCATTAATTCACCCACTGATTCAGTAACCAACGGTTTTTGATGCTTTCTTTTGTAGATAGCTGCACCAGTTGGAGCAGTGGCTCTCCTGATTTGCAGCTTTGTTGGTCTTTTTAAAACCTCTGCTTCAGGATAATC
Source organism: Helianthus tuberosus (assembly GCA_030545235.1). Taxonomy (NCBI): domain Eukaryota; kingdom Viridiplantae; phylum Streptophyta; class Magnoliopsida; order Asterales; family Asteraceae; genus Helianthus; species Helianthus tuberosus. The sequence goes on from CM060351.1 coordinate 181,996,374, forward strand.
AGGCTTCTGAGGAACTTTGGGATCTTTCTTTCTTAGTTCCTCCAACCTTTTGTAGGTAGCCCTGACCACATCTTCTTTCCATCTTGCTATTTGTCTTTTGTTCCCATAATCAGCAGCAACCAATTCCTCTTTCATTCTCTTCAGCTCAAGTGTTTTATCAGGCACATTTTTCTTGTACTTTGACCATTCTGGAGGAGTGTGTTGGACCTAATCCTTTATCATTTCTTGAATCCTGGCTGCTTCTTGTTCAAGCTCAGGAATGGTCCACTCCTTGTACATGTGCCTTTCTCCCTTGTATTTCTTTGTTGCCATAATGCTTTCAATGTAGTTTTTTCTCAGAGTCTCATCTGCTCTTTCTGAGATTTGCTGACATACATTTTTTGCAAATTCTTCCAGGGATCTGACTTGTGTGAGCAAGTATTGATAGTTCTGCTGTATTTCCCTATCAGATTTCCCTTTTGTATTTCTTTTTGAGATATCCTCTGCTTGCTTAGCCTTGATTTTCAAATATTCTTCAATATTGTTAGGCCTGGGATATCCTTTTACTGATGGCAGTTTCCTTTTAGCAGGGTCATCCTCATAGTAGAAAGATTTTATTTTTTCTCTGACTGCTATGAGCTCAAGAGGAAATTGAACACCTGCAGGAGCTAAGGGCTGTGGGACTTGTGCTGATGAGAGAGGAATAGGCTTGGGTATTGTGACAAGTGACAAAGATTTTGAAGATGTTGGTGGTGGTGAATTGTCATCATCTTTAAGAATTAGCCTTCTCCTTTTTGTTTGAGGAGGGACTGATGATGTTTTGGGTGGAACAGTGGTGGTAGATTGGGTGGCAGTGGTTTGTGATTGACTAACAGCTGTTGAAACAACTGGTGTTTCAACCACTGTTGTCATTACAGCAGATGTTATAACATCCGTTGTCTTCTGCTTTTTGGCAGCAGGTGATGTTGTTTTTGGTGGTGATGGTGGTAAAGCAGTGGATGTGGTGTGTGTTGAAGTGGTGTGTGTTGAAGTGAGAGCAGATGTTGAAACCACTGAAGTACCAGCAGTAGTTGATACAACAGGAGTTACAACAGCTGTTTTGGATGGTGGTTTTGGAGCAGACTTTGAACGTCTGGTTGGGATGGATTTGGGTTGCCTTACTTTTCTAGTAGGCTTCTTCTTTTCATCAACAGGATTTTCATTATCCTTTGACCCAGAAGTACCCTGATCAGGATAATCCACCCTAGCTTTCTTCTTGGCCTCTCTATCCTTTTTGACACTTGCAACTGCTTCTTCCAGTGCATTTGTGGTCTCATCAATTTTCTTGCTACCATCTGGCAAAGGGATATTTTTGGTCATGTTTTCTCTTTCTGGTTCAAGGTAAAGACCATCATCTATTCCCTTCTTCTTCCACTTCTGAATTTTCTCCCCCTTTTTGGCATTATCTGGAGGGAGTTGATCAATAAAGAGGACAGTTGGAGGAGCAGTGCCAGTGGTATGCAGGATCTGGGCTTTTAGAGCCTTGAGATCAGCCTGGGTGTTCTTGAACCTAGACTCCATTGTATTTCTCAGCTTTAGTACATGTTTCTCATGTTGCTGATCTACCATTTGTGCTTGTTGATGGAGAAAAGGTTGAAATAGATTCCAGAGCTCATTTGTAGCAGGTGCTTGTGGTGGAGCAGGTGCTTGAGGTGGAACAGCAGTGGATTGCACCTTTTATACTTGTAACAACTATTGCAGCATATCTTTGAGTTCTGCAACAGAGTTATCAAGTTTTTCAACACGATCCGTCAATTTCTGGTACTTTAAACCATCACCCAATTTAACGGGATCCTCTGATTTCCCACTAGCAGTGGTTTTATCAGCGGTTGAGGTAGGGAGTTTACTCCAAACATTAACCACTGATGCCCCTTTTTCTTGGTACTGGGGTCTTCTCCCTTCAACACTTGACAGTCTTTTGATGTTGCCAGAGGTCAAGAAAAGTCCACTGGTAGATGTCAGAGGTGCTATGGAAGGAATTGCCTCCAAGGAAGTCTTATTAATGTAACCACTGTCCAACTGCAAACCAATGGGTTCAACAGTTGTAGTGACTGCTTCACTTGGATTACCACCAAGAGTTACTTGTAACTCAAGGGGTGTAACCTCCTCAGGTTGTGTTGGTGGGTTAGCAAAGATTGATACAACAGACCTAGTCATTTGTTGAGGCATGTTCTCATCAATAGGTGATTAAGAAGGACTGGTTTGTGCCTGGTTCAAATCAATTGCATCCAACAAAAATTTTGTTTGTGGGGGAATTGTGGATGTGAGGTTGGGTGTAGAAAGAGAATTTGCCCCAGGCATTGGGCTGTGGATGATGGAAACAAGTGATTCCAGAGCATCATATTGTGGAGTCCCTATGAGTACAACCTGTTCTTTTTTAGAAGAAGCAGGAGGAGTTTCGGTTATGGTTTGAGATATTTTGACCAACTGCTGTGAGGAAGTAGCAGCAGTGGTTTCTTGTGACTTTTGTTTTGTCACTGGCAGTTGCTCTGGTATCTCATCCTCCAGAGGTGCCTTTCTGATGGGTTTGGGGGGGTTTTTTACTTTTCTTTTTGTGTGGCTTTTTGTGGATTGTAGGTGTGGGTTTCAAAACAGTTGTTCTGTTGCTTTGATCACCTTGAGCAGTGGGCTCAGCAGCAGATACCTGAGGAGCAGTGGTAGCTGCTAAATTCTGCTCAGGCACCTCTGCTTGTGTTTTGCAAGGTGTTAACATTCTTGTAAAAGTTTCAGCAGTTAAGCTGTTCATTTGAAAATAGTCACCTTGGTGTATTGCAGCAATATCATCCTTACTGAATTTCTTTTCAAAATAATAACTTAAAAACTTTGGAAACAGTAAGAATGATTTTGTTTCAACATTGTTAACCAAATCATTAAAGATTTCCCGAGAATAATTAAAATTTTCTGCTTGAAGAATAGCATATCCCAGATTTTGAATCTTTAATGGTATTTCATTAAAAGAAGTGGTTTTGTTTGAAACACACAATAGGAGGGTATGGAATAAAAACCTTGTTGCAGAAGGAAAGAAACCTTTTTGTAAGGTAGTTTTCTTCATCATTGTGTCTGCATACCCTCTCTCAATGAAGTCAATTTTTAACTCGTTTTTAGGGAAAGAAGTGTTACCTTGCTGATCCTCGAGTTTAAAGACTTCTGATATAGATTGTGGCATGATTTGAACAGCTTTACCCTTTAAAGAGGATTTAATGGCTACCACAGTTTCACCTTGTTTGTCAAGGGTTGCGTTTTTTCAAAACTCTCGTTGGGTTGCCAAGTAAATTGGTGCATCGGCTGTTAACAAAGTTTTATACTTTGATTTAGCCATTGTGTCGATGATGGAGTCGAAAGCATCTGTGGTGCCGGGTTTTGTGAGAAGACCCAGAAGATTGTGAGATGGCTTGTGTGGAATTTCAGTGGTATTGGCCTTTTGAGAGGCCGCTTTCGACGATGATTTGGAGGTGGGTTTTGCAGATGGCTTCGATTTTGGCATTTTGAGAATGATGATCGAAGAAATTTGTGAGGAAATGAGATGGAAAAACTGCTTTGAGAAGAGAATTTTTTGAGAATTCAATTCGACAGTAAAACCCTGTTTTGATGGTGAGTGGGGATTTTATAGAGGAAAAAGTGAATGCTGACGTGGCAGCGGTTACAAAAGGTCTGACCACAATGTACTGCCCACGTGACAACCCCTGATGAAATGAAGGACAATACTTTCATGAAAGTTACTGGTGAAGGCAGTGGTTAGGAAAGCAGTGGATGATTTTCACTATCAGTGGATAGCATATCAGTGGATAAGATACTGCTTTTGAACAACAATGTTTATCAAAGAAATGAGGGAACAGGGGTTGACTTTCAGCAGTGGACAGACTTTGAAGCAGAGCAGACTTTTGAACAAGCAGTGGTTATGGCAGACTTTTAAGGATTTTAATGAAAATTTCATTTTTAGCTATTTTTAAGGATGGATTTTTGATTTTCTGAAAACATTTTAATGCTTTTATTCATAGAAAAACAAGATGTTGCTTGTTATTCCATGTTTAGCATCCCAATTCTAGAGACCAAGCTTTCAAAGGTGGCTATATCAAGTGCTTTTGTGAGCACATCTGCCAACTGGTCTTTAGTTGGGACATGATGCAGAGAAATCAAACCTTTTTCATAGCAATCCCTCACAAAGTGATGTCTGATGTCGATGTGTTTGGTGGTTGAATGGGAAACTGGATTTTTGATGATATTTTCTACTGCCTGGCTATCCAACATGAGTGGTGTCTTTAAGGCAGTGATACCAAAATCCAGCAACTGGTTTTGAAGCCACAGGAGTTGGGTTGTACAGCTTGCAGCAGCAATGTATTCAGCTTCAGCAGTGGATGTTGAAACAGCTGCTTGCTTTTTGCTTTGCCAAGAAACCAAGCAATCGCCTAGAAACTGGCACCCTCCTGAAGTGGACTTCCTTGTGGTGTGACATCCAGCAAAGTCACTGTCTGAAAAACCTGAAAGCTTGATATTCCCATTAGCTGGATACCAGATACCAAGTGTGGGAGCACCTTTTATGTATCTGAAGATCCTTTTTACAGCAATCAGGTTTGATTTTCTGGGAGCTGATTGACTTCTTGCACAGACACATGTTGCAAACATGATGTCTGGTCTAGATGCAGTTAGGTACAATAAGGACCCAATCATGCTTCTACAAAGTGTTTGGTCAATCAGCTCATCTTTTTCATCAGACATGACAAGCTTATTTGTTGCCATGGGTGTGCTGCATGGTTTACAATCATTCATATCAAATTTATTCAAAAGTTCTTTAGCATATTTGCTTTAATGAATGAAAGTTCCATTTTGCAATTGTTGAACTTGGAGACCAAGAAAGCATTGCAGCTCACCCATTGCACTCATTTCAAACTCAGCTGTCATGAGTTCCCTAAACTCTTCACACATTTTGTTACATGTGCTTCCAAAAATAATGTCATCCACATAAATTTGGACAATCATTAAATCCTTTCCTCTCCATTTAAGAAACAGTGTTTTATCAATGGTAACTCTTTTGAAACCATTTGAGAGTAGAAAGGTGGAAAGAGTTTCATACCAGGCTCTAGGTGCTTGTTTCAGGCCATACAAGGCTTTGTTTAACCTGTAGACATGATCTGGATAAAATGGATCCTCAAAACCTGGAGGTTGACAAACATATACCTCTTCTTGAATTGTACTATAGAGGAAAGCACTTTTGATATCCATTTGAAACACCTTCATGTTGTGGTTGACAGCAAAGGCTAGGAACAGTCTTATCACTTCCAATCTTGCTACAGGGGCGAATGTTTCATCATAATCAATCCCCTCTTCCTGTCTGTAACCTTGAACCACAAGCCTGGCTTTATTCTTGACAACAATGCCCCTTTCATCAGTTTTGTTTTTAAAGACCCACTTTGTGCCGATGGGACTGACATCTTTTGGCAGTGGTACAAGCTCCCATACTTGTTGTCTTTTGAACTGTTGGAGCTCTTCTTGCATGGCTTCTACCCAGCTGTTGTCTTTCAGTGCCTCTTGGTACTTGACTGGCTGATGGAGTGATAGAAAACCAGCAAAAAGACAAATGTTTTGGGTTTGGCTTCTTGTGAGCACCCTTTCATTGATGTTGCCAATGATTTGATCAGGTGGATGAGATCTCAAGAAGATTAAATCTCCTTGGTATGGTATGATGGCATTTGTTGGTGAAGGCTGCAAATGTGTATCATCTGAGCTAACCACTGCTGGTGACTTTGATGACCCAGCAGTGGCTTCAAAAGGTGGTGGAATAGGAGGTAATGGTGAGGACACATGCTGACTTTTATCCACTGTTTGGGGACTTTTGTCAGCAGTGTTTGTTGATGTGGAAGCAGTGGTTAATGGGCTACTTTGGTCAACTACTGTTGAGGTAGCAGTGGTTGAGCTTTGACAGCTGTTTTGAACATCTGATGCTCTTCCCATTCTGACAGACTTTTGAGGAATGATGATTTCATACCCATAGTCTGGTGTTGAATCCTCTGATGGACCTGCACTGTTAGTCTTGACAGCAGTATTTTCAAAAGTGAATTTATCAAGATTAAACAGATCTGCAGGATTTGCTGGGATTTTCATTGACGAAAGTTCATTGAAGTTTACATTCAAGGTCTCCTCCACTGCCTTGGTCCGTGTATTAAACACTTTGTAGGCCTTGGCAGTGGTTGAGTATCCCAGATGATAACCACAATCAATTCTGGCTACAAATTTTGAAATGGAGTCTTTTAAGTTCAAAATAAAGCATGGGCAGCCAAATACCTTAAAGTTAGAGATCAGTGGTTTGATTTTATACAGAATTTCATAAGCAGTCTTTTTGTGCCTAGGGTTTATTAAAACTCTGTTCTGGACATAGCAAGCAGTGTTTACTGCCTCTGCCCAGAAAGTCAAAGGCAAACCTGAATCAGCCAGCATGGTTCTAGCAGCTTCAATCAGGGTCCTATTCTTTCTCTCAACTACCCCATTTTGCTCTGGTGTTCTAGGGATGCTGTACTGCCTTACAATCCCTTTCTTCACACAGAAGGCATCCAACTCCTTATTTTTAAATTCTGTGCCATTGTCACTCCTGAAGACTTTCACTGGAAGGTCAAATTGTTTTTCAACCTGTATCACAAAGTCTTGCAAAATGCCTGCAGTCTCATCTTTTGAGTGTAAAAAGAAAGCCCATGTAAACCTAGAAAAGTCATCAATAATAACCAAACAGTGTTTCTTCTTTTTGAGACTCATGACTTGACTGGGCCAAACAAATCCATGTGCTGCATTTGCAAACACTGGGTTGTTTTGGACTCTTCAATGGACTTGAAAGAGCTTTTATGCTGCTTTTCTTTTAAACAGGAAACACAATGCTCAGGACATGAAAACAATTTTTGTGGTAGGCCTCTTACCAAACCATTTTTTGAAATTTCAGTGATTGTCTTAAGATTTGTGTGCCCCAGTCTTCTGTGCCAAAGTTTTGTCTCTTTGTTAGAGGTAGCTGAGAACAGACAGGCATCAGCTCTGGGACACTCTTTTGACATATCAACAACATAAACATTGCCACTTCTTTGAGCAACAAGTTTTGTTTGACCAGTTTTTATTATTGCTTCAATCTTTTTGATCATTTCTGGGCCAACAATCCTACAACACTCCTTTGTGAAGAATGACCCATACCCCTTGTCACTCATTTGTGAAACACTCAAAAGGTTGAATTTCAGACTGTCTATCAGATTGACATTTTCAAATTTTACATTTCTAGATTGTACTGTACCAGACCCCAGAACTTTCCCTTTACTGTTATTCCCAAAGGATATATCACCCCCTCCATGAATTTTGAAATCTTTGAGTAGGGCTTTACATCCAGTCATGTGCCTGGAGCCTCCACTATCAACATACCACAGGCTATCTAAGCAAGCAGAAGCTCCCTGCACATGAAGTAAAAGGATTAGTTCATTAGGGTTTCCAAAGCCAATAAGGCTTTGGATGGGGTCTCAACAGTGTCTGGGATGGATGCACATTGATGGACAGTGGTTAGGTTAGGGGTTTGGACAGTTTTAGGACTGTTTCTTGCTAACCACTGTTGGGGGTCTTGACCAATCACCTGTTGATAACCAAAGGGATGCCTATTCACTTTAGGTTTAGAGGGCCTTTTGTAGGTCTCATAAACGTGTGGAATCCTTTGGTAAGATGGTTGTGGTTGTCCCTTACCTCTTCTGAACTGGTTGGCAGGGGGTGCATCAGTAACCTGAACATCTCTTTTAACAGATGTTTGGTTCAGCTGTTTTGTGACAGCTGTTTGAACTGGCACAAACAGTGGTTGGTTTTTGGTGAATTTGACAAATGATGTTGATGGACTCAAAGATGTTTTAGCAGTGTACTCATTCTTTTTCACATCAAATTTTTTGAGATACACACATGCTTGAGTTTTGTGGTTTGTTTTACCACAGACAATGCAGCTTTCAGCAAGAACAATGACACTTGTTTTGTTCAAATCATATGCTTTTAAATGGAAACAATCTTTTGTTAGATGATTCCTTTTCTCACAAAACAGGTTATTGATCTTTTCTTTCTTCTTTCTCTTTTCGGACTCCTTTGCAGCAGAGTTTTTAACCTCTGCTGGGATGTCCTTGAGAGGGATGACTTTAGCTTTTGGAGCTTTAGTACCATCAGTGGTTGTAAAGTCCATTGGCTTGAAATTTTCAAGAATATCACACACGTCAGACCATGTGGGTTTAAACTGATATTTTTCAATCTCCTCAAAAGTAGAGGATCCCATTGGTCTGTTAAGCGTGATTTTGTTACCAAGTTTGTCAGTGATTTTCACTTCTTGGCCATACTGCTCCAGTCAACAAAGCCTTGAGTGAAGAACTTGAGGACACATTGCAGTTTTTCAAGAACTTGAGGAGATACCTTGGCAGCAGCCATCATTGCACAATCACATTGATGATTTTCTTCATCAACAGCTCTTTCTTCTTTCTCACCTGCTTTCTCATCTTTCTCTTCTTCTTTGTCCTCTTTGGACCATGGGTCTGTCATTGGTTCAATCAGGGTTCCTGAACTTTCTCCCAGCAGTAGTTCACCAGCCATAGCAGTAACCACTGCTTCAGTCACCTCATCCACTGTTTCAGCACTTAGCTGTTCACCTTCAGTTTCAACCCCCTCTGGTATTGACTCTAATGCCATCAAATAAAATTTATCATGAGAAGATTCATTAGAAGCATAGAGTGCAAAATTTTCATCACCAAGCTCATCAGGCATACTGCTCCAGTCAACAAAGCCTTGAGTGAAGAAGTTTTGCTGATCTGGTTGAACCACTGCTGGAGCAGTTGTTTGAGGTGCAACAGTTTGCACTTGTGCCTGAGGGACAGGGGTTTGAACATACTGAATTTGTGGAACAGTGGTTTGGACATAATGCATAGGCACAGGGGCAGCAGCATAGTGAGCAGTGTTAACATGAGCTGCAGGGGTATATTGGGTATAGTGCATAGTGCTTTGATTTTGTGGTCTAGGGTTTGAGCTGGGATGAGTGACTATTGGTCCAGTGTTTTGACTTCTGCATTCCCTAGCAAAGTGCCCTAGCCTATTGCACTTGTAACACTTAATTTTCGATTTATCCAACCCCACCCTTAAATTCCCATGTAACCCTGGGAATTTTCTCCCTGTTCTTTTATAGAATTTGCTAGTTCTAACACTGAGCAAAGCCAATTGGTGCAGAATGTCCATCTCTTCTAAGTCAGTGGGATCAAAATGTTGCAAATCATTGAGTTCAAAACACAAATTATCTGACATCTGGTTTTCATTAGCTGTAAATGCATAGTTTGCAGAGTGAGGATCAGGGTTGTTAAAATTTGCACCAGCAGTTATATCAATGAAGTGATCATAACCTTGATCCTTACCACTGCTCCCAGATTCTTCCTGACCAAACATAGCTGTGCTTCCGAATGAATAATCATCAGCAACTTTACCAAACTCTTGCAACTTCTTTTTCTGGTTCAACTCCCTTTCATAGGTCAGGAGTCGACCATGAAGTTGGGTCAGGGTCAGATCTTTGAACTCAGCAGAGTTTCTAGTGACAAAAGCTATGGTGTCCCATTTTTCTGGTAGTGACCTAAGGAACCTGCTATTTTGAGTTGAATTTGGAAAAGTTACTTTAACAAGCTTTAGTTCACTGATAAGACAACTGAACCGCTCAAATTGTTGAGTCAGTGATTCACCCTTGATGTGACAAAATGTTTCATACTGCTGGTTCAGTATTTCCCTATTGTTTTCAATGACTTCTTCGGTTCCCCCAAACTGTTCCTTCAGCGCATCCCAAAGCTCTTTGGCACTGTTACAGTGTAACAGTCCAGCGTAAATCTCATTGGGTAGCGCAGATGCTATGATGCTAAACGCTTTAGCATCGAGTTCGAACTTTTGGAAATCAGTTTCAGTATAGTTTTCAGTTGGTTTAGGAACGGACTTCTTAGCATCTTCAGCGCTTGGCACCATAGGAACATGGGGACCAAAAACAACAGACCTCCAACATCCGGTGTTTTGTTGAGCGAGGATGTGACCCATCCTCCGCTCCTAGATGTTGTATTCATTTCGTTTAAGCATAGGTGGTTTAAAAAGCGAGCCAATGTTATTCTTATCATCTTGAGATTGTGACGTCATCCTGGTTATTTTACAGACACTGATTAATCAACTTTGATGGTGATTAAATCTTGCTCTGTTTTTCAACACAAACGAACAAACTATCAGTATCAACTGTTATGAGTTGAACTATTTACGTCAAAATGATTGTTAAATCAAATTTGACTGTTCTAGCTCTGATACCAATTGTTGGATCTGAGTTTGGTTTTGATTGTATTTTACGTTTGAAATTAAGATGGAAATGGATGAGTTGTGCAGCGGAATTAAGATGGAAACAAACATTGCATACAATCAAACGAGAGTATTGCTTTGATCAAACATTTTTCACAATGAACCGAAAGATTGAATTTATTTCAATTACGATTACAATTGCAATGATTGAATACAAACTCCCCCTCAGCCAGAGCTCAGTGTTTGTTCGTGCAGAGAAGACGATGTTGCAAAGAGCTGATAGAACAGTACAGAGCACTGTTCTATTTATAGGCACTAGCAAAGAGCATCTTAAGCTGACGTCACCATGAAAGTGACATCTAACCTCCTAACAAACTCTAACCTCTGATCAACACAAACATCTACTAGGCTAAACTACTGCTATTACATTTCATTACAAATAGACATTAGAACAGCTGCTGCAACCTTCCACTGCTGTGAACCCAGGAGTACTTGTCCGGATCAGCAGTGCTTGACTCAAGGCAGCAGATTGAATCAGCAGAGCTTTAGTCTTTCATCAGGTCTTTACTTGAGCAGCAGTTGTAGGTCAGCAGTTTGCACGATCAGTAGATAGGAGGTTAGCAGATGTTGAAACCACTTTCAAGGGGAGAGACTTGTATGTAACAACTGCTTATTCTGGATCCACTGCTCTGACCCAGTTTTGGCTTTAATTATCTGTTCCTCTGATAGGGTTCAATCCCAACACTTGCCAAGCGATCAATCCTCCTCCTTTTTAACTATATACCTTTGTAAATATCAAGAGGACTTTTGGGTGAAGGGTTAGGCTTGGGTTAAAGGTAGGTGGTTGGGTTAGTGGTTAGTGAAAGGGCGAAAAGCGTAACAAGCGTCGGTTTTCGTAAGACTTTTTTTTCAATCTTTATTTTGATGAAGCTTTCATTCAAACAAAGTTATTTTTGATAAACTTGTTTGTTTATTTCTCTTTTGCTTCATCATCAACACATTTTTTTTTAAAAGTCATAGGTAAAACCGAGCTAGCTACTAAAACAAAGGGTTAAAAATAAAAAAAGGGTTTTGGTGGGTAAAAGGGTGTTTGGTTTGGGTTATGAAATGAAAAGGTTTAGGCTTAAAGGGGCTAACTAGGGGGATTTTGGGTAGGTGATAAAAAAAAGAAAATAATGGTGTAGAAATAAAAAGGGTTAGTCCTAATGCCTCCATCATTTACTTACTCGGGTTTAAGTTGGTAAGGACCAGGAATGTATCATCGTGGCAAGTTCTAGAGTCGTAAGAACCAAGCGGCTATTCACACAAGAAACGAAAAATGAGCATTTAGTTTAATGATATGTATTTGTATGCTCAATAAAGGCTCAAAACTCACTTTTGTGGGAATGGGTTTTTATGTGATCAAGTATATATAATCAAATTTTAACTAAGCTTGCCATGCCTTTTCATAATTTTCTTATGTTGGTTCTTTTTATCACGACGCTATCGGTTGTAAATTTGTAAAAATATAACCTTTTTTAGAATTTGAAATTCCCAAGTTAAACCTAGACAAGTAAAAAAAAATAAAAAATGAAAATTTTTCAAAAAATTTGGGGTGATTAGCGGTTCCAATAGAGTTTTGTGTAAGGCTTGTAATTAGGACTTGCAAGATTCAAGGTTTTAGCATCCCCCCCCCCCCCACACTTAAATTACACATTGTCCTCAATGTGTCCCAAAAATAAGTTTTTAGGTTGATTGAAGGTGTAAAAAGGTGTGAAAAAGCAAAAATTTTGTGTTACTAGGCACTGGACACGGCCCCGTGCTCGATGGACACGACCCTGTGTTCAGGTGCCAGTGACGAAAACTTACAGAAGGTGGACACGGGGGCGTGTCGACTGGGCACGACCCCGTGTCTGTCAAAGTCTGCAGAATTCAAAACAAACAGCAGGTCTGGGGTAGTGGGCACGGGGGCGTGTCGGCTGGACACGACCCCGTGTAGACAATCTGCAAGGTTCAAAAACAGGTTTCTGGTTCTGGTTTTCCTGTCCCGGCTTTAGTAGCACCAAGGTTTAGTGCTCTAAGCCACGTATGTACCTGTTTTAGCAATAAACACTACACCAAAACATAGCAAACACCCTAAATTACCAATGTTCAACATCCCATCCATCACAAAGTTAGAAAAAAAATGCAGAAAATAAAAGAGTTAAAGGAAAGTAAATTGTTCGACACACGGCACGTAGGCCGGAAATTGTTCAAGATAAAAAGGGGGGTTTAACCTATAAGATCACCAACCAACCGCTTCTGCCTCCGCTCCTCCGCCTAATCCATGTCCTCGTCCTCATCATCATCATCGCCACCGTGCCCCGCAATGTACTCCCGGATATTTCCAATATCATCTTGGATATCGGATATGTTTCTCTCGATTGCCCCAACCCAGTTGTACGTGTTGCTTGCCATATTATAGGTGTTCCTGGTGCACATGAGGTTTTCCTGCAATAAATCATGTAAACTTTGGAAGTTAGGAAAACCGCCTCCCAAGGAGGATTGGCCCGGATCACCGTGGGGCTGATACTGGTACTGATGATGTTGTGGAGCGTGAAGGACAAGTGCCTCTTGCGGGTTCCATGCATGCCCCTGCATCCTTTGGAAGCTAACCGTCCCGTCTTCAGCCTCATAAATTAGGTTCATTAAGCGGCAAATGTGTATGTCTACCCTTCCCGACCATGGGATCCTTTCAAATGACCTAGGTATGTTGGTGAAGTGCTTGAAGAGACGGTATACCCATCCTCCAAAGAAGATAGGGGTTGGTGAAGTAGCAAGTCGGTTCAAATGCATGTTTCGGAGCAGGAGGAAAGGAACATCAAGGTGTCTGCGGTTATGGATGCAGTGGAGGACAACCAAATCTCTTAACCCAACAACGCCACCGCTATCATGCCTTTGGCTAAGAGAGTAGCCGAGGAGCCTATGTATGTATCGGTAAAGCGGATCCCTCAGCTTAGTGCTCTTAGTGCTGCTCAGATTGTAGTTCCCTTCACCAATCTGAGCCCACGCGGCTTGGCGGTCGTTTTCATTGATCTCTCGCATCTCTCCGGTATTTTCCTCGTTACCCGCATCTTCCTCTGCATACAACCCGACAAATTGACCCGAATTGTGCCATTGAAATCGAATATCTAGTTCCACCACATTGGAATGCTACCCCATCATTGTCAAATGGGTCGCACCTTGAGTTGAACATGAAGGTGCTATAGAATTCCAAAGTGCACTCGTGGACGGAACGAAGACGAGTTGTTAAAGCGACTCTTAATGGGCTGGTGATAAGGTTGTTGAAGCGGTCGAGTTGGTTCACCAATGCTAACAAATCCATGCATGCTTGCCTCGGGTATTCTTCCGGTCTTGTCTGAAGTATGTCATATCTTGCCCTAGCATCGAGCTCGTTTGCGTTAAACCTTGTGAACTTCTTTGCCATCTGAAAAAATATACCAGAAGTTAGCATGAAACAGAAGGATTTTCGGACAAAACTACAAACAGTGGGCTGGACACGACCCCGTGTTCAGCGGACGCGGCCCCGTGTCCAGGCGTCTGTAACTCAAAAACGTCATTTTTGACCCGGTTTCGAAAACTTGAAAATTTTTGGTCCAATAGGTGCGGTTTTCCCCGAAAATGAAACCCCAAGTGCCGTTTTTTCCAAAATAACCCGTTTACCCATTCAATTTTATCTTTTTTGGTTCAAAAACAAGGGTTTGGGGTTTTTATGAGAAATCGGGCGAATCTATGAACAATACAAGTGGGTTTACTTCCCTTAACACTAATCTAACTAAATGCTAACAGATTAAGGTAAAAATTTGAGGTTCGATCAGTATGAAGTTCAAGAACCCTAGATTTTCCCCCAAATTTTTGAAGTTTTAACTACATGCAAATGCTAAATCTAACTACTATTGGTGATAGAATCATACCTTGATGTTGTTAGAATGATAGGAGACGTCGAAAATCTGCGGAAAATCACCTGGAACCATAGCGTTTTCGGGGAAACGGGGCGTGTGGAATGAAGTAACTGATACGAAAAGGGGAATATATCCCGACAGTAGCATGACACGGCCCCGTGCCGAGCAAAGTTTTGAAAAAAAATTTTAGTGCTCGTGTGAGTGCCCTTGTTTCCCAAAAAGTTTGGTTAGAAGACTTACTGATTTAGATGTCGTCCCAATCGTTCGTAACTTACCAGATATGATGTTGTTGCCTTTACTCATCGACCGTTTGAAGTGAGATTTCTTCCTCTTCATCCTCAATAAATCCTTGATAGAGTTTCAGCCGTTGGCCATTGACTTTGAATGGAGGTCCATTCCGATATTTAATTTCTAGTGCACCGTGTGGGAAAATATGGGTGATGAAAAAGGGTCCTGACCACCTAGACTTTAATTTACCAGGAAACAATCGAAGTCGTGAATTAAACAAAAGAACTTGATCTCCTACTCAAAATCCATTAGGTTTAATATGTTTGTCATGCAAATTTTTCATTCTTTCCTTATAAATTTCGGAGTTTGAGTATGCATAATTTCTAAGTTCGTCTAATTCATTTAATTGACAAAATCGATTTTTACCAGCGAATTCTAAATCTAAGTGTACATTTTTAATTGCCCAGTAGGCTTTGTGTGCAATTTCTACTGGCAAGTGACAACTTTTTCCATAGACGAGCTTATATGGGGTTGTACCTATTGTTGTTTTATAAGCAGTTCGAAAAGCCCATAAAGCATCATCTAATTTATCTGCCCATTCCTTTTTATTTAACCCTACGGTTTTTTCAAGTATTCATTTTAAACCTCTATTAGGCACTTCGGCTTGTCCATTTGTTTGAGGGTGATATGCTGTTGAGACCCGGTGATAGACCCCATATCTTGTTGAAATTTTTTCAAGTTGATGGTTGCAAAAATGGGTACCTCTATCACTTATTAATGCTTTAGGTGTTCCAAAACGAGAGAATAGTTTTTTCAGAAATCTTACCACGACTCTTCCATCGTTTGTTGGAAGTGCCTCGGCCCATTTAGACAAGTAATCTACTGCCACAAGTATATATTTGTTTCCTTTTGATGGTGGGAAAGGTCCCATAAAGTCGAGTCCCCACACATCAAAAATTTCACAAACAAGAATGTCATTTTGTGGCATTTCGTTTTTGAAAGAAATATTACATGTTCTTTGGCAAGCATCGCAAGTCTTGACAAGACTTTGGGCGTCTTTGTAAATGGTTGGCCAATAAAATCCTGAATCAAATACCTTTCGTGCGGTACTCGCAGCACCATGATGTCCTCCGTATGGACCTTCATGACAATGGCGGAGAATTCTTCATGCTTCGCTACCATGGACGCATCGTCGGATGAGTTGGTCGGCACACATTTTGAAAAGATATGGATCTTCCCAAAAATAATGTTTTACATTAGCAAAGAATTTCTTTCTTTGATGATGAGGCCAACCTTTTGCGACTATACCGCTAGCTAGGTAGTTAGCATAGTCGGCGTACCATGGTTCTTCTTTGTATTCCACCATTTCCAGGGACTCCGTTGGAAATTTTTCGTTGATTTGCTCGTCCCTGGTTGCCTCCAAAGCAAGGTCTTCTAAGCGCGAAAGATGATCTGCTGCGGTATTTTCTGCTCCTCTTTTGTCTTTGATTTCAATATCAAATTCTTGGAGGAGTAGAATCCACCGAATCAAACGTGGTTTTGCGTCCTGCTTTTTGAAGAGATATTGAATGGCTGCGTGATCTGTATAGACTATAGTTTTAGAAAGAACAAGATAAGAGCGAAATTTATCAAAAGCAAATACCACAGCTAGTAATTCTTTTTCAGTTGTTGTGTAATTTTCCTGTGCATCATTAAGTAGTTTACTAGCATAATAAATTGGGTGAAAATGCTTTTCTTTTCTTTGTCCCAAGACAGCTCCAACTGCAAAGTCACTTGCATCACACATGATTTCGAAAGGAAATTTCCAATCAGGCGCTATCATGATAGGTGCATTGACTAACATTTCCTTTAGGGTTAGAAATGCTTGATTGCAATCCTTGTCAAAGATGAAAGGGGCATCTTTTTCAAGTAATTTTGTTAGAGGCCTTGAGATTTTAGAAAAGTCTTTGATAAACCACCTATAAAATCCGGCATGCCCTAGGAAACTTCTGATAGCTCTAACGGCGGATGGGGGTGGTAACCTAGAGATGGTGTCAATTTTGGCTCGATCCACCTCCATTCCTTCGCTCGAGATTTTGTGACCGAGTACTATTCCCTCTGTTACCATGAAATGGCATTTTTCCCAGTTAAGGGCGAGGTTAGTTTCCTCACATCGGGATAGCATTCGTTCAAGGTTATCGAGGCATTGGTTGTATGAATCCCCAAAGATAGAAAAGTCGTCCATGAAGACTTCCATTGTTTTTTCTACATGTCATGGAAAATGGCTACCATGCAACGTTGGAATGTTGCGGGGGCATTACATAGACCAAATGACATGCGTCGATAAGCAAAAGTTCCATAGGGGCATGTGAAGGTTGTCTTTTCTTGGTCTTCGGGTGCTATCGGGATTTGAAAGTAACCTGAAAAACCATCCAAGAAACAGTAAAATTTATGACCGGATAATCTTTCTAACATTTGATCAATGAAGGGCAAAGGAAAGTGATCTTTTCTGGTTGCTTCATTTAATCTTCTATAATCTATACATACTCTCCATCCTGTGACAGTTCTCGTTGGTATTAATTCATTTTTTTCGTTAGTTATCACCGTCATACCTCCTTTCTTTGGAACTACTTGGACGGGACTTACCCAAGGACTATCGGAGATAGGATAGATAAGTCCGGCGTCAAGTAATTTGATGACTTCGTTTTTAACCACTTCTTGAACATTTGGATTTACTCGACGTTGTGGTTGTATTACCGATTTATAGTCATCATTCATTAAAATTTTGTGCGTGCACATGGAAGGATTTATTCCTTTAATATCTACAAGCTTCCAAGCGATCGCATTTTTGTGTTTTTTCAAAAGACTAATTAATTTTTCTTTTTCTAAACTATCTAATTTAGACGAAATAATTACAGGTAATTTACCATCTTTGTCTAGAAAAGCATATTCCAAACCTTTTGGAAGTTCTTTGAGCTCAAGAGGTGGGTCTTTAGGAGACTCCTTATTTGGTTGCTCATTTTGATCAAGAACTTTAAAGGTTTGTTCTATGGCGACCTCTTCTTCAACAAAGTGGTCGATCTTCTTACTTGTATCGGGTGGTTCATCTTCATCTTCAATTAGGGGGTCATTATTGCCAAATGGATATTTCATTGACCGCTCGAGATCGACACTCTTTTTAAATGCCCCTAATTGGAGAGGTAGATTGTTGTTCTTCCGGTTTTTCAAAGCTTCGTGAGTTTTTACAAATGGTCGTCCCAACATTAGAGGAGCGTCATCGAGGATGACAAAGTCGGTTGGGATTACCATTTGATTTGTTTGAACCAAGACATCCTCAACTACACCGATTGATTTTATTACTTTCCGATTGGATAGAAAAATGGGTATTTGAAGTGGAGAAAAATCACTAATACTTAATTTTTCGAAAATGTAGTTAGGCATTATGTTAACACAAAGATCTTTATCAATAGTGACATTACTAATAAACGAATTTTGAAAGAAACATGGAACCGGTGTAATGTTAATTTCAAATGGGTCTTCTTTTATTAGCGAGGTTTGATCACTAGTTAACTTAACACTTACCGTTTCGTCAATTTTAGTGTTAGTGTTTAACTCTTTTAAAAACTTAGCATGAGTTGGAACTAAACAATGATTTTCAAAAGAATGTGACAAGAGATTAATTTCTTCAAAATTAGACTCTTCTTGAATTTTAACGTTGATGGACTCACCTTTTTCGTTGTTTAACTCATGTGTCGGTTCTTCACTTAATTGTTCTTCCATTTTTACATTTTCAGTTATCTCTTCTTTATTTAATTCTTCTCTTGCGCGAGATTCTTTTATATAGCGATCGATAACTGTAAGGTGTTCTAATATCCTATCGGTCACTTCGGTTATAGAAAAAGGATCGGGATTTTCAAAGCTTGAATCCGGTTGTTCGATCCTTTGTTCCTCATAATACCCATATGAAGTAGATGGTTCACACCATTGTTCTTCATTGTAAGCATATGATGGATAAGGGTCGTAATTTTGTTCTTCATAATACTCATATGAGGTGGGTTATTCATGCCATGGTTCCTCATAATAAGCATATGAAGGTGGTGGCTCATATCTTGGTTCCTCAAAGTATGAGTAAGAAGGCCCATACCTTGGTTCATCAAAATATGAGTATGAGGGAGGAGGTTCATACATGTGGTCTTCATAGGATGTGTATGAAGTTAATGACTCGTACCTGGGCTCCTCATAGTAGGTGTATGAAGTGGATGGTTGATAATAGTCACAATATTGGACCGAGTGCGGGTTACCACAATTAGTGCAATAGTTATTCCTACATTCATCCTTCTCATAGGTGTAGTTGTAACCTCCTGATTATTGATCCATGAGAATCACTCAGCAGACCACAACCAAGTCTCGAGATCAGAAAACAAAAAATAAAAACGAAAACAGAGGCTGGACACGGCCCCGTGTTCAGTGGACACGGCCCCGTGTACAGAATCTGTATTTGGGCATTTTAATTAAAGTTACTGATTTCGTTGAGCACGGGGCGTGTTCAGTGAGCACGGCCCGTGTTCAAGCTACGGTATCTGGGTGTTTTATGAAAAATGTGCAGCACGGCCCCGTGTTCAGTGAGCACGGCCCGTGTTCAACCTACTGTAAATGCAAAACTAAACTAAAATGCAGAAAAATGTGCGGTCGTTTTAAAAAAGGTTTTGAAAAACTGATTAGGCCGTCGATTTTAAACTTTCTTAAAATCCTTGTGTCCCCGGCAACGGCGCCAAAAACTTGATGTGCGTTAGGTGTATATGTAGGTTTAAGTATATTTTAAGCCCTTTTACACTTTTTTAGCCAAGTTTTAAATTTATAAAACACGATATTTACAAACACTAAACACACATATGGGCAAGTGCACCCATCGTGAGCGTAGTATATTGTTGGTAAGATACCGAGGTCGTCCAAGGACACAAGAGCTTATAGTACCGGTTTATCCTCAACGTCTAATCAAATCAAAAAGTTAGAAAAAGGTTTTAAACTAGAAAAATAAAAACTAACTAAAATGCTGAAAATAAAAATAAAAACAGATAGACAAGATGAATCACTTAGTTCCGACTAGTGTATAGTGTAACCTTTGATTATTTCCGCACTTTTGCACTTTTTAAGAGATTATCTTAGTTATTGTAGTAGGCCCCTCTTTTGAAGGTGACGTTATCCTTAACCCAGTAGTTTGAGTCAGCAAGGATACAATCCTAAAGGGTCTGATTATTAAAAGATAATTTATTAAGTTATTAATGCATATTATGGTAGGCCCCTCTTTTGAAGGCGACGTTACCCTCGGCTAAGTAGTCTGAGTCAGCAGGGATACAGTCCTAAATAGCCGGGTTATTGTATTAATAGTAGCTTACATATGAGGGGGTCAAAGAGTTTGGACCCCCGCCATCCAATACCGTTAAGTATTGAAGGAGGTCCTACTAAATTTGACCCAGGTCCTTGCATTATCTATACACTGAACAAGGCAAGACTTTTACCAAACCGTTCCCTTAACCCCCGACCAGGTAGCCAACAAACCTCCATATAGACCGTGGAGATATGAATGGTGAAAATCTTTTATTTTATATAGACAGTAAAATAATGCCAAGACACCACGGACAAACGATAAGGAAAAATCACCTTCAACATAAGAAACTAGTTATTAAAGTCATTAATACAAAACCAAGTAAAAAGTGCGAAAAGATTAAAAATAAAAAGTATTACACTAGACACTTTGTCTTCACCAAGTGATGTAAGAGACTTAGGCAAACATGGCCTTGATTGTCAAGAACTCTTACGATCAATCTTGGATCCCGAGACGACTCACACACTCTATGATGGACAATGGATGATGGTGGTGGATGATGGTGTTATGGTGGTGGTGGTGGGTGGTGGGTGAAGTGTGAGAGAGGTGGTGTGCCAAGGGATGGCTTGAGCTTGAGCCAAGCACTCCTATTTATAGGCTGAACAGAAGCTCGGGCACGGCCCCGTGTCCACATCCTTCTCTTTCTTCATTTATTGCAGCTTGTCTGTATTAGTTGACCACGCCCCCGTGTCCGCTGAGCACGACCCCGTGTGCAGAAGCATATCTGTACTATCAAGATTTTCCTGGATTTTGCGAATCTTATAGTTGACCACGGCCCCGTGCCCGCTGAGCACGGCCCCATGGTGGGCAATGGAAGCTTCTACCACTTTGTTTTTTCTGCTGACACTTGGGCACGCCCCCGTGCTCACTGAGCACGGGGCGTGTTCAGTCTTCTGTCTTCTTATTTTGCTTGGGAAGATGCTTTCGGGGGGTCGGGCATGTCACGTTTGTTCCTTTTCTTGTATTTATGTTAGATTTTGCTGTCTTTTTACTTCTTTTGTTAATTTGAGCTCATTTAATCCTGAAAATACAAAAGGAAGACAAAAACACACTTTTTCCAACATTAGTACTAAAAAATGGTTAGTTTTATGCCACAATTGATGTAATTTATATGTTGCGTTTTGCACACATCAACTACATTTACCAATTATTTAAAGCAACACGTCCCATACCATGTCATAAAAGATAATATAGTTATTACAGGCAAGATCTAGTCAAATTGTTCTGTTTCGACAACTCAGATTTTTATTACAGACAATCGTTTGTTTCTAGACTCTGCCTAGCCTCGATTTCATCACACAGCAAGCTAAGCAAATAAGCATCCTAAGCACCTGTCACATACGCTAAAATAAAAGTCAATACACATTGTGTAAAGGTGAGCATACAAGTTTGATAATAGCATATAGAGTTCGAAATCGTTACGCAAAACCAGCACGTACACAGTGTGAAATGAGGCATGTTAGTTATCGACATTAACCTATCGATACCAGTGACCGCGGTTTGATTGCCCAAGGTAGTTCGCGATACATACTCACCACAGTGAGCCATGTAAGTAATTGTCCTTAACAACCCCTGAGTGAACAGGTGTTGAGTCCAAACTAATAGTACTACCGTTGCTATGGCAGGTAGACAGCATTCCATGTGTAAACATAACAAACAAGCATTCATTAAGTCACGTATACCATGCGGTAACGGTTAGCGTTAAAATGTAGCGTGGTGTGTTCGATGTGATTTAGAATATGTAACGTATATAACACCCAAAAGTGCGTAAAGCAAAAAGGGATCGAGTATACTCACAGCGATTGAGGTAATGGATTGAAGGGAGCGCTAGAGAGTAGGGTTAGCCTGAACAGATTGATAGTATAACGATAAGCGATGCGTAAAATGAAGCAAGTGTTTGTGGTTCGAACAGCAGTTCGATCGGATGGTCGTCCGATCGGACAACTGGTCGTTCGAGTGACAGTCCGCTCGGATGGTCCTCCGATCGGGTGGCCCTTCGAGTGGATTGTTACTTCCTTTGGAAAGGATGTGTTTGTGTATGATGGCTTGACTTTTGAAGTTTTCGTTGTAGCAGTTTGAAAACATAGAAGTACCTCTATCCTTCAGGTCGATCGATCGAACGACCGTGCGTCCGTGCGATCGGGCGACAGTCCGATTGGTTGGGCACTTCCGCGAGGACAAGTTCACTGCAGGTTGTCACTCGATCGAACGGTTGTTCGATCGGGTGGCAACACATGGGCATTGAACATGTTGAAAATTCATTTAAGTATTGAAGTTCCAAAACATCACATAGTCAAATGGTCGGTCGATCAGGTGGCAACCCGGTCGGACGACAATCCGTTCGGTGTTCTAAAACTCCTGAAATTTGGTTTGAAAACTAAAGGTGGGACTAATGTGCTAAATGTGGTTATATAAAAACTACTAAAATTAACCTAATCTAGACACTCTAAGCTTTAAATTTATAAACTTAGACTCGGTCTAAAACTAAACCACGCAACCGGCAAGTGTACCAATCAATGCAGTATAGCTACAGTAAGTCCGAGTATCGAACCCACGAGACTCTCTGATTACGCTAATTAGACTCTATCTAGACTTAGACTGACACGGACTCTAACTGTTGATTGGGGGGGTTACGGGAAATCTAAGGAAATCTATTTAAACTAATTAATTAACTAAGAACTAGACTAAATACGAAAGAAGACGAAGACGATTCTTATATGATAACAAGGACCACCTAGACTAGAATCCTGGATTGAATTTTAAGAAATTACCAATTAAGTTAAGTGCATGAATTATGGAACCGGTATCTTAAAGTACTAAACCTATTAAGAACCAACTAAGCCCCTCGACCCTTCTCAAGGAGAAACCTGTGGAACTACCTAGGCTGTTAATCATACCGGTTATTAGACGCCTTTCCAGTTGTCTAATTATTGTGTAAGTACCCTAATGTTGACCTACTCTTTTCCAATCATAGATCTAGGGTAGTTTGAATTAATTAACTTGACTTGATAGACTAATAAAACCGATAGGTCAACTAAGACACGACCTTTTCCAAGGACTATCTAAAGCAATTCGCCGGGTAAGACCTACCAATAGCCCCTCACTTTCCAGGTATTAGGACTAGCAGAACACTAAAACCTAGCAAATTACTACCAATCACTTCTAGGGGTTATTGCGCAATTTCACCCTAAAGAGTTAAGATTTCTTATGTGATATAAACACTCACCAAAATCCTAAACTCTAGTATGACTTTATGTTGTGATATAGACCGTCAATAAGAATCATACGAAGCAAATGACAATAATAAACCAAATTAAAGTACGCATGTGCATCAAATTAATAAACCAAACTCTTTACTAAACACAATCAATCCATAATATTCATGCAATTAACAGAAAACGGTAAAAACATTAATCAATCCATTCATCAAAGTCTAGGCGGCATATAAGTTTAGCCAAGCATCATGGTTTTAAAAGCAAATAAACAAAGTCTCAAAACTGAGTTCATTGAATTAAAATAAGAAAAACTAGAAAACAAGAAAAACCGGAGAATTAGAACCCGTTTAATCCTTGATCTCTAATAATTCTTGAACCTTGAAAGCTTGCAAAATAATCTTCTTGTGCGTCTGTTGTCTTCTCCTCCTGATTGTGCGTCCCCCAGCCGTCTGATGTATCTCTACTAATGTTTTGAATATCAAAATAATTAACTAGGGATCCTCTTGTGTGCGACTGATGTTCACGTCCCCTCTTGATATATTCGAAAAATAAGAACAATAAACCCCTCTTTCTAGGCCCAGGCGAGTTGCTAAACTACTAAAGTTGTTTGTGTGTGCCGTGTGGGCCTGGTCGATGCATCACAAGAACGTCAAGTTGGGCTGGGTCATGTGCTCCACTCAAATAAAATCAGCCGTCTTCCTTTTTTTCCTTTGGGTTATGCCTCTTTTCAAATATATATTCTTTCAATTCCTTTATTATTTTTTCTTGAATGCAGCACCCACCAATTCTCAAAGATTCCATTCATTATAACACCTGCATTTGTGACCTATTAAAATCATTAATTAGAAGGCATTTGATTTCTTTTTGTGGTTAGAAACTCACGTAAACACAATTTCAATTGATTTAGGTGATGTACTTCATTTAAAGTGTTATTAATTGGCTCATAATTAATCTTTTCAATTTAATGTATTTTCAATACTTCATCTTTCACTCACTTTAATCAAAACACTCCAATTTACCTTGTTATCTCTCAAAACATTTAAACTTTTTAAATGAAGCAGAAACGAGTAGAATTTAATACAAATCAACTTTAAACTACTCAAAAGTGATGGAATATTTATATAAAAATTTGTATAATTTAGACCACATCAGGGACCAAGGTGCTAGTCGTTCGTTTTGGCCGGTCGTTCGGGTGGCTGTCCGTTCGGACAGCAGTCCGATCGGACGGCACTCCGTCCTGGTCGACCTGTTTGTCTTCTCCCTCGGTCATTCTGGTAGTTTGTCATTTTATCGAGATGTTTTGATAGTGTGTTAGACATTAGGAAACGCGTCACGACTTAGCAACCTGATCGGACAGGAATCACCCAATCTGGCCGGTTAACGGTTCGAGGCGATGTTTCATGTTTAACCCGAAATCGGTAATCTCATGGATAGAATCCAGATCTTGAACCAACACATCAACATGTAAGAGTAGAAGGTTAGAACAAGCTCCGATTATATCGGTTTTGAGGCATTGGGTGTAAAAGAGTTGAAAGAAAGTTAAAAACCATCTTTCAATCCGTTTTTCACCTTGATTATGTTGAGATCTATGCAAGATCCTTGTTTATTTGTGTGAAAATCGGTTAGATCTAAGTTGTTCTTGAAGGATTGAAGCCAAAACATGATGTTCATAAGAACACCATGATGACATCATCATAGAACACCTCAAATCTAGTGATTTCACGGTGAAAGGTTAAGATTCAAGAGATAGAAAGGTGTACGAGTGCGTGTAGATTAAGGAAGTACAAGATTTAGGACGAGATCTTACCGGAATCGCGAGAAATCTGAAGAAAAGCGGGGAAAATGAGCTGGTCGGATGAGAGTTTCCAAAGTGGAAAGTTTGATGGTGACAGGGGGTATTTATAGGGTTTCCCAAAAAGGAAGGGAATGGAGAGGGGCTGGTCGATCGGTTGGCAGCCCGATCGAACAGTTGGTCAATCGAGCGGCAGCTCGATCGGACGGCTGGTCGATCGGCTGGTCACCTGGTCGATCAGTCACCTTGTTCGAGTTTTCGGTGCGACGAGTTTTGCCGTTTCGATTGTGATTGCGAGCGTTGCGATGCAATAAAGTTTCCTAGTCAAATTACTTTTAATCCCAACTACTATATCAACATGCAAGCACCCTTATTTCATATTCGTTTAGCGTTTGCGATTCGATTGCGATTGAGTTTCGATTGATCACCACAACATAAACATAATAAACATGCACAAGTAACACATAAGGCACACACACACGTATAACAATGTCCAGAACGCGTAATTCGAGTTGCGAGTGCGATAAGCGATAGGTCGATTAAACATGCGATAAATAGCGATTACTATGCGATTATTACTAGGTACACCACATAATACAATCAACCGATAACAAAATAGAATAAATCCAAGTCAAAGAAGTCAAAACAGGAATGGAGCAAGGAGTGACAGATCGCAATTAGCAATCTTGTCTTCCTTTGACTTCAATCTTGACTTTGACTTTGACTTTCAAAAACACGGGGTGTTACAATAACCTTATCTCGTTGCATGAGGACACAACCAAGACCAAGGTTCAAGGCATCGCAGTAAACTACGAAGTTGTCGTTTCCATTGGGCAGTGAGAGTACGGGAGCATTGCAAAGCATAGCTTTGAGAGTTTGAAAGGCTTCCTCTTGCTTAGTTTCCCAAACAAAAGGTTTATCCTTAGGCGTAAGAGAGGTTAACGGCACGACGATCTTAGAAAAACCTTCGATAAAACGACGATAATAGCCTGCCAGTCTGAGAAAAGAACGGACTTCAGACGGATTCTTGGGTGTAACCCAACTCTTAACAGCTTCGATTTTCGCAGTGTCAACGTGGATACCTTGACTGTTGACAGTGTGACCCAAGAATTGAACCTCCTCCAGCCAAAATTCACACTTGGAGAACTTGGCGTAGAGACGGTTTCCCTGAAGTAACTTAAGAACCAAACGTAGATGTTGCGAGTGTTCGGCTTTTGAATTGGAATAGATCAGGATATCGTCGATGAATATGATTACAAAGCGATCAAGGAAGGGTTTGCACACTCGGTTCATCAGGTCCATGAAAACTGCGGGGGCGTTGGTCAAACCAAAAGGCATGACAACGTACTCATAGTGACCATAGCGGGTTCGAAAAGCGGTTTTGGGTATATCTTCCTCTTGAATGCGTAATTGGTGATAGCCTGAGCGTAGATCGATCTTCAAAAAACACGTAGCACCTTGTAACTGATCAAACAAATCATCGATTCGAGGCAAGGAATAGCGATTATTGATTGTCAGCTTATTCAATTCTCTATAATCGATGCACATCCGAAACGAACCATCCTTCTTTTTGACGAAAAGGACAGGCGCGCCCCATGGAGAGGTGCTAGGGTGAATAAAGCCTTTATCAAGTAGTTCCTAGAGCTGACTCGAGAGTTCGCGCATTTCGGAGGGAGCGAGACGATAAGGCGCTTTAGCAACGGGGTTTGCTCCAGGAACGAGGTCGATAAGAAAGTCGATATCACGACTCGGAGGTAATCCTGGGAGATCATCAGGGAAAAGGTTAGGAAATTAACG
This sequence comes from Helianthus tuberosus, assembly GCA_030545235.1. NCBI lineage: Eukaryota > Viridiplantae > Streptophyta > Magnoliopsida > Asterales > Asteraceae > Helianthus > Helianthus tuberosus. The sequence goes on from CM060351.1 coordinate 182,023,005, forward strand.
AACAACGGGGACCTGGTCTACCTCCTTAACTTCCTTTTTCTCCGCTACTACAATGTGTGCCAAGAAAGCCTGGTATTCCTTGCGGAGATACTTGCTAGCCTGGACACATGACATGAGTTGGAGTTTCTTTGACGCGACTTCACCGTAAACACACAATTGATCACCATTAGCGAGCGAGAAGCGAATCATCTTATCGAAGCAAATAACTTCAGCACGATTTTCGCGAAGAAAATCCATGCCTACTATGACATCAAAACTACCGAGCTGCATCGGAATAAGGTCAATAGGGAAGACGTGATTGTTGAGTTCGAGAGTACAATCACGTATAATAGAATTGACAGCGACGGTTCTTTCGGTGGCAACTTCAACATCGAACGTCGAGGGGAGATGAGGGCGCTTATGATTGAGGAGCTTTTCGAATTCAAACGATACAAAACAGTTATCTGCTCCAGTATCAAATAAACACGTAGCATATATACCATTCACATGGAACGTACCATTGACCACATTGTTATCGGCTTGAGCTTGACGGGCGTTAATGTTGAATGCTCGTCCGCGGGCTACTGGTTGTTGTTGGTGTTGCTCAGGCTACTGCTGGGGCTGCTGTTGTTGTGGCTCTTGCTTGACCACTCGGTTCGGGCACATGTTGGAGAAGTGGTTGGGATCACCACATGCATAGAAAGCTCTAGCATTGACCGCGGGTGCATGAGCTGCTTGATGGCCTTGAGGAGCACTAAGTAGAGCTTGTTGAGCAGGAGCTTGACCTTGGGTTGGAGCAGGGTTTTAACGTGGACCTGTACGGCAGTTGGCGGTGAAGTGGTCGTACATGTTGCAATGCGCACAGTATCTGCAAGAGATTCCCACAGGGTGGTGATAGGTACAAGTAGGGCAAGCCGGGTTAGGACCAGTGTACGCACGCTTTGCTGGCGATGCGTTGGTAACCGGTGCCGCTACTTGCCGGTGTTGAGGTTGCTGAGGGGCTGGAACTGATTGGAGCGCGGCAACAGTGATCGCACAGTTCTTGTTGCTAGAACTGCTGTTGTTCTTTCTCTTGCGTCTTGAGAGCTTGGATGACTGAGGAGCGGTGGCGGTTTCAGCGGTTGAAGCAGTTGTAGTTTGATGCAGATTCTTGGGAGCTTTATCCCAGAAACCAGACTTGACTCGCTTGTCGTTGATCTCAGCAGCGAGTAAGAAGGTTTCCTCGATCGTCGTCGTCTTTGCAGCTTGAACGAAATCAGCCACGCAATCCGGAAGAGCACGTATATACTTTTTGATAGTGATTTTGGGTGTAGTCACTTGGCTAGGACAGATTATACTCAACTGCTTGAAGCGCGCAGTCAAACCAGCGTTGTCACCATCTTTCTGCTTAATGTGCCAGAATTCATCCTCCAGCTTTTGGCGCTCATGGGGAGGGCAGAACTCTTGCATCATCACGTCCTTCAACTCATCCCATGTTAACCTATAAGCTGCATCATTTCCGCGTTTGTTTCTCTCGGCCATCCACCAATCCAGCGCTCGGGATTGGAAGACGCCAGTTGCATTCAGAGTGCGGAGATTGTCAGGACAACTACTCTGGCGCAGGGTGAATTCGATAGAATCAAACCACTGGAACATGGCCGTAGGCCCATCTTCACCGGTAAACTCTTTCGGGCTGCAGGATTTGAACTGCTTGAAGCTAAAAGCAGCTTTTGGCGAATCAGTCCGGGACTCTTCAGAAGACTTGCTTGCATTCTTGTTTGGTTCGTTGACGATCTGGGGGATGACTTTAACGATTTGACTTGGGACGAGAGAAGCGAGTCGCTTGTCGGTGTGTTTACTCCTAGCTGCTCGGGAGTGTAGGGATCCAGATGACGACATTGTCTGCAACAGACATCGTCACAGGACTCAAACTCAATTTTGATTAATCCTCGACTATACTAGGAGCTAGTGTAGACTAGCGATTTACCATAAAGCTCAGGAACACATCGATCATATAAGCACGTAAGCACAAAATCACAGAATCACATAAGCACGTAGGGCACAGAAACACGTAAGGCACAAAAGCACATAAGGCAGTCAGAACACAGAAACCATGTACGCAACATATAGTATGGTTTCTTACACATATTTGCACGTATTCACCTATCCTTCACAGCACGTATAGCGGTTAAGTATAGCGATTGCGAGTATCGAGCAACGATTTCGAATGACGATCAACGATTTGTTAGCGTTTTGAGGTAGATGTGCAGTGCGGGTCGTGTGTGTCGATCAATGCGAGAAGCGTGTAAATTACCAAAATCAAAACATGTAATCACATAAAACACATAAAATCCATGTAAAATCGATAAATCACATAGTTAGCTGCTGAGGGTTCCAGAATCGAAACACATAAAATCAAGGATAGATTGCCTTGGCTAGATAGACGTTGACTACCCAAAGCGATTCGACTATTCACAAGGACTCATAAGTGCACACTTTGGCCTTCGGGACTGTGCTCTCGCTTCGATTCGAGCGATCGGCACGCATCCTTCCAGTTACACTGTAACCCAAGTCGTTGGAGTCCGTCAAGACTTTGGTGAGAATTTTGTAAAACCACATTAAAGAGTAGAACGAGTCATCAAGGTTCGGGTTTCACCCCTAACTTAGCGACTACGTTCCTGTTTGTGTGATGAAATCACGAGATAGATAAGGAGACATGCGTCGAAGTATGGATTTCACTCCTGATTCAACGCAATTTCTCATGTTTATAGTAAAAATTTAGCAATTCCAACGAGTAATCTGGTTGAGAGTTTGCAGTTTTCGCACCTAATCTAACCAGATCATTCGTTTGTGTGTGCAATCAGCCTTAGGAAAGGCTGATCTTGTGCAGAACTTTAGTATGCGATGTTCGTGCAAGTGTGTAGTGTACAGCGAGTTCGAGCGAGAAGTAGCGAGTAAGCTCATACAAAACCCCTACCGGGCATGCACAAGTCGGTCTGTTGGTACTTAGATTATAGACTAGGTCGTTCTAAGACATCGACCCGGACTAGGTCGAGTCTTGCCTAATTCTCTATAGTTATGGCTCTGATACCAATCTGTCACACCCCAACCAATGGTAGAATCATCGGGGCACGACACTGAGCGAAACAGATTGTTCAAGAGAAATTCCATAACAATAACATTACCAGATAGTTAATATTATGTCCCATACCATAACCCATCAAGCAAATTAAGTTATTACAGACAACGATATCTCAAAAACAAATAACAAGTTTCGACATCTCAGATTTACATAAATTGTTCGTTTGTTTCTAGACTCTTCCTAACTTGATTCCACATAGCAAGCATCCTAGCAGGTAGCATCCTAAACACCAGTCACATATGTTAAAATAAAGGTCAATACACATAGTGTAAAGGTGAGCATACAAGTTTAATATAGCATAATAGAGTTCGAAATCGTTTACGCATAACCAGCATGTACAACGTATAATGTGAAGCATGTAAGTTATCGACAAAGATCCTACCAATACCAATGACTGCGATTTGACTACGAGTATCGAGTGCGCATCACATGTTCACCACTGCGAACACGTGAAGTATTGTCCTTAACAACCCCTGAGTGAACAGGTGCTGAGTCCAAACTATAGTACTATCATTGCTAAGGCAGGTAGACAACAATCAACGTGTAAACATAACAAACAGGCATTCATCGAGTCACGTATAACAAGCATTTGAGGTCAGCGTATAAATAGTGTTTGCGTTGTGCGATCGATGTGATTTAGAATAAGTAACGTATGTAACACCCAAAAGTGCATAAAACAAAAGGGGATCGAGTATACTCACAGATTGTGTTTGACAAGTAAACACTCTCTTGGATTGAAGGGAGCGCTTGGGAGATTAGCCTGAATAGTTAACGATAGCATAAACGATGAGTGGCACGTAAAACGGTGCAAAGTACCAAGTATCAGATGGTAATCCGATCGGATGGCCAGTCGATCGGATGTCAATCCGTTCGGATGGTCATCCGATAGGATGGCCATTCGATTGGATTGACACCTTGTTTGGTAAGGATGTGTTTGTGTATGATGGTTTGTCCTTGGAAGTTTTCCTTGTAGCATTTTAAAAATAGAGAAGTGTCTCTGCCCTTCAGGTCGGTCGATCGGACGGCGATCCGATTGGCGAGGCTTCTCAGTTGAGAACAAGTTCACAGCAGGACGGTCACTCGATCGGATAGCTATCCGATCGGGTGGCAATCCATTAGTTACTGATGATCTTTGAAAATTGATCAAGTACCAATGTCCCAGACGTCACACGATCGGATGGTCGTTCGATCGGATGGAAATCTGATCGGACTGCAATCCGTTCGACGTTCAGAACCTTGGAAGTATGAATGAAAAGTTTAAGTGTGGAACCTAGTGCAAGCCGATTGGATGGCTGTCTGATCGGATGGCAATCCGATCGGATTCCATCGGACGGCAATCCGATCGGATTCCATCGGACGGCAATCCGCCCCAACGACCTGATCGTCTTTGACACTTGATTGTTTTGAAGATTTTGCAGTTTTGAACGAGATGTTATGATAACTTTCTTAAACAACAGAAACCCCATCTCGACCCAAGTGATCCGATCGAACAGGAACCACCCTAGTCCGACCAGTTCACGGTTCGAGACGGTAGTTCATGTTCAAACCCGAAATCAGTTATCTCTCGGATAGAATTCAGATCTTGAACTAACCCATCACTAAGAAACAGTAGAAGATCAGAACGAGCTCCGATTCTATCGGTTTTGAGTGCATTGAGTGTAAAAGAGTTGAAAGAAAGTTGGAGAACCTTAATTCAATCCTTTCAACCATGAATTTGTGTAGATCTATGCGAAAACATTGTTTATTCTTGTGGAAATCCTTCAGATCTAAGTTGTTCTTGGTGGAATGAAGCCAAACCTTGAAGTTCATAAGAACTCCATGATGACATCACCCTAGAACACCTCAAATCCGGTGATTTCACGGTTAAAAGTTAAGATTCAAAGGTGAAAATGATGAAGAAGTGTGTGTAGATCATAGAAGTACAAGATTTAGGTTGGAAACTTACAAGAATCGAGAGAAATCGAAAGAAATGAGTTCTTGAGTGCGTCTGGTCGAACAAGGAGCTGTCACATCACAAATGATGTGACAGGAGGGTATTTATAGGGTTTCCCAAAAAGGAAAGTGTTGAAGTGTCGAGCAGGTCACCGATCGGGTGGCAATCTGATCGGATGGCCACTCGATCAGTTGGCCACTCGATCCAGGTGTCCGGCGCGACGAGTTTTGTCGTTTTGATTCGCGTGTTGAGCGTTGCGATGCGATTCGAGTGAGCGATGCGATAGTATTACCCAATAGTTACTCAAATAACATAACTACTATATCTAACATACAATCACTATAATTAACTTGCGTTTAGCATTTTCGATTTGATTGCGATGCGATAGATTGCGATTAACACCTCAACATAAACATAACATGCACAAGTAACACATAAATAGCACACACACGTAAAACAATATCTAGAACACATAATTCGAGTTGTGATGCGATTGCGATCAGCGATAAGTCGATTAGCGATTAATATGCGATTAAACCTCGATTATTAATAGATACTCCACATAATACAACTAAAACAAAATAAATAATAGATTCGATTACAAGTCAAAGAAGTCAAAACAGTAGTTGAGCAGGGAGTGACATATCGCAATTAGCAATCTTTTCTTCCTTTGACTTCAATCTTGACATTGACTTTGACTTTCGAAAAGTGGGTTGTTACAACTGTAGCCACTATAGTACCTTTTGTTATGTAATTTAATATACGCAAAATACGAATGTGTAAAAAACCAAAATCGAAACAAAATATAATAGTTATAAAATGATGTCACGTATTTAGGTTTTGTAAAAACAAAACTAACGAACGAAAGTTATAAAAGGAAAATTAAACTATTGATTTGAAAAAAAAAAACACCTAACACTGTAGTCACTACGATACGTTTTGTGATGTAGTTTGATAAAAGTTATAATATAATAATAAGAACACCGTGTGTGTAATTTGTAGCCAAGAAAATAAAAATAAAAGAAGAAGTGAAAACATTATGGTTAAAATGATACTTGATAAAAACAAAGGGAAAAAGATAAAACATTGTGGTCAAAACAAATTTTTTGGTTATATATATATAGGGGATCGCTAGAATGAGAACCATCACGAGTTATGAGAACCACGAGAACCGCGCCCCGCGGGTGGCCGTCGGCGACGAAATTTTTTTTACACCTAGATCCGTATATTTTAGGGGGGTGTAAATTTTCGGTTCAAACGGCGCGCCCGAGGGGGTAGTTTTTTACGCCCAAAGTTTGGGTTTTTTTAATTTTTTTAATTTTTTTTTACCAAACTTTGGGCGTAAAAAACTACCCCCTCGGGCGCGCCGTTTGAACCGAAAATTTACACCCCCCCTAAAATATACGGATCTAGGTGTAAAAAAAATTTCGTCGCCGACGGCCACCCGCGGGGCGAGGTTCTCGTGGTTCTCATAACTCGTGGTGGTTCTCATTCTAGCGGCTCCCTATATATATATATATATATATATATATATATATATATATATATATATATAGGGTAAGGTTCATGCGAGAACCACATTTATTGCAAGAACCGCGAGAACCAATGTGAACACAACCTAAAATAGCTAAAAAAAACCTAAAAAAAAACCGAACCTCCCCACCCCCCAAGCTAAATGCTAAAAACTAAAACCCCCAAAAAACCTAAAAAAAAACCTAACCCCTCCACCCCCCCCCCCCCAAAAAAAAAAAAAAAAAAAACCTAAACCCCCTCCCCCACCCCCCAAAAACCTAAACCCCCCCCCCCCCCCCCACCCCCAAGCTAAAATGCTAAAAACTAAACCCCAAAAAAACCTAAAAAAATCTAATTTTTTTTAATATTTTTTATGTTAAAATCACTATTTTTAGTAGCCAAATTTTTTTTTCTACTAAAAGTAGCGATTTTTTTATAAAAAATATTAAAAAAATTGTGTGTTTTTTAGCTATTTTTAGGCATTTTTGGTTGTGTTCACATTGGTTCTCGCGGTTCTCGCAATAAGGGGTGGTTCCTAACGGATCTTTGTCTTATATATATATATAGTGGGGATCCTACGGAAAGTGTGTTTTTCCTAGAAAGTCTAGGGAGCAATCTGGGCCACCCAATGGGTGTGTTTAATGGTTGAGATCATCTTGGTGGCATTTGGTAATATGTGTTTCTTAAAAATAGGATTATTTAATTAATCAGGGGTAGATATGTCATTTAGCTTGTTTTAAATATGGAAATAACTGTCATTCCATAAACCACCCCACATTTCTTGCGATTTTCTCTCTCTCTCTCACTCTCCTTTCTCTCTTCGCTCCCTCTTCCTTCTATCCTTCATGAAGAAACACAACATCAAGAAAACACATCGTGACAAATGTCACACATCGTACCAGCATGAATGGTAAAACACAGTGTCAAGAAATCCTCCAGCATTACCAGCATGAATGCTAAAACACAACGGTATTAATCTGCTTGCTGTTAAAACACGACGTCAAGAAATCCTCCAGCATTACCAGCATGAATGCTAAAACATAACGGTATTAATCTGTTTGCTGTTAAAACACAATGTCAATAAATCCTCCAGCATTACCAGCATGGATGGTAAAACACAGCAACAAGAAATCCTCCAGCATTACCAATATGAATGCTAAAACACAACTGTATTAATCTGCTTGTTGTTAAAACACAATGTCAAGAAATCCTCCAGCATTACCAGCATGGATGGTAAAACACAGAGTCAAGAAATCCTCCAACAATACCAACATGAATGCTAAAACACAACTGTATTAATCTACTTACTGTTAAAACACAATGTCAATAAATCCTCCAGCATTACCAGCATGAATGGTAAAACATATCGTTAAGAAATCCTCCAGCATTACAAGCATGAATGCTAAAACACAACGGTATTAATTTGCTTGCTGTTAAACACAAAGTCAAGAAATCATCCAGCGTTACCAGCATGAATGCTTGCTGTTAACACAATGTCAAGAAATCCTCCATCATTACCAGCATGAATGGTAAAACACAACGTCAAGAAAATCCTCCTTCTAAAACACAACTGTATTAATCAGCTACTTTTTTTTGAATTTACAGAGAAAATTATTACCAAGAAGGTGATCATGTGTACCCGAGGCTCAAGGTTCTTGATGCATACAAAAGGGCGCTTGCAACGTGGGCCCGATGGGTATATGAAAACATCGACATCAATAAAATCATCTTTTGTTCCGTTCACATCTTACTATGTTTCGAAACCACCATTCAGAAAATCATGGAGAAACAGTTTCCATAATCTTATGCATTGTTAGTTAATGAGAGATAAAATTCCAAAAATAAAATAAAATGTCAAATTACACAAGTGTCCTTTTAGTTAAAACCCCTCCATGCCACGTGTCACATTCTTATTGCTTCCTAGATTTTCTAGGAAAAACCCACTTTCTACCCAACTCCTCCTCTCTCTCTATATATATAGGGTCAGGATTTGGAGAGAACGGTGAAAAGTGTGAGAACGGTGAGAACGATTTTGGAGTTGACATGTGGCATTGATGCTAAATTACACTAAGGGGTAATATTGTTAAAAGCCCCACACACATGAACTGCGTGTTCAAATAAAACGCCATAAAAACACCAAATTCAGAAAAACGCTATGAAAATACCCATTTAAAACGCCATAAAACACTCAGTTCAGAAAAATGCCATGAAAACTCAGTTTAAAACGCCATAAAACACTTAGTTATATAAAAACGCCATGAAAACTCAGTTTAAAACGCCATAAAACACTCAGTTCTATAAAAACGCCATGAAAATACCTAGTTAAAACGCCATAAAAATATATAGTTCAGAAAAACGCCATAAAAACACATAGTTCAGAAAAACGCCATAAAACTCATTTCATTTTTTTCGAAAAGTATATAAGTGGTATACTCGTTGGAAAGATAAAAATACGCTGAGTTTTATGGTGAAATTTTTTTAGAAAAATAATCACGTATAAAAAAGTTATTGGCGTTTAAATATGATGGGGGGAAATGACATGTGATTAGCATGTGCACAATTGTTTGGATCTTCCAATTTTACCCCTCCTGGTAGTTATAAGGTTCTCATTATTTACAAAAATGCCACCGGATCATCTTAGCCACAAATCACAAAGATCCTATGTCTGAAAATCGTTCTCACTGTTCTCACACTTCAAATCGTTCTCTCCTGATCCTGTTCCTATATATATATATATATATATATATAGTGGAATGTTCAAATGAGAAAAAAAATTTTGTAAGAAGAAAAAAGAAGAAGTTTCAACCAATAAGAATGCTTCATTTTACTTCATTTAACAATTGCATTTAATTTTAATATAAGGGTAAATTGGTAAACTTACATAAATCATTAATTTGTATTTTTCCCCTTTAATAACTAACTAAATTAAGTTTGTAACTCCTTTTCAAAATATATACTTTTTTCAAATAAAAAAACAAATTAATTTAAAGTGTAGAATAAATTACTAGTTGTGTAGGATAAATTACGAGTTGTGTAGGATATATTTCTAGATGTGTAGGATAAATTTCGACTGTGTAGGATAAAATTCTATAATGTGTAGGGTATATGTAGGAAAATTTTGATATGTGTAGGTTTTGTAGATTATATGTAGGATAATTAATGATTAGTTGACTAATTAATTAAAGAGAGAAAAATTAATGATATGAGTTATAAATAAAATAGTATTTTACTAATATGTCATTTCTTCTTTTTCTTCTCACATTAAATTTCTTCTCAAATGAACCTTCCTCTATATATATATATATATATATATATATATATATATATAAACAAATATTCACATTAAACAAAACTAAAATATAACGAAATTTCAAGATATTTAATTGAGTTTATTTCCATTTTGCTCCTTGTGATTTGATCATTTTAACGGTTTTGCCCTAATAGTTTAAAAATAACCATTTTCTTCCCTGATTTTTCTAACTTATCGTCATTTTGCTCCCCGGCTCTAACTCCATCAAAAAAGTCCATTAACTAGAAGGATATTTTAGTAATTTTATAGATAAAAGCAAGGGTATGTAAGTCTTTTCACCTAATAAACCTATAAGGGTGGAGGGTATAACCCTCGGGGACTTGTGCGGTGACTAGAGTCACCGATTCGGTGACTATACCCGGGTGTTTGAAATGTGCGGTGACCAAGAGAGAGGCATCCAAAATCGGTGAACTCTCACCGAACATGATTGAGTGTGATTGAGAGGAGAGAGAGGGGATGGACCAATCATGTTTTTTTTTAATTGAGGGGTGTTTGACTATACCTAGTGATTGAGTGTAAAATGTGGAGTAGAATGGGGAGTTGACATGTCATAATACTATTGGGTAGAATTTCACTCAAACACCCTAAGTTGTTTGACTATACCCTCCACCCTAACTTGTTTATTTACATGTATATAAATAATTCTTTTCTGATCCCCCATCTTTCCAACCACTCTTTCTACCGGCCACCACCATCCACCACCACCTGCAACTACCACCCGCCGACCATGACTTTTAACTAAATGTTTTAATTGAGTTAGAGCCAGGGAGTAAACTACCGAAATACCCCCCACTTTTAGTTGAACGTTTTAACTGAGTTAGAGTCATGGAGCAAACTGACGACAAACTCGAAAGATCAACGAGTAAAATGACTATTTTTAAACTATCGGAGAAAAATGTTAAAATCACGAAACTTTAATTTCAACACACCATATTCACATTCTCATACATATAGCCGCCTCGTTCATAAACCCTAATCTGCATCATAACCCCTCTCATTCTCTTCTTCTTCAACCTCCATCTCAACCGCAACCATGCCGAAAAGAAGCAAAAGTAAGTACAACCTCTATACGTATACATTCACCAACACTGTTTACTAAAACTCAAATCAATCCATTACTTGTTTACAAATGTGCAGAGAGTAAAAGCAAGCGAGTATCGTTAAAACAGAAGCACAAGGTCATAAAGAAAGTTAAAGAACACCATAAGAAGAAGGCCAAAGAGGCCAAAAAGCTGGGCTTGAACAAGAAACCTAGGGTTGAAAAAGATCCTGGTATCCCTAACGACTGGCCGTTCAAGGAGCAGGAGCTTAAGGCGCTTGAGGCGCGTAGGGCGAAGGCGCTTGAGGCGATTGAGCAGAAGAAGGCTGAGAAGAAAGAGCGGGTAATTTGTTTGGAAAGTGATTGTTGGATTGTTTGTTGTTAGTTAGAGGATTTGTTAAATGTTAATCTTTGTGTTGAAATCTGAAAGTTAGTATGTTATAAGGCTGGTTTAATATGAATTCAGTTGGTTAGTTGCTATGATAGAACTGTTTTACATGTGATTAGATAGTGTTACATGAGCGTTTTAGGAGTAGGTTAGTTTGCCGTTAAAGAAAAGATAATGTTAACAAAATGGCACGGTAACATGGGAATATCATATTTCAAGCTATGCGGTTAATATCGGTGATATATCGGTCCCCTAGTAAAATATCAGTGTCAAATATCGGTCAGAATATTGGTACCGATATTATTGACGATATTGACCGATATAACCGTTATATCACTGATATTTGACCGATATAATCGATATATCACCGATATTTGACCAATATAACCGATATATCGCTGAATTTTTAGTTTTAAATTGCTATATATATAAATTCTGCAATATTTAAATTTACTGTTATCACACCGATATCTCACCGAGATAACCTGTATCTCAAATATCAGTCCTTGACCGATATTTGATATTTTACCGCATTAACTGCATAGATTTGAAGTTTGATGTGAAATAATGCTGCGCTTGAGTCGAATCTAGCTTTACAGAGTTTTAGCTTTTAACCTCCTTAAAGGACACCTGCTCAACACAATTTTTATTGGGTGTTGATGGGGTTTACAGGTTCTTATGGTAACCCGGAAAAGACGAAAACTTTTGTTTTTTGGTGCATAACTCATTACAGACATGTTTTTTAGTTTTATGACTTGAATATGGTTTTGTGGGTCGTGGGAGCAGGTTCTGAGCTTTTTAAAACCCAGAATCTTCTCGAATTTGTTAGATCTTCATTAGGCGTCCGATAAAGAAACCGTTGGATATAGTTATCTATTTATCTTGCATATGTTAGAACGCTAGATGTGAAGTCTATGGTCTGTATTCCGTACTTGTTAACGTAGTTATTTAGCGAGAACAGTCAACACTTTGCCTTATTACTTGTGAGCTTTCGCTTATTTTAGTTAGCAAATTAATGATTAGTTTCTAGGGTCTTAGTTTTTTTATTCTGAATCTAAAACAACTTCGCATTTTGGCAACTTCTTTTGAGAGCACCTTTTGTGGTCATAGGTAAAGGTGGTGATTTCAACATAGTTGCTTACAAACAGGTTGAATCGGTTATGTTGTATTAAAAAATATATTATGTTGCAATAAGTTTGGTTATTTTTTTAGATAAATTACTTCTACCTTCTATTTCAACTTTGGAAGAAAGCTCTTTTGGGTTCGGTTGACTTGTTTTGACAATCCATTCTTTTTTACCCATTACATAACCTGCCAAATTTTACACCTCTAGTAATAGGTTGTAGTTGCATCCTTGTTGTTTTGGGAATTTTCATTTTGTTTTGTTTGTAAGAAAAAATTGTCAGTTATAAGGCTTTTTGCTACAGATCTTTTTTTTTCTATAAATGACACTTTGTTTTCTTCAGGCTAGAAAGAGGAAGTTGGGTCTATTAGACGATGATGGTGATGATATCACCAATCTTGCCGAGCAGGTTTCTGCAAAAGAACATGAATTAGGACAGAAAAAACCGGTCGGTAATTCCACTGCTACAGGTAAAACCATGGGTATATGATCTTATATTCATATATAGTCTATTCGAACTCCAATACATATCTAATTATGTATCTTTCTAAAAATATTTTTGGGTTTTGTCGTGACATTTCAGAGAGGACATTTTACAAGGAGTTGACCAAAGTTATCGAAGCATCAGATGTCATTTTGGAAGTTCTTGATGCTCGGGATCCCCTTGGGACCCGCTGCCCCGATTTGGAAAAGATGGTACTAAAAGCTGGCCCTGAAAAACATCTCGTGTTGCTCCTCAATAAAATAGGTAATCTTATCGAGAAAGCAGGTCTTGTTTCGGGTTATGTTTTAGGGATAAAGGTTAAATTATAACATTTTAGTTGTCAGGAAAGCAGGTCAAATGTGTTGAATGGGTTAAAAGTTGTTTAAAACGCATTCAAATGCTTAATAGTTAAAAGTTAAAACCCCTAAAGATTTTGCTTTTATTAAAATCATTATTAATTTAGTAATGTATCTTTTTTTCGTTGTATCTATTACGTTATACATTTTTAAAAGAGTAAAATGGCATTTTCGTCCATGAGGTTTGGACAGTTTTGCGACTTTTGTCCAAAGGTTTGTTTTTTCGCATCTGGATCCAAAAGGTTTAAAATTATGTCGTTTTCATTCGGCTCGTTAACTCCATCCTTTTTTCTTCATTAAGTTAGGGGTATTTCCATCTTTTTTGTTAACTGAAAGGGCAATTCGATCTTTTCAGGGGTATTCAGTCTTTTTACATAAAGTGAAAAAGACCTAATTGCCCTTTAAGTCAACAAAAAAGACGAAACTACCCTTGACTTAATAGAGAAAAATGGATGGAGTTAACAAGCCGCAAATGAAAATGGCACGATTTCAAACCTTTTGGATTCAGATGCGAAAAAACAAACCTTTGGACGAAAGTCGCAAAACTGGCCAAACCTCAGGGACGAAAATGGCATTTTACTCTTTAAAATTTAAATCACGGATGAAAAGTGTGGCAATCCAACCTGTGAAACTTGAATTACTATGAACTGAATTGACCCGAACCTGTTTTGACACATTACCGCCACTAGTGTAAATGGACAAATGTGTACGATACATATTCCTAAATTTTGCTTACACGTGTTGGATTTTAGATCTCGTTCCTCGTGAAGCTGCCGAAAAGTGGTTAAAGTATCTTAGGGAGGAGTTACCAGCAGTTGCTTTCAAGTGTAGCACTCAACAACAGAAATCTAATCTTGGCTGGAAATCCGCAAAGGCTGCAAAAAAGACGAGCACTCTTTTGCAAACAAGCGACTGTTTAGGAGCAGAAACTCTTTTAAAGCTGCTGAAGAATTATTCAAGAAGTCACGAGGTATGTTTTTATCAAACTTTTGATGTTTTATATTTAGAGGTGACATTTTCAGCTTATTTATTTAGTTGGTTCGGGCTATATTATAACTAGTTTACGTATTAAGTTCGATTATTAAAACTTTTGAATTTTACATTGATGTCACGATGTTTATTGCAGATTAAAAAATCGATTACGGTTGGTGTAGTGGGGCTGCCTAATGTAGGCAAGAGCAGTTTAATAAACAGCTTAAAGAGGTGCCATGTTGTCAATGCGGGGGCTACACCGGGTCTCACAAAAACCATGCAAGAAGTTCAGTTAGACAGGAGTGTTAAATTACTAGACTGCCCTGGTGTTGTTATGCTTAAATCCGGTGAGAATGATGCCGCTGTAACCCTTAAAAATTGCGTTAGAATCGAGAAGCTGCAGGACCCCATTTCTCCAGGTAAGTGAAATAAGTGATCAACCTTTTGTACGCGTTGAAGTGGGTTGGGCAAACACTTTTATTCCATTTATTTTAAATAACTTGTGTGTATCAAAACTGTATCGTTAATCATTTTAACCTGTTCAACTCGTTTGATCCTTTCCATTATTACTAGAGCTGCAAACGAACGAAACGCTCAACGAACAATTCATGCACCGTTGGGCGGGAAGTTTGTTTGTGTTCATTTGTTTAATAAACGAACGAACACGAACAAGAAATTTCGTTCGATTAGTTAAATGAACGAACATGAACAGAGGTCATGTTCGTGAACGTGCCCGTTTATGTTCGATAGTTCATTAGTGTTTTGAGTTTATATATTTTATTTAAATACTTCAAAGTTCCGACAAATAAAATATTATGTTCATGAGCGCTTGTTTGTGTTCGTTGTTTCCATTTGTGTTCATGGATATTAGTTTGCGTTCATGAATGTTCGCTTGCTCCTAAAATTAACAAACGAACACGAACACGTTCATTTCCTTAACAAACGAATACAAACATAAAATCTTGTTCGGTAAGTGTTCATGAACAGTTCGTGAACACACATATTTCCTTGACAAACGAACACGAACAAGGTCTTGTTCGTGTCCGTTTAGTTATTATTATCCATCTTTTTTTTTATTTGACTTCTTTTGGCCTGTTTGAATTGAAACATAATCAAAATTCTCTATTTTATGTGGATTGCAGTGAAGGAAATTCTCAAGTTATGTCCCGCAGAAACGTTGGTAACTTTATACAAGATTCCTACTTTTAATTCTGTTGATGACTTCCTTTCCAAGGTAGCTACTGTCAGAGGTAAGCTTAAAAAGGGTGGCATTTTGGACACCGATGCTGCCGCAAGAATCGTTTTGCATGATTGGAATGAAGGTTCGTCTAAACAGAAG
This sequence comes from Helianthus tuberosus, assembly GCA_030545235.1. Taxonomy (NCBI): domain Eukaryota; kingdom Viridiplantae; phylum Streptophyta; class Magnoliopsida; order Asterales; family Asteraceae; genus Helianthus; species Helianthus tuberosus. Next base: position 182,038,561 of record CM060351.1, read on the forward strand.
CTTCTAATAGTTTTGCATAACTATTAGAGGTTTTAAATATATTTATAAATAATCCACGTCTCAACGGTGATTACAAAAGCTATATTCCCCTCCATGATCTTGAGAAATAAATATGCTTATTTTTTGCAGGTAAAATTGAATACTATACAATGCCTCCAACTAGGAATGAAGGAGAGAATACGGAGGCAAAAATTGTATCGGAACTAGGAAAAGAGTTTAATGTGGATGAAATATACGGCACTGAATCGTCATATATTGGTAGTCTTAAATCGGTAAACGATTTTACTCCTGTTGAGATTCCGCCAAGTGCTCCTCTCGCTCTTGACCAGTCAATGCTCAAGGTTTGTGTAACTTTGAACAAATATACCTAACTGTCACGCTCCTATAAAAGCAAAATTTTACTCTTTAACTATGTACATTCTTGGGTTTTACAGGACGATACAACTCCAGTGGAAAAAAACACGGAAGATGAAGACATGGCTGAAGGTGAAAATGCACCGGAAACAGAAAATGATAAACCCGATGCTGCTGAAGGTGAAGGTGAAGGTGAAGGTGTTCTTACCACCAAGCAAAAGAAACAGAAAAAAGTCAAGAAATCCACTCTGATGGAAGAAGATGAGTCGAATGATTATGACTTTAAGGTTGATTATGTGAAAAAGGAATCTGAACCAACGGGTGATGATGGTGACGACGAAGATGGCAATGATGCGGATGATGGTTTGGCTGAAGAAAATGAAAACAAAATAGAATCTTCTGATCATGGTGAAGCTACTGATCAAACACAGGCCGCCTAGCAGTATTTTGAAATTTTGACATTGAGGTTCAACTTAGGAAATCTTGTCGTGTATCCGTGAGAATTGAACTGAACGTTGTTTGGACGAGGTTATACTTATCATTTACATTTGTATGTTCTGGTATAATCTCCACTGTTTAGTATAAGGTTTTAGATTCATGTCAGTAATGAACAACTAAAGAATACATAATCGAACGGTAATTATGTGTAAGACAAGTTTAAATCGCGAATTCGGGGATGCTTATGTGTTGGAAAACTGGTCTTGCTGCATAAAAAATTATATCATAGAACATGCTTGCACCAAATAAACTAACTCTCTTAGTTGTGTGAGATCCAGTTACATACCAAGTATTTTAATGTGTATTTACTCATAAGATACTTTGCAAGAAAGCTTTAAAATAAGCTAATGAGGTGATTGTGTAACTCACTTGATGTTACTGGAGTCTGAATCATATCTATTAGAGTAAATTTCAAAGTTCGTCCTTTATGTATGTCTAATATATCAAACTATGTCCTTTATCTTTAATAACCTCAGAAAACATCCTTAATGTTTGAAAAACCAATCAGGTTATGTCCTTTACCCTAAACCTTGTTTGTTTTCCCAGTTAAATCAGGTCATGTGAGAAGCACATGAGGGTATATTGGTCTTTACCTTAATACTAGAAAAATAAAATTATAAAAAATTCAAATCTTCTTTCTCTTAACTATAAGCTTCATAATCTGCACATTATATCTTCAAAACTTCAAACAAAACCCAGATCTTCAAAACACAAAGAAAAAAATATTCAAAACTTCAAAACCCAGATTATCATCAACATTATCATCAATAACCCATGAACAAAAAAAACCCCAATTTCTTACAACTCACCAAAATTAGGGCAACAAAGTGGTTTATTGAGATCTAACAATCCTACCACCACAACCTACCTGCCGCCACCACGACCCACCTGTCGCCGCCATCACCACCGCCACCACGACCCACCCGTGTTGACTGTTTGACTGATGCTGACCCGACACCGAATCTGAACCGAAAATGAAACTGAGTCGGTTGGCTACTTTGACTGGACCCGAACCCAAACTGAAACTGGGTTGTAATGAATCTGAAAATAAATCCAAACAGAATCCGATTTTGAAGTGAAACTGGAACTTAACCGAAAAATACTCAAAACCCTTACCGGAATAGAGACGACCATGTTAACCCGGTGTCGACTGAACTCGAACCGAACCGAGTCTGACCCGTGCCGTGACACCCAAACTCAGAATGATGCCCGACCCCATCAACCATCAAACCTGAAACGCAAACAAAACGGACTTGAGAGATAGCTAGTTACAGACCTGAGAGTAAAAGAGGTGAAGATGACGAGTTGGATAAGTTTACCGGAGAAAATTCCTGAACCCACGACTGCTGTGACTCGAGAGGGTCGCTGGAACCGCCGCCGCCGTAGACGACGGCACCGGCTCCGCCGGTTCTCTCTCTCTTTCCTGCGTCCTCTTCTGCTCGATCTCTCTCTCTCTCTCACTCTCTTGAATATGCCAGGTTGTGGTGGTGGTAGGATTGTTAGATAGAGAGAAGAAGGGGGTATGTTGATGTGCAGGTGATTGAAAGATGGAGAAGATGATGGTGGAGTTTAGGGTTTTTATTAAGGTAAAGACCAATATACCCTCATGTGCTTCTCACATGACCTGATTTAACTGGGAAAACAAACAAGGTTTAGGGTAAAGGACATAACCTGATTGGTTTTTCAAACATTAAGGATGTTTTCTGGGGTTATTAAAGATAAAGGACATACTTTGATATATTAGACATACATAAAGGACGAACTTTGAAATTTACTCTATCTATTATAGTTTTAATCATTGTACTAATTTATTAACTTGTATTTATGCTTTTATTTTTAGATGTATTAGTAGGTCTGACTTGTTTAATTAAAAAGGTTGATAGGTCTTGTTTGATTAAACATGTCAACTCAAACACGCGGTCGGTTTAATCAAACAGGTTAACCTAAACCTGATTTTTCTTTTTTGCGCTGGTGTGTTAGAATTTGTCGCCCTTAACTCTAAAGGCTTCATTAGTCTAACCACTCTAGGGTTGTCCAAAAGGCTCGAAGCTCACTCGGATTTAGCTCGGAAAAAGCTCGCTCGATATGGCTCGGTTAGAAAGTGAGCCTAGCTTTGCTCGGCTCGTAACGAGCCAGATTGACTCGGTCTGGCTCGCTTGGTAACATGACTCGGCTTAGCTTGGATTATTTTACTCATAATATATTTTGTTTTTATACACTATATTATATTACCAAAAACGATTATTATTTACATGTATTTAAGCCTGTAGTTTGATATCCATTACATATTTGAAGGTTGACTACCATACTTATAAACTAATATTGTATTTCGTTGAAATTTAAAACTTATATATTGTGTTATTGAACTTGATTTTGACTTGTAATGTATTAGTTTGAACTTATTTTGGATATGCTCTTTTGAAATATTAAATTATATTTAGACTTCTAAATTCTGAGAGCCATGCATTAATTGTTCTTTCCAAGCCGAGCCCGAGCTTAGATTTTCAGCTCGGTTTCAAATCTGGGCCGAGCCGAGCCAGCTCGGTTTATAATCGAGCCAAACCCGAGCTTGCCCCGGCTCGGCTCGGCTCGGCTCATGAACAGCACTAAACCACTCCAATAACTTATTTGACCTGTTAAAAACAAAACATAACCAGTGAATATGAACAATACATTCAGAAGTACGTATGTAAAATAATTTAAATGATTTTATATAGGGATCTACATTATTCAAAATCTCTACTATATTTTCACTTCACCGAACATTCTTACAATATCAACTCAACCCATACAATATCCCAGCTCATTTGTTCCACAAACAGCCTAAACTAGTAACCAGATACCGAACCGCAGTCAGTCGAGAACGCATTCATCATATTGAGTCACACAGTTCTATTTTAATCATCTATTGATATTCCTAAAAGCGGGTCGGGGCTGCCATTATTCGGGCTCTGATCATTAGAACCCGAGCTAGAAGAAGATGTAGGTTCATCAACAGCTGCAGAAGCTTTTTGAGGTTCATCAACAGTTGGTGAAGAGCTATATGATGCAGTGGACTTTGGAACCAGACCTTGGGCTTCCATCGCTTCACGGGCCGCTTTTTCTTTGGCCTTTTTAGCCCTTTCTAATACTTCATCCTGCAAATAAGCCCAAAGTATAAATTCAGATCATATATTGATAAGAATTGTAGCATTCTTTTTAGAATATTCTAAAGATAAATTTACTTATGTATGTGTATATGATGTATCTGTTGAAAAAAAGTGTTGGTGGGTCACCTGGCCGAGCCCGTTTCAACCACTAACTCCGTCCAAAAATATTAGTTAACTCAAGGGTATTTTGGTCAGATCATATATATGCATTTGTAGCAATACATCTAGTCTATTGGCCGGTAGTATAACATGTTAAAACAATATTTTGGGTACGAGCTGGTTGACCCAAAACACTTTTTAGCTAAAAATAAAAATATTTCTATAACCAACTAGTACGTCAAATGCGATCACATAAATTATATTATTTCAATAACAATCATATGATATAAAAGAATTTTTGCACTAAAAAAGCAAGAACACATTTAGATGACATTTGACCCGTTTGACCCATATGAACAAAAATTAAAAAACACAAAATCGAATCAACCTATTCATAAGTAAACGGGTCAAAATTGCCACATTAGAACACGTAGTCCATTAACATAAACTCCAAACCCTAAACTTGTATCTAGAACCTTCCATATTAGAAACTTAAAAAAACTAAAATCTTTAGTACCTGAAACTCCTGTACTTGTTTTTGTTGTTCAGCTTGCAACCGACCAACCGTACTCAAGAACTCCCCCACCGTTGATTCAATACGTTCGTTTAGTGCTTCTGCAAACGCCTTCCCCAAGAAAAATGCATCCAAAACTTGTTTACTTTCATTTTCACCTATAAATTATAAACTTTTTTCGTAATCAGGGTGGTAATTCCATGATTCTAATCATTCATAAACCAAGTATATGCTTCAAACTGGTTCTAGCATATTAAAGAACTACTTATACGAATACGATTCTAATTATTCAAGTTTTCTTATTTGTAACCATGAGAACCCGTATGGAAAAACTCATAGGACCCACCAATACTCTGCTATCCAGTTTTATTGATTTTGGTATTCGGTACGAGTAAGGGTACGGGTAAAAACGGGTACTCGTACCGAAATTTATATAGAACTTTAAAACTTTTTTATATATTTTGTTTTATTTCGTATTATAGTATTTATGGTACTCATATCGATTTTACTTATTTGGTACTCATATCGTATTGGTACTTGCACCGGTTTTACCTATTTGGTACTCGTATTGTATGGTACTCGTGCCGATTTCACCTATTTAGTACTTGTACGAGTGATAAAAAAAACCAAATAAAAACAAAATGGTACCAAAGTGGGTACCATACCGAAATACCTGTACCAATACCCATACCCATACCGTACCAATATATTCGGTACGGTATTTGGTACCCAGTTTTGTTCAAATTTGGTACCGGCATTTCGGTAACGATATGAGTATGGGTACGGGTACATTATCAATCCCATCCCTAATCTAAACACCTCCGAAGACAGTTTTCGCCAGCGTTTTCTACACATTCGATATAAACCTACACAAATTCCACCCCCTTTGAATTAAAAAGGCTCAAAATGTTTATCAAATTTTCTAAATGAAATCACAAACAAAATCTCAAATTCCATAACCAAACTCTTGACTAAAGAATTAAAACCATATCTAACTTGAATAACAACTGAATTCAATAAATCAATTTCAAAACATACACAAACAAACCCCTAATAACAACAACCAATTATTCTACCGACAAATACACTCATAAACAAACAGGCATTCCAATCCACACCATACCCCTGCAAAATTACCCTAAAATTCGAATTTAATAACTTAATAATTTTACCTGGAGCAGGGTCACCAGGTGTGCTGCTACAATTACACCTAAACCCACGTCTTAAAGTACCCGATTTCTTGTACAAAAACACACCAACTGGTGTTTTCCTATGAATATTTGCGGATTTGAGGTGGGTAAGTGATGGATTGAAGGTTCTAATAATAATCTGGGAATATGCAGGTGGTGAAGATATTGCCGTACTCATATTTCTCTGTGGGAAGATAGAGAGAGAGAGAAAGATCTGGTTCGGGAACAGAACAGTACATATGCATCATCATCGTAATGTACTGGTGGGCCCATTTTGGGCCGTTTTGGTTCGTTGGATCAAATCTATGTGGATTGACGAGGTTGGGCTCGTTATGTGACACGTCGTTTGTCATTTCACCTAAAACCATGGTTGACTTTTGGTAATGTGTTTTTGGGTACTACTTTCTACACCCCCTATCTACTTTCTACACCCCCCTCCTCTCACATATTTACAGGTGGGGCCTGCGTGGGACCGACAGTTTTCCTCTCACAAGGGGGGGTGTAATCAGTAAGAGAGGGGGGTGCGAATAGAATGAGCCGTTTTTTTCGATATATTCCTTGCATCAAATCTATTGGATTATTGGATTACAATCTAACACCTCACCTCACTATCATAGTACGGATGGAGGAATTTTGGTATTTTTTTTATTATGATATTTACACACCCATCTTTATTTCCACATCTCCTAAAGCGTCGCGCGAAGTATAGGGTTTATTTCCAAACAAAAGCAGATGTGACCTTGATTCGACTTGATACGAGGTTTGATTTGGTATGATGTTGTCAGTCGGGTCACGAGAAACCCTAAGCGCTGCGCTATGGCCAAAGTGCGGTGCTTAGGTCTCGATTTCTGGTGCTTTAAGAACGCAGGTCATGCATTCGACATTTCATTCAAATTCCAAATTGCAAAAGTATTTCAAACAAACGCGTGTTTTGTTGTTTTAGTGGCATTTCTTCAAAATACGATGTCGTGGTTTAGCAACTACCCTTTTGGTGAATACTCTGACGAGTCCATTGTTCCAGATTCTTACGAGTGGACCGCTATTTTTTACTCGTACGAGAAACTTGTCCCGTCCAACATGAGGGAGGAGGAGTTTGTTTCTGGCATTCGTTATCGTGAAAATACGGTGCAGCTGGACTTGAATATCCATGTGGAAGACTCGTACGCACAACACCGCTATTTGAATTACGGATACAGAGAAGGTAGAAAACTACATATGGGTGTTGGAGAGGATCAAGTCTATGTTGGTGGACTGTATGGACTATGGAGTCGCGTGTCATTTTAACAGACAGGGACTTGGCGCTAATGTTCGCGTGTGAACAAGTTTTCCCAAAAGCGTATGAGTGTCTTTATCGGTTCCATATTCATCAAAATATAATAAGAACAGTAAGAAGAAATTTACTGAGAAGGAGTGGAAAGAATTTCTTCGCTCATTTTCGACATTGTACGAGTCTTCGACAGAGGAAATATACAAGTATAATTTGGAAAACATTGAAGCACAGCCGAAAGAAGTTGGTCGTGGGCGTGAGTATTTCTTACATAATTATTTAAATACTTTTTTTACATACATATATACATACATACCTGACAAGTTATGGTTATATTTTCAGAGGTTTTTGAGTATATGAAGAAATCCTGGTTGGATCCGTACCATGAAAAGTTTGTAGCTGCATGGACTTACAAAATACTTAACTTTCACCAAACTACAACCAACAGAGTTGAGGGCATCCATGCATTACTAAAAAGTCACCTTCCAAGTCATCGCAATATGCTAGTTAAACTTGTGGGGTCCGTTGATCATATTGTTGAGAAACAATATACGGAGATTAAAAGTGGTTTTGAAACAAGCCTTAGAAAAGTAATGAACCACCACAAGGTTCACCCCATGCTTGCAAATATACATTGAAAGGTTTCAATATATGCTATTGAGCTTATGGCTTTCGAGCTACGACGTAAGGAAGACGGGTTGAGAGCCTATGGTGCAACTTGTGGCTGCCAACTTTTTGCCAGTTGTGGTTTGCCATGTGCTTGTCGTCTGGAAAAATTGAAAAGAAAAAAAACCCGGTAGGTTTACCTATTGATTATTGGTTTTTATGATTTCACTACCTAATTTACTACCATATGTCTTCGTTCATATGTCAGCAAATCCGAATCAATTCGATAGACGTGTTCTGGAAGAAGCTTGACTTCAAGCCGACAAGGAGTAAGATTGAATATATCAATGTAGAAGCAGAATTTGAAAAACTGAAACAACAAATCAATCCAACACATCCTCAAGTGAAAAACAACTACTTTGAAAAAATTAAACAAATCATCATATCAGGCAACAATACAAAAAAACCACCTGTTGTTCAAATGAACACCCGTGGTCGTCCAACATTGAAGACGCAAGAACAAAGGACAGTAGAAGCTACAAGAAAAAGCTCGTATATACCGTCGGAACAAAGTAGGTTAGACTGTCACGGGCCCCGGCCCGGTTTGACCCGGTCCAGGAGCCGCGGGACAGAAATCCCGTGGTATTTATTTAATTTGGCAGCGGAATTATTAACAGGATCGATTAAAACTTGAAAATACCCGTTTATTTCATTTCATAATTCGGGATAAACCCCGTAATTTACAATAAGGGAATTTCACTGGGAAATCCCTATTTTACAAAAAAAACATGTTTCTTTATTTTTATTGAGCCACGTCTTCAAGCTTGTTAGTGCTACACGGCACTTTTTCCTGGATCACAGCAGATCACCTGAAACATGTTTTAAAAATATTTTTGTCAGCGGGGAAATACTGGTGAATCATTCATTTGCACAAAATGACACATTGTTATAATATACAGTATTAAGAGCGACTACAATGTTTATATATCAATCAATTACCCAACGATATTTGTCACTCGACCATCCCTTGGCTATCTCGTTGTCCAATGGTGTCTATGACTATGGTCATATCACCCATTGGCTAACTCGTTGTCCAATGGTGACGGTTATCAAGTATTGTATACAAAACCCCACATACCGGCTGTAATTGAAGATTACAAAGACTTAATCCCTGTAATTATAACTTTGAAATAAATAGGGTTTTGAAAGCAATTTGATAAAAAGAGAATGACTCACATTGCAGATTTAAACGGGCAGAGTTTAGCCTACTGATAAGCCTGTTAACCTAATTCAAATAACAATGCACACGAAAACTAGGTTAGTAACTTTAATCCAACTTTTACGACAACTCACGAGCACCTTCACAATGAATGACAAAGTGCGATACTTAAACTTCCATCGAATTCACGATGAATGACAAAGTATAACCCAAGTTTGAGCAACACTTAAACATCCATTGGATTGGTTTCTATCGATCGGACATTAAATCGTAGCAGTGATCGAGTTATTACCCTGTTATCGTGGCAGAATTTCGTGATTGTGTGTGTTTTTGGAGTAATCAGACAATATCTCAACGTACAAAATGAGTTTTTACGTCGAACCAACGCCCAAATTCAAGTGCCAAACTCCTCTATTTATACCGGAAAAACGGCGCGCTCGCTTGTCACGAGAGCTCTCGCGTGGCGCGAGAGGTCACTTTTAGCATAGGGTAGCCACGTCAGTTACTAGCTTAGCTGAGTCGACCGTTCGTTCAAATTCGATTCCTATCAATTCGGATAATACTAACTAGGGTTTACCCCCCCCCCCCTGAGTTTTAGGGGCCCTGATCCTGATTCCGATTGTTCTGAAAATTTTAGGGGTCATGCAATAATACTTGGGGGTCTCAATTAGGGTTTCCTATTGGTTAAAATAAGATAAGAAATAATAGTTTTAGTGAGAGTTGTTACATCCTCCCCACCTTAATAAAAATCTCGTCCTCGAGATTTACTGGAATAAATGGGGATATTTCTGCTTCATTTTTTATTCCAGCTCCCAAGTGTACTCCGGTCCTCTTTTGGAATCCCATTTGACTTTGACCAGCACTAGTCGTTTGTGTTTGAGAAACTTGACCTTTCTGTCTTCTATTTGCAATGGCTTCTCAACAAATTTTAACTTTTCATTTACCTCTACATCTTGAAGTTGTACTACTAGGGATTCGTCAGATAGACATTTCTTGAGGTTGGATACATGAAACACGTCATGTACTCCAGCTAGCTCTTCTGGTAGTTGTAAACGATAGGCAACTGGTCCTATTCGCTGTATTATTGGGAATGGTCCTACGTACCTTGGACTTAACTTTCCCTTTTACCGAACCGAACTACTCCTTTCCAAGGAGAAACTTTCAAGAGTACCTTATCTCCGACTTGAAATTCCAGTGGCTTGCGTCGATTGTCTGCATAACTCTTCTGGAGATCTCGAGCCGTTTTCAGTCTTTCCTTGATTTGAGTGATCTTGTCAGTGGTTTCTTGCACTATTTCAGGACCTGATAATTGACTTTCTCCTATTTCTGCCCAACATACTGGAGTTCTGCACTTTCGTCCATACAGTGCTTTGAATGGGGCAGCTTCAATGCTTGCATGATAACTATTATTATAGGAGAATTCAATTAAAGGTAGGTGGTCATCCCAGTTTCCACCAAAATCTATTATACATGCCCTGAGCATGTCTTCCAGGGTTTGGATCGTCCTTTCACTTTGTCCGTCTGTTTGAGGATGGTATGTTGTACTTAAATTTAATCGCGTCCCCATGGCTTCCTGGAAACTTGTCCAGAAATGTGAAGTGAAACGACTATCTCTATCCGATACAATGGAGAGTGGAACTCCATGCAAGGATACTATCTCGTCTACGTACAATTTTGCTAACCTTTCCATGCTAAAGGTTTCCTTCATGGTTAGAAAGTGAGCTGATTTGGTTAATCGATCCACAATTACCCAAATCGCATCATTACCTTTTCTAGTTTTGGGTAACTTAGTAACAAAATCCATTGTTATGAGCTCCCATTTCCAAACAGGCATTTCTAATTGTTGAAGTAACCCTGAAGGTTTCTGGTGTTCTGCCTTAACTTGTGAACAAGTAAGACACTTAGAAACGTATCTAGCTATGTCCTTTTTCATTCCTATCCACCAGAAATTATTTCTTCAATCTTGATACATCTTATTATTTCCCGGGTGCATGGAATACCTAGATTTATGGGCTTCCTCTAAAATCTTATGTCTTAAATCTCCTTGCTTAGGTACCCAAATCCTTTTCTTATGGAATCTCCAAATTCCATCAGCTCCTTGCTCCAATTCCTTTATTCTTCCTTTCATTCCTTCAGCATCATCCTTGATGGCTGTTTCCTGAACATTCTTTAATTGTTCCATTAAGTCTCATTGTAAACTTAATCTAAGCGCATGAACTCGTCGTTGTTTTTCATGGTACTTACGACTTAAGGCATCTGCAACTACGTTTGCCTTTCCCTCGTGATATTGAATATCACAGTCGTAGTCACTTAGAATTTCCATCCATCTTCTTTGCCTCATGTTCAATTCTTTCTGCCCAAATATGTATTTTAAACTCTTATGATCTGTATAGACAGTAAACTTACTTCCATACAGATAGTGTCTCCAAATCTTAAGGGCAAAAATTATGGCTCCTAACTCTAAGTCATGCGTCATATAATTTTCTTCGTGCTTTTTCAATTGCCTTGAGGCATACGCAATTACCTTTTTGCGTTGCATTAGCACACATCCTAATCCTAGCTTAGAAGCATCGCAGTAAACTTCAAAATCTTTTGTTCCCTCTGGTAAGGCTAGAATTGGGGCGTTTGTTAACTTTTGCTTTAAAACCTTAAAGGCCTCTTCTTGCTTAGGTCCCCATTCAAACTTAACTGATTTACATGTTAGCTTAGTTAATGGCACAACTATCTTAGAAAAATCCTTAATAAAGCGCCTATAGTACCCAACTAATCCTAGAAAGCTTCTAATTTCCATAGCTGATTGCGGAACCTTCCATTTGGTGATTGCTTCTATCTTGGAGGGATCTACGTGAATACCTTCGTGATTCACCATGTGTCCTAAAAATTGCACCTCCTGTAGCCAAAATTCACATTTCGAGAATTTGGCGTAAAGCTTCTCATTTCTTAACAAAGTTAAGAGTGCATGCAGGTGCTCACAATGCTCTTCCTGGCTTTTGGAATAAATAAGTATATCGTCGATGAAGACAATTACGAATTTATCCAAATATGGTTTACAGATCCTATTCATCATGTCCATAAATGCTGCTGGAGCATTTGTTAACCCAAAGGGCATGACTGTAAACTCGTAATGACCATACCTAGTTATGTAAGCAGTTTTAGGTATGTCTTCTTCTTGCACCTTCAACTGATGATATCCGGAGCGTAAATCTATCTTAGAAAAAGTATCTAGCTCCTTGAAGTTAATCGAAAAGATCATCAATCCTAGGTAATGGGTATCGATTCTTAATTGTAACCTTATTCAGTTCTCTATAATCGATACACATTCGCATCGACCCATCTTTCTTCTTTACGAACAACACTGGTGCTCCCCAACGGGATGAACTAGGTTGTATGAATCCTTTACTGAGCAATTCATCTAATTGCTTTTTCAGTTCTAACATTTCGGTGGGTGCTAGACGATAAGGTGCTTTAGCTACGGGTGTAGTTCCAGGAATTAAATGAATCCTAAACTCTACCTCCCTATCCGGTGGTAATCCTGGTAACTCTTCTGGGAATACATCTGGGTATTCTGAGACTACAGGAATTTCCTTAAGTTCCTTACCCTTAGTGCTAATGATTACCGAAATCATATACACTACTCCTTGTTTCCGTTCATAACTAGCAACTTTCATTACTGAAATGAACTTCATGGGTTTTCGCGGCTTATCTCCTGTAACCATGATTACTTCTCCGGTGGGTGCACGAATTTCTATGGAGTTCTTGTCACAAAGGATTCGAGCATGGTTGGCTACTAACCATTCCATTCCTAACACGACATCGAATCCAGCTAAATTCATGGGTAATAGGTTTGCAGAAAATTTATGACCTGAAAGTTCTATATTTCCTTTTTGCAAAACCGTATCTATGTTAACAGAATCCCCGCCTGCCGTTTCTACTGTAAAAACTTGCCTAAGTTTTGTTAAAGGTAGCTTAAGAGCTTGGCAGAATGAAGTATTTATAAAAATTGGTTTGCACCAGAGTCAAATAATACTTTCGCATACACGTTGTGAACTAAGAACGTACCAGCTATGATGTTAGGAATCAGTTCGGCTTCCTGCGTGGTCAGTTGGAATGCTCTTACATTCTTCTTGGTAGCTCCGTCTGCCGGTTTGGTTTTGTTGTCTGCTGGTTTGACCAATTTGGGGCATTCTGGCCTGAAATGCCCAGCTTCTCCACAGTTATAGCAGACCCTTGTTTTCTTTCTGTAATCTTCTTCACGATGTCCTACAACTTTGCAGAAGTTGCAGGTTTCATTACATTTTCCGAAATGTTTCTTTCTGCAATTCCTGCAGAACGGCGGAGTGGAAGATTGCCCAGTTCCTCTCTTCTTGAAATTGCTATTATTACCCACACGAAATCCTTGGGTAATTTTCTGAGCCAATTCTTTTTTCCTATTTTCTTCTCGCGTACGCACCAGTCCATCAGTCAAAGTGTTGGCTAGTTCCACAACATCATTGATCGTGCGGGGTCTCGCAGCTTTGACAATATCACGGATCTCGCTAATTAAACCCCAGATGTAGCGAGAGATAAGTACCGGTTCTGGTGAAGCCAGAGCAGGCACAATTCTGGCATACTCGAAAAACTTCGAAGTATACCCTCCACAATCAACATCCACCATTCGGTGGCTCAGGAATTTGTTCGCCATTTGCTCTTTTTCATATTCTGGGCATAATTTTCTTTCCACCAGACGCTTAAACTCCTCCCAACTCATGGCATAGGCCAGGTCGCTTCCATTGGCTTGCAACACCGTATTCCACCATTCTAATGCTTCTTCTTTGAAAAGGTGAGAAGCGTACATGACCTTATCCTCCGCGGCACATTTACTTATTTTGATTACTGCCTCAGTTTTCTCCAACCAACGCAGTGCCGCAGTCGCCCCTTCATTTCCTGCAAATTCAACAGGTTTACAGGCAAGAAATTTCTTGTAAGTGCAACCAGGCGTTGCAGCTTTCATTTTCTTAGGAATTGGGGCCTGCATCACATCATCGTTATCGTTATTATTAATGTTGCTGCTTCCATTTATGCTATTACTGAAGTTATCACCGTGAGTGCGTTTGCTAGGAATAATTTGTTGAGGTTCAACTGGATTTCGGGCAGCAGCAAGGATTGCTGGAATAGCATTGGCTATTCCTTGAGCAACGATGTTCTCTATATCTTGCCTATTCAGAAATTGATCTTCATGATTTTGCGCGGATTGGTTACCCTCGTTAACTTGTTCATTACCAGCGTTTTCCATCTGAATTTTTATCAATTATTAATTATCACAGTTTAATATTTAGTACAACCATTCAAGTATCATTGTACAAACAGAAAAATGGCAAACATTGCGACTTTTATATATATATACAAATTACACTGAAATTCAAAATATACTAGAGGTTGTGCATTCCTAATTTATTTTAGTCTATCTAGGAATATTATGTTTAGCATGCTTTATTCTATCTTTCCTTACTAAGTTGTTTATCTAATGGGCAAAATTCCTTTAAAGTTTCTGGCTTATAGATGATATGGGTGCTAGTACTGGGTCAGGGTGTTGAGATCTAATTTCATTGGTTGGTCCGGTTTTGGCAGTTTAACTTAACTAAAAGTTAACATTTGCTGCTGTAGTGGCTAACATATATAGATTTGCCCATTGTTCATCTAATTTATTTTCCCATGGTGGGTTATTGCCTATTTCCTGAGTTTCCTTATTAACCACCACTCCTTTTGGTTGTGACTTCTTTATTTTCTCTTAACTTTTTCTAATAATCCAACTTCTTTTCTTAGTGGTAAGTGATTTCTCAAACTGTGCCTTACGAACAAATATTCCTTCCTCAGTATCTACTGAGAGTCTTGAGGAATTTGATTGAAATGAGGTTCCCTTATCTTTTGGTGAACTATTTAATTGACGATAGATGTCCGAAATCTTTGCTTACCCATACTGTAAACTAACAAATAGTTAAATAACACAAAAACACATAATCACAGAATGGCAATTAGAAAAATTAAGTATTTTTAAATACTTAATTGGCTTAAATCAGTGGCTCTGATACCACCTTTTTCTGTCACGGCCCCCGGCCCGGTTTGACCCGGTCCAGGAGCCGCGGGACAGAAATCCCGTGGTATTTATTTAATTTGGCAGCAGAATTATTAACATGATCGATTAAAACTTGAAAATACCCGTTTATTTCATTTCATAATTCGGGATAAACCCCGTAATTTACAATAAGGGAATTTCACTGGGAAACCCCTATTTTACAAAAACATGTTTCTTTATTTTTATTGAGCCACGTCTTCAAGCTTGTTAGTGCTACACGGCACTTTTTCTTGGATCACAGCAGATCACCTGAAACATGTTTTAAAAATATTTTTGTCAGCGGGGAAATACTGGTGAATCATTCATTTGCACAAAATGACACATTGTTATAATATACAGTATTAAGAGTGATTACAACGTTTATATATCAATCAATTACCCAACGATATTTGTCACTCGACCACCCCTTGGCTATCTCGTTGTCCAATGGTGTCTGTGACTATGGTCATATCAACCATTGGCTAACTCGTTGTTCAATGGTGACGGTTATCAAGTATTGTATACAAAACCCCACATAACGGCTGTAATTGAAGATTACAAAGACTTAATCCCTGTAATTATAACTTTGAAATAAATAGGGTTTTGAAAGCAATTTGATAAAAAGAGAATGACTCACATTGCAGATTTAAACGGGCAGAGTTTAGCCTACTGATAAGCCTGTTAACCTAATTCAAATAACAATGCACACGAAAACTAGGTTAGTAACTTTAATCCAACTTTTACGACAACTCACGAGATCAAAACCTTCACAATGAATGACAAAGTGCGATACTTAAACATCCATCGAATTCACGATGAATGACAAAGTATAACCCAAGTTTGAGCAGCACTTAAACATCCATTGGATTGGTTTCTATCGATCGGACATTAAATCGTAGCAGTGATCGAGTTATTACCCTGTTATCGCGGCATAATTTCGTGATTGTGTGTGTTTTTGGAGTAATCAGACAATATCTCAACGTACAAAATGAGTTTTTACGTCGAACCAACGCCCAAATTCAAGTGCCAAACTCCTCTATTTATACTGGAAAAACGGCGCGCTCGCGTGGCGCGAGAGGTCACTTTTAGCATAGGGTAGCCACGTCTCTTACTAGCTTAGCTGAGTCGACCGTTCGTTCAAATTCGATTCCTATCAAAAACTGTTTGGATAATACTAACTAGGGTTTACCCCCCCCCCCCTGAGTTTTAGGGGCCCTGATCCTGATTCCGATTGTTCTGAAAATTTTAGGGGTCATGCAATAATACTTGGGGGGTCTCAATTAGGGTTTCCTATTGGTTAAAATAAGATAAGAAATAATAGTTTTAGTGAGAGTTGTTACATAGATGTCTCGTACAGTGGCGGACCCAGGAATTTTTTCATGGGGGGTGCGAAACATTTTTAAAAATTTTAGGCCCCAAGGTATATAAGTAAACAAAATTGGTTCGTATCGGGTCGGTTCGAGTCGGGTCGGGTCGGGTCATGTAAAACAAAAGAACATCAAACTAAATCGTTGATATGGTCCTCTTAGTAGATATGCCCTTCTAATCTCATCTCGTTGATTCACGTTATATGATTCAATCGGCTTGCGATTATAAGGATCCGAAGGAAAAGTATCCACATCAACGAATTCGGAAGATGTATCAACTTTCCTCTTGAGAAATCGCGCCATAACGTCCCTACTCATGGTTCCTATCGGCTATCACAAACAAATTGATCTATAAGTTCATGGCTCCATAACATATTACATAATGTATCAAGTATTCAAACACTAGAAATCATAATGTAAATCACACTAAAAATCATCTAAACATCATATACACCATTAAAAAAAAACCCAAACATCAGGTCTGATCGTATATAACCCACCACAAAAAAGACAAAATATCACCATCATCACTAACAAAATATAAATATATAACCCACCACAAAATAAAATATCATCACTAACAAGAAGCACATGTCTCCTGCCATCAAAAAATCACTTCCGGTGGCTACCGGTTCCGTCCCACCCCACCAAAAATAAACCAAAAATTATCAAAAATAACAAAGAAAATTACCTGTGTTCGATCGGCGGTGGTATGATGGCTGATTACAGTGGTATGCGGTTGCTGTTGTTGCTGATGTTCTGATCGCTGGCGTGCGTGCAGGGATGATAGAGAGCGGGAGAGAATATGTAAGGGTTTTAGGCTTGTTTATTTTATTTTAGTTTGAAATATTGTTGATTTGTTGGGTTTGTTTATTGGGCTAAGACTTAGTAGTGGGCTAGTTAAAGGTATTGGGTATTTGAGTTTAGTTATTTAGGTATTAAAAGTTATATAATTTAGGTAGTGGTTTTAAAAAAATAAGAGTTTACTAAAAAAATTTAAAATATAAATTGATAACACTTTTTACCTAAGTGGTGCGGGCAAAAAAAATCCAAGGGGTGCGGACGGGATTTTTTACGAAACTTAGCACTAATTTTTTTTCCCGGGGGTGCGCCCGCCCACCTTGGGCAACCCTTAAGTCCGCCCCTGGTCTCGTACGATCTTTCACGCCACAGCTCGTATGTATCATCCCAAGACTCTCAAAGACAAAAAAAAAAAAAAAAAAAAACCCAACAACCGCTTAACTTTTACCCTGATTCCCTGATTTGAGTATAGATAAAATTTTACTAATTAATATAAGGAAAGAAAAGAAAAGAATTAATGATAAAGTGAAGGAGACAAGTACGTAGAAAGAAAAGTGACCATGTGGACAAATTAGATAATAAGAAAACTGAATAGTAAATTTGAGTGTAGAGAAATATAGGGAAAATATATAATATAATATAATATAACAATAATAATAATAATAATAATAATAATAATAATAATAAAAAAATATGTATAATGTATTATCATAACCTAAATGTTTATTTTCTTCTTTCATCTTTTCAACCTAACTTTTTTAGTCCCAATACTTAGGATAAAAATGCCAATATTTCTAACAACATCTTCCTCTATTATACGTAGTGGAAGCAGTGGCGAAACTTGAAATTTCTGACTGAGGGGTCAAAGAGTGAAAAGTTCGGGGGGTCGGCCGCCCCCACAAAACTACGCCCTTGAGTGGAAGGGGAAGACCCTTGTGTGTTTTGCGCCATGTGACGGTCCAGTCAGCATGCGGGCATTGTGGGACATTATGTTAGAAAGGGTGTAGTAAGGATTGAAATCTTGTGAGGCATTATAATCTAATAGAATTTAATAAAAAATAAAAATATAAACCATAAAAAAATGCTATTGGCCAAATATAAGGAAGAAGGCGTGGAAAAAATGACGCTCCAGAGGTTTTTTAAAAAAAATGCCCAAGGGGCGGTCTAGGGGCGTTGTTGAGCGGTTTTTTTTTTTTTTTTTTTTTTTTTTTTGAACAAACGCCAAAAAACCCACTACGGGTGGCGTTAACAAGTTTTAATTCAACTTGAAGTTACAAATTATGTATGTCAAGTAAGAATTTATTAAATAGTTTCCTAACTCTGATTCATGGTAATCTGCTTAACTTTTCCGGTAGATAGTGCGTTCAAGGGACATGATGTATCCAATTACAATTTTTTTTAGTATCAAATAGCATTATTTATGATAATTTTGTTGCTTTCATAGCATATAGCATGCATGTCCCTACACATATACGCTTTCCCTTACGGGGAATAGTTATGTTTTTTTATTGGCCCAAAGTGGCGGTAAGCAACCAACTTGCTTTTGTTTTTTGTTTTTTTAACTTGGCAAATAATAGTTATCTATTACTACGAAACGAAGATGGGAAACATTGCCAAGCAGCTGTCTGTCACTTCTTAATTGGTCATGTCAAACTGTAATTTTATCCACAGTTTAAAATTACGATTTTGTCCCGATTTCAAAAATACGATTTTGCCCACAGTTTAAAATAAAAATTGTGGTTTGCCCCCAGCTTAAAATTACGATTTTGCACTCAGTTAAAAAATACGCTTTTGCCAACAGTTCAAAATAACATATAATAGTTATCTATTACTACAAAAGGAAGATGAAGAACAGTGTGAAGCAGTTGTCTGCCACTTCTTCATTGGTCCTGCCAAACTGCAATTTTATCTCCAGTTTAAAATTATGATTTTGCCCCATTTCAAAAATACGATTTTGCCCGCAGTACAAAATAAAATTGTGGTTTTGCTTCCGGCTTAAAATTACGATTTTGCCCTCAGTTAAAAAACACGATTTTGCCAACAGTTTAAAAAAAATTATGGTTTCCCCATAGCTATGGTCCTGCCAAATTACGATTTTATCCCCATTTTAAAATTATGATTTCACCCTCAATTCAAAATAAAATTTTAGTTTTGCCCCAAGCTCAAAATTACGATTTTGCCTTCGGTTCATAATAAAAATATGGTTTTGCCCCCAGTTCAAAATATGATTTTGCCTCCATTCTAAAATTATGATTTTACCGCAGTTCAAAATTGCAATTTTGCATCGTTTTTTTTTGCAAAACTATGGTAGTGTTTTATTTTACTTGGTTGACTCATATAGTTTTTATCCGTGTCAAACAGCTGCCTAGCACTCGCTAATTGGTCCTGACAAATTATTCTTTTGCCCCCAGCTCTAAATTACATGATTGCGATCGTTTTAGTTATTTTTTAAGCAAAACTATGGTAGTGTTTTGCTTTAATTGGTTAATTCGATGTATCTTTTTTTAGAGCGTGTTATAAGTAACATGTATAAGTAACTGAAATAAAGGCATACATATTATTAAACTAAGAAATATTCGGTTTAGCGCCCCGCAACGCGGGCGACGCATAACACTAGTTATTAGTAAAATTGAATTCAAACTAAGACTATTAATTATTATATTATATATATTGATTTCGAGAGACGATGAATAGTAACTTTATTTTTATAATAATATATAGTTTTTTATTATTTTATTATTTAATATATTATAATAGTTTATTATTATATTTACTTTTAATAACATATTTTTTTTAAACATCTATTTCCTTTACCATTTTTTTAATAATTGTTTTTTTTTCCTTTTTTAACATATATTAATTTATCGATTAATTTGATACTTCTTTAATAAGTTACGTTTATAACTTTTTTCTAAAAATTAAGTACGTAGTTGTGCTTGATTTTTTCCCCCTGACATTTCGTTATAAGTTTTGTTAAAACGAGGTTATACTCCAAATAAAGTATTTATTTGAAAAATCATAAAACGGTACGATGATAAACTAAATCGTTCTAATGGTTTGACTTTCTAAACGACATGCTTTATTTTCAAATCACGTTTGTTTTACATTATCATTTACTCGTGATATAAAAAAACTAGTTTATGTTAAAACCAGATAAAGGAATGGATTAAAAAGAGTGGTGGAGGGTTCTCATTAAGGGTTTTTTTTTCAAGCATTATTGTTTTTAATGAATACATAGATTATAGAATAAATTTTAACATTTGTTAATGTTAGAAACCAAACGTTTTAAGCCTCCAAAAATGTTAGGACCAAATCCTTAATTTCTCAAGTTATGATCAAATCCAAAATCAAAACATACAATAAGGATCATACGTGTAATTCACTGTGTAACTTATTAAGCGGATCGTGTAAAATCATAAGACACCCGTGTTGGTATAATAACTACCTTTTCAACTCTATTTGAATGTAATAAATTTTTTTGAACGACAAATTTACTCTACCTTACACCGGTTATTCTAAATTAATATTTTTACTCACGTTTGAGCCTTTGACATTCCCTCTACTGTTACTCTACCTTACACCGGTTATTCTAAATTAATATTTTTACTCACGTTTGAGCCTTTGACATTCCCTCTAAAATGCGTGTACCTCCATATTGACACAATATATATAAACATAACCAATTTATAACCAGTTTAGGTAACCAATTTTACTTTCTTGAAGATTAAAACCAAAATTGCAATTTTGCATCGTTTTTTTTTTTTTGCAAAACTATGGTAGTATTTTATTTTACTTGGTTGACTCAATATAGTTTTTATCCGTGCCAAACAGCTGCCTAGCACTCGCTACTTGGTCCTGAACCAGAGGACACTTTGAGTTACAGGCAGATTCGAAGAACGCAAAACTGTGAGTTCATGTCCCCCTTTTCTTTTAACTGTTTTCAGTTTTACAACTTCGGGGGTGAAACACATGTTACATAGTGATTACGAACGTTTTATACATGGTATGATTAGCTAAGGAATGTACTGCTAGATCACGTGAATGGGTAGGCTATTGTCTTAAGACCATTAATCCTTGTATAAGGACCGAGGGGCATGAGTGATAGATCTATTGGGTGTTGCGAGCCCCACCCATGGGCCTGCGAGTGGCTGTATGCGGTGACTATGTCGTTCCGCCGGAGGGGCCGGTACGAAATACGCATACAGGTTTGAGTGCTTCCTAGGCCATGTCACTTATTAATGTATTAGCTACGCATAATTGATCTGTTTTTCCTTATTGCTACATACCAGGGACATACATTTATACAGACATACTTTAAAGGCTTATTCATACACATACACATGAACTCGCTCAACTTTTGTTGATGTTTTTCAAACTACATGTATTTCAGGAAATTAAGTATGGATCTGGCGGGCGTTGGAGTTTCAAGTCATGTTAAGTATAAAGATGTCATCCATGGTCTTTGGGTTTGGACATTGTGTCTTAATCCTGGACGAGACACGTCTTCCAAACTTTTATTACAACTAATATCTTTTGACGAGTCCTTAGCGAACTTTTACACAATTCATATGGTTTGTAAAACTTGAATTTGAAGTCTACGTTTTAGACAATGTTGTTATGTTTTAAACTCATTTTATGGATGACGAATCTTTGATTTTATCATATAGTTGTTTGATATGGTTGAATGCAATGATAACAAGAAAGTCACACCATAATCACGCTTCCGCAAATGTCAGGGTGTCACAGCTTGGTATCAGAGCCTCGATCATAGCGAACTAGGATTCTTTCTCGAGTCTAGACTATGATCATCAGGGCTCTCACGATAATGTTTTCAAACATTTTTTTTTACATTGCATACACTAAACGTCCAGATCCAGGGAACAAACATTTTTACAAACAAAAAGGCACAAACACACATTTCCAAATTTATGTTTATAATCCAGTCTTAGAGACTGAGGGAGGATCAGTCTTAGAGACTGAGGGAGTTCAGTCTTAGAGACTGAGGGAGGATCAGTCTTAGAGACTGAGGGAGGATCAGTCTTAGAGACTGGGGAGATTGAGTCTTAGAGACTTGGGAAAATTTAGTCTTAGAGACTGGGGAAGTTTGGTCTTAGAGACCAGGGAGTTGGTCTTAGAGGCCAGGGATTTAGTCTGAGAGACTGGGAGTTTAATCTGAGAGATTCAGTCTGAGAGACTGGGTAGCCTGAGAGACTGGGTAGTTAGTTTGAGAGACTAGTTGGGACAATTTGGGAAACTGGGAGTTTAGTCTGAGGGACTGGGAAATTCAGTATGAGAAACTGGGAAGCTTAGTCTGAGAGGCTAGGTGGCTTAGCCTGATAGACTAGGAAGGATAGAAAATTTCATGGAGAAAAATGTGAATACATGATTACATGATAAGTTACCCTTGTTTGCATACACTAATTGTTAGCAATTACTATAGATATACATGCTATGACTGTTATGTACCGGCACACATGTCACTTTATTTAGAAAGTGAGTTATCAGACACTGATAACCCTACGGCCATCGCCACGAATAATGGGACTGCATCTGCACCGGAGATATTTACATCAGACACTGAAAGTGATCCTGATATGACTGACCAAGGACGAGGACAACTTCCAATGGTCCGCGCTACCAGATGTTGGGTGATACTTTACTCTTGCTGATGGCTTCTCTGACAAGAATCCTCCTGTCACTTTTGTTTCAGTCCATGACCACATTATCACTGGTCATCCCGATGGTAAGCACCTCATGACACCGATCCTCGACGCCGTACCTCTTATGGTCATTCCTCCCGAGGATATGCCTTTTGACGAATTGTTTGATGATGACGTTAACCTGTTTATTGGTGGCCCTCCTAATGACGCCCATAATGATGGAAAGATAGACGAGAACGTTGTTACTAAATTCACTTCTTGAGACCCCTGTTATCAAGCTATCCTCTGATTCTAGAATACACTCGATTTCAGACTCCTTTGAGTCTGCGACATTTTCAGCCTTACAGACGGACAGGTTACCGCATTTTGCTACTGATTTAGATGATAACACCGCTATGACTACTGCACTATCACCTGCTTGAAGCACCACACCGTCACACGACCCTGAGCCAGCTCCTGTTCCTTTTGGGTCAGCTTGATGTTGCACCTACTGACCCTGCACCCTTGCTTGATCATGACCCTGTTTCTTTTGATCTATCAGACATTGCACCCCTTATACCTGACCCAAAACCTTCACCTGATGATCTCCTTATTGGTTGAGACGCTTGTTCCTGCACCTGCACCCGCTAATATTACTCCTATGGAGACCGACGTCCATTGCACCGACATACTCTAGAGGGACTAAAGTTGACAAACAAAGAAAGTATGTGAATATAAGGGTTCAAAATGTCAGCAATGGATAAATATACTTTACAATACCCCTACATGATGTTTATACCCTTAAACGAATGAATCATGGATCATACGAAGCTAACTGTGAAAGAAAGTGAGAGATTACAAACTACAGGGGTTAATTGTGTCAACATGTTTAAAGTATACCTCTGAGTGACCTTTTAGCAAACCCAAAGCTTTGTAACGATTAATTACGCTCACTAGAATGCACGATAAAAACTTCACCAAGTTTCATTTTCGTATGAGAAAGTTATGATAAAATTCGCACATGAGGGGTTAAAGCGTCAACGTTGAAAATTATGACTTTTCGGGTAAACATAAAGTGACCAAGGACTTAACAAAGTGGGTATAAGTCTTGAAGCCCTTATAAGTAAATTTGAAGGGCTCATAATGCAAGATATAAAGGGGAATGATCTTTCGAAGGACCAAGAGCTAAGATGCAATAACTAAATTTTTTTTACCTGACACCAAGCCTCAGGCGGGCCGCGTAAGTCTTACCAGAACTTTACGCGGGCCGCGTGCGATCCCCAGATACAGAAAAATACAGGCAGCAGCCTGTTCAGCCTTATAACCGACTCAAAAAGATATTTTCACTTCCATGGGCGACCCCTAATAGTTCCTAGGCACTAGGGACAGTTGTGGATGATCAAGGATCAGTGGTAGACTTGGTTGTCAATAATCTAGTGAGATTAAAGCACTATATAAAGGTCCATTATTTACAACTTTTGATCATACCATCACCACTCAACTTCTGATCAATTCTGGAGCTCAAGGCCATTTTCTAAGGATCACTAATCGTGCATAGGACTTTGGTAAGTACCCTTGACCTTCCTTAATTGAGTTTTACTTAGTTATTAGCTTAAAAGTCAAACCGTCGTAATTAACGTTTGACTTAGCGATTAATCATTAATGGTCCAGTGATTCGTCGAATTGAAGGTAGTTATAAGTTGGTATTTATGTGGGTAATAAACCCTTAAAAGGGCACCCTCTGTTTCCCGCTCTAACTAGATCAAATGTCGGGTCAAAGTTGTTTATAAAAAGTCAACAGAAGCTTAATTTTTGAATTAACGCATAATTAGCAATGTAGAAGACATGTAACCTATTTTATCACTCATATAACTTGGTAATAAGTATAAGAACTGGTCTAAACTTGTTTGATCCGACAATTTTCTGTTTAGACCTGGTTCGGAACCGAAAGTCGCAAAACTTTGACTTTTGCTTTGACTTCAGTTCTGACCCGATTTAGATGGGTTTAGAAATGCCTTAGGACTCCCTTAGGACCAGGTTACATGTTGGTATAACCCTATGTGATTGGTTCGTTGTTTGCCCCATTCGTTTACACGTTTCCGTTAATTGCTTAATGTTGACCATAATGCCCTTTTGACCATAAAACGAGAATTTTGGAGATATGAAAGGACAATAATCTTTATTACTGATTTGTAAACATGTCCCTAAATCTTCACATCAGTTTGAGGTCTAGATTAGGAGTTATGCTCAATGACGTAATTAGAACGCTTTTGAGTGATTAAACGGCGTCATTAGCATAAAGCCTATCTAAACCCAATTTTTGAAACCAAACCTTTTACCCACTGATGTAATATAATATTTTGAGATTTTTGAAGATTTTTAATTATTTTTAACCTGCTCATAACCTAAGGTTATGACCTTAATTCGGTAAATACCGATTATACCCTTTTTGTTCATAAAATGAGTTCTACATAATATTTTGACACCAATACAATTGCTACTGATTTGATATAATAAATAAAGTATTTTGAACTTTATAACCTGATCAGAAAACTCAGATTTCCTGTATAACCCGGAAATCGCTTAAAATGGCTTTTTAAGCGTATTAAACGCATAGTTTGGGTTTAAAACCATTTTGTCACATAAGACTTATTACCAACTGAGATAACCTATTAAATTAAGTTGTTTTACTGATTATTTCAGAACCGAATCTCAGAATTATAAATAATCTCTTTTATAATCCTTAAAATGACCAAAATACCCCTACGAGGCTTATATTGATGTTAAACTCGTTTTGGGCATAATGGAAGGTATCCTAGTGATATCCCAACATATTTAAGACATATTAACTTTGGAAACCTGTATACGACCCTTATGGACTCCCGTTACGCCTCTTGCGCGTTCGGTTCGGTTTATGTAACTAGTTTGCATAAATTAGCCGAAACAGGTCAAACCTTATCGTTTTTATCTCAAAATCCAGAATGTGTTTAGTTTACCCATATTATACAAGTCTTCAAACTTGTCGGGTCTAAATTACATTCTATTCCGGTCTTCGCTTAATCGTGCGTTTGAACCGTACCTTTCTTTAAAACTAACCGGCCTAAGTTTAGGCTTAATTAAAGACCCGTTAGTATTCTAATAGGTTATTATAAACCTTCGTTCCAGAATAGGAGCCCAGTAAAAGCTATCTGTACTTGCTGATTTGATACAACTGGGATTGAATATATATTTAGCTCAGGTAAATACTTTTAACTTATTTTCCCTATACGGGCTTGGGGTACGGTATATAAAATACCGCTTGGTCGGGCATTAAATCCTTAATCGTATGGTGGTTAATTTATCTTAATTGGCCCGTTTAAATTGTTTTGATTGCTTAAAGCCTTTGGGGGGTTAATGACCATGTCCTGGATATCCTTGGCATCATTTTACGAAATGGCCACGACCTAAGCGCGGAGTGTAGGCGTACACTCGTCAGTGCCTAAATAAATATTGTGGTGTGTCTATTGATCTTTAACCCGGCACGAACCGGGCTACTGAACGCATAAGAAACATGTAATTCTTTTACGAGATTATATTTAAATAATTATCCCAAGTTATAAAGAGTTTGTGCCACGTGCATTCAAATCAATTTTATTAAAATTTTCAAAATGAGTTAGTTAATTGTATTTAACAGTGTAAACTGACGTATTTTCCCAAAAAGGTTAAGTGCAGGTACTACGCGAACTAGGCTGGCTTTCTCCTAGCGTCCACAATAAGTCTCGCAAGCTTGGATGTCAAAACTGTTGAACAATGTTTCTTTTTATTTTTGATCCACCTGTGGATTATTTTCAACTGTTTGTGATACTTGATATTACAATTATATTCGGTTGAAATATATCTATCTTTTGCTTCCGCTGTGCATATTAAATATTGTGTTGTTTGACTATAACGATATCAACTACGTCACGATACTCCCCACCGGGCCCACATTGCTAGCCAAAGGTTTCATTAGACCTAGTTCGTCTCCCTGGGGAGCACCCATCTTATTTGTCAAGAAGAAGGATGGATCGATGCGTCTGTGCATCGATTACCGAGAGCTTAATAATGTCACTATCAAGAATAGGTATCCATTGCCCAGGATCGACGATCTGTTCGATCAACTTCAAGGGGCAAGTTACTTCTCTAAGATTGACTTAAGGTCAGGCTATCATCAATTGAAGGTCAAAGATGAAGATGTACACAAGACTGCATTTAGGACTCGTTATGGTCATTACGAGTTCCTAGTGATGCCTTTTGGGCTCACTAATGCACCTGCCGCATTCATGGATCTCATGAATCGCGTCTGCAAGCCCTACTTGGACAAATTTGTCATCGTCTTCATTGACGACATCCTCATCTACTCGAAGAGCCAAGCTGACCATGAGAAACACCTCGTTGTATTCTTAAACTTCTACATCATGAGAAGCTCTACGCAGAATTTTTGAAGTGTGAATTTTGGCTTCGAGAAATCCAATTCCTTGGACATGTTGTAAGTGAGCGTGGAATCCAAGTGGATCCCGCTAAGGTGGAAGCTGTCATGAACTGGAAAAAGCCAAAGACGCCTACAGAGATTCGTAGCTTCCTAGGCTTAGCAGGATACTATAGGCGATTTATCGAAAATTTCTCAAGAATTGCAGCACCCCTGACTTTACTCACCCGCAAGAAAAGCAAGTTTGACTGGGGGCCTAAGAAGCAAGAATCTTTTGATATTTTGAAGCAAAAGTTAAGCAATGCACCTGTGTTAACATTGCCTGATGGAATAGAAGATTTTGTGGTATATTGTAATGCATCACACACCGGGATGGGATGTGTGCTTATGCAGAAAGGCAAAGTTATTGCCTATGCATCACGACAGTTAAAGGTGCATGAAAAGAATTACACCACCCATGACTTGGAGTTGGGTGCAGTTGTATTTGCACTGAAGCTATGGAGGCACTATTTATATGGTATCAAGTGTGTGATTTATTCCTATCACAAGAGCCTCCAGCACCTGTTTAACCAAAAGGATTTGAACATGAGGCAACGACGTTGGATGGAAACTTTGAACGATTATGACTGTGAGATAAGATACCATCCCGGCAAGGCGAATGTAGTCGCCGATGCCCTAAGTAGAAAGGAAAGAGTGAAGCCTATAAGAATCAATGCCAAGAGCATTGAGATAAAGAATGGTTTGAATGAAAGGTTGTTAGCAGCACAGAAGGAAGCTGTGTTGGAAGCTAACTATCCTAACGAAAAGCTAGGAGTAACTGAAGAACAGTTATCCTATGGCAAGGACGGAATTTTAAGGTTAAATGGACGAATATGGGTTCCAGTTTATGGAGGACTTAGAGATGTTATCCTCCAGGAAGCCCACAGTTCTAAATATTCCGTTCATCCTGGAGCTGATAAAATGTACCAGGATATGAAGGCGAATTTTTGGTGGATAGGCTTGAAGAAGTCCATAGCTGCCTATGTAGCTAAATGTTTGATGTGTGCACATGTCAAAGCCGAACATCAGAAACCGTCAGGTTTGCTACAACAGCCTGAACTTCCCACATGGAAGTGGGAAATGGTGACAATGGATTTCATCACCAAGTTGCCGAAGACGAGGAAAGGAAATGACACAATATGGGTGATAGTAGATAGACTGACTAAGTCAGCACATTTCCTACCCATCAAGGAGACCTATAGCTCCGACATGTTAGCCCAATTGTACGTAGACAAGATTGTATCCCTACATGGCGTACCTGTGTCTATTATCTCTGACAGAGATACTAGATACACGTCACATTTTTGGAAAAGTTTCCAACAATCTTTGGGCACGCGCTTAAATTTCAGTACGGCTTACCATCCCCAGACAGACGGACAGAGTGAGCGTACAATCCAAACTTTGGAAGACATGCTTCGTGCATGTGTGATTGACTTGGGTGGTAGTTGGGATAACCACCTACCATTAATCGAGTTCTCGTATAACAATAGCTACCATACCAGCATTAAGGCTGCGCCTTTCGAGGCCTTGTACGGTAGAAAGTGCAGAACGCCCGTTTGTTGGGCGGAAGTTGGAGATGTCCAACTGACAGGACCTGAAATAGTCTTCGAAACGACGGACAAGATTGTCCAGATTCGTGACCGCCTGAAAGCTGCTAGGGATAGGCAGAAAAGCTACGCAGATCTAAAGCGTAAACCTCTGAAATTCGAGGTAGGTGATAAAGTGTTGCTTAAAGTATCACCCTGGAAGGGAGTGATGCGATTTGGTAAGAAAGGTAAGTTAAGCCCGAGATACATAGGACCATTCGAGGTCATCGAATGTGTCGGATCAGTTGCTTATAAGTTAAGATTACCTGAAGAGCTCAGTGGTATACACAATGTATTCCACATCTGCAATCTGAAGAAGTGTTTCGCTGATGAATCACTAGTCATACCACATACAGATGTGCACATAGAAGAGAGCTTGAAGTTTGTTGAAAAACCTGTGTCGATCGAGGATCAACAGGTTAAGAAGCTTCGAAGGAAGCATGTGCCAATAGTGAAGGTTAAATGGGATGCCCGTAGAGGTCCTGAGTACACATGGGAGATTGAGTCCACAATGAAAGAAAAGTACCCTCATTTATTTTAGAAAATCTCGAGGTCGAGATTTCTTTTAAGGGGGTGAGGATGTAACACCTCGAAAATTCACGTCCTATAATGTGTTAATACGTGTCATAAACTTTGAACGTGTGAAAGAATACTCTAGAGGGACTAAAGTTGACAAACAAAGAAAGTATGTGAATATAAGGGTTCAAAATGTCAACAATAGATAAATATACTTTACAATAACCCTACATGATGTTTATACCCTTAAACGAATGAATCATGGATCATACGAAGCTAACTGTGAAAGAAAGTGAGAGATTACAAACTACAGGGGTTAATTGTGTCAACATGTTTAAAGTATACATCTGAGTGACCTTTTAGCAAACCCGAAGCTTTGTAACGATTAATTACGCTCACTAGAATGCATGATAAAAATTTCACCAAGTTTCATTTTCGTATGAGAAAGTTATGATAAAATTCGCACATGAGGGGTTAAAGCGTCAACGTTGAAAATTATGACTTTTCGGGTAAACATAAAGTGACCAAGGACTTAACAAAGTGGGTATAAGTCTTGAAGCCCTTATAAGTAAATTTGAAGGGCTCATAATGCAAGATATAAAGGGGAATGACCTTTCGAAGGACCAATAGCCAAGATGCAATAACTAAAAAAGTTTTTACCTGACACCAGGCCTCAGGCGGGCCGCGTAAGTCTTACTAGAAATTTACGCGGGCCGCGTGCGATCCCCAGATACAGAAAAATACAGGCAGCAGCCTGTTCAGCCTTATAACCGACTCAAAAATATATTTTCACTTCCATGGGCGACCCCTAATAGTTCCTAGGCACTAGGGACAGTTGTGGATGATCCAGGATCAGTGGTAGACTTGGTTGTCAATAATCTAGTGAGATTAAAGCACTATATAAAGGTCCATTATTTACAACTTTTGATCATACCATCACCACTCAACTTCTGATCAATTCTGGAGCTCAAGGCCACTTTCAAAGGATCACTAATCGTGCATAGGACTTTGGTACGTACCCTTGACCTTCCTTAATTGAGTTTTACTTAGTTATTAGCTTAAAAGTCAAACCGTCGTAATTAACATTTGACTTAGTGATTAATCATTAATGGTCCAGTGATTAGTCGAATTGAAGGTAGTTATAAGTTGGGATTTATGTGGGTAATAAACCCTTAAAAGGGCACCCTCTGTTTCCCGCTCTAACTAGATCAAATGTCAGGTCAAAGTTGTTTATAAAAAGTCAACAGAAGCTTAATTTTTGAATTAACGCATAATTAGCAATGTAGAAGACATGTAACCTATTTTATCACTCATATAACTTGGTAATAAGTATAAGAACTGGTCTAAACTTGTTTGATCCGACAATTTTCTGTTTAGACCTGGTTCGGAACCGAAAGTCGCAAAACTTTGACTTTTGCTTTGACTTAAGTTCTGACCCGATTTAGATGGGTTTAGAAATGCCTTAGGACTCCCTTAGGACCAGGTTACATGTTGGTATAACCCTATGTGATTGGTTCGTTGTTTGCGCCATTCGTTTACACGTTTCCGTTAATTGCTTAATGTTGACCATAATGCCCTTTTGACCATAAAACGAGAATTTTGGAGATATGAAAGGACAATAATCTTTATTACTGATTTGTAAACATGTCCCTAAATCTTCACATCAGTTTGAGGTCTAGATTAGGAGTTATGCTCAATGACGTAATTAGAACGCTTTTGAGTAATTAAACGACGTCATTAGCATAAAGCCTATCTAAACCCAATTTTTGAAACCAAACCTTTTACCCACTGATGTAATATAATATTTTGAGATTTTTGAAGATTTTTAATTATTTTTAACCTGCTCATAACCTAAGGTTATGACCTTAATTCGGTAAATACCGATTATACCCTTTTTGTTCATAAAATGAGTTCTACATAATATTTTGACACCAATCCAATTGCTACTAATTTGATATAATAAATAAAGTATTTTGAACTTTATAACCAGATCAGAAAACTCAGATTTCCTGTATAACCTGGAAATCGCTTAAAATGGCTTTTTAAGCGTATTAAACGCATAGTTTGGGTTTAAAACCATTTTGTCACATAAGACTTATTACCAACTGAGATAACCTATTAAATTAATTTGTTTTACTGATTATTTCAGAACCAAATCTCAGAATTATAAATAATCTCTTTTATAATCCTTAAAATGACCAAAATACCCCTACGGGGCTTATATTGAGGTTAACCTCGTTTTGGGAATAATGGAAGGTATCCTACAGATATCCCAACATATTTAAGACATATTAACTTTGGAAACCTGTATACGACCCTTATGGACTCCCGTTACGCCTCTTGCGCGTTCGGTTCGGTTTATGTAACTAGTTTGCATAAATTAGCCGAAACAGGTCAAACCTTATCGTTTTTATCTCAAAATCCAGAATGTGTTTAGTTTACCCATATTATACAAGTCTTCAAACTTGTCGGGTCTAAATTACATTCTATTCCGGTCTTCGCTTAGTCGTGCGTTTGTGATGCGTGTGAAGTGTTATATATATTAGGTGTATATTTTAAGCCCCTTTAACACTTATTTTAGCCAAGTTTTAAATTTATAAAACACGATATTTCACTAACACTAAACACACATATGGGCAAGTGCACCCATCGTGAGCGTAGTATAGTATTGGTAAGATACCGAGGTCGTCCAAGGACACAAGAGCTTTTAATACCGGTTTATCCTCAACGTCTAATCAAAATAAAAAGTTTAGAAAAATGTTTTTAAGCTAAGAAAAATAAAAACTAACTAAAATGCTGAAAATAAAAATAAAAATAAAAACAGATAGACAAGATGAATCACTTGGTTCCGACTCGTATCTAGTGTAACCTTTGATTATTTCCACACTTTTGCACATAATTAAGAGATTATCTTAGTTATTGTAGTAGGCCCCTCTTTTGAAGGTGACGTTACCCTCACCCCAGTAGTTTGAGTCAGCAAGGATACAATCCTAAAAGGGTGGATTATTGGAAGATAATGAATTAAGTTATTAATGCAATATTATGGTAGGCCCCTCTTTTGGAGGTGACGTTACCCTCGACTAAGTAGTCTAAGTCAACAGGGATACAGTCCTAAATAGTCGGGTTACAGTATTAATAGTAGTTAACTTATGAGGGGATCAAAGAGTTTGGACCCCCGCCATCCAATACCGTGAAGTATTGAAGGAGGTCCTACTAAATTTGACCCAGGTCCATTGCAGGACCTCTAAACGCTGAACAATGGCAAGACCTTTACCAAACCGTTCCCTTAACCCCCGACCAGGTAGCCAACATACCTCTATATAGACCGTGGAGATATGAATGGTGAAAATCTTTTATTTTATATAGACAGTAAAATAATTTCAAGACACCACGGAAAAACGATAAAGAAAGATCACCTTCAACATAAGCAACTAGTTATTAAAGTCATTAATACGAAACAAAATAAAAAGTGCAAAAGATTAGAAATAAAAAGTATTACACTAGACACTTTGTCTTCACCAAGTGATGTAAGAGACTTAGGCAAACATGGCCTTGATTGTCAAGAACTCTTACGATCAATCTTGGATCCCGAGACGACTCACACACTCTACGATGGACAATGGATGATGGTGGTGGATGATGGTGTTATGGTGGTGGTGGGTGGTGGGTGAAGTGTGAGAGAGGTGGTGTGCCAAGGGATGGTTTGAGCTTGAGCCAAGCACTCCTATTTATAGGCTGAACAGAAGCTCGGGCACGGCCCCGTGTCCAGTGGGCACGACCCTGTGTCCACATCCTCCCTTTCTTCATTAAATGCAGCTTTGTCTTATTAGTTGACCACGCCCCCGTGTCCGCTGAGCACGACCCCGTGGTGCAGAAGAATCTTTGTACTATGCAGATTTACTGGATTGTGCGAATCTTATAGTTGACCACGGCCCTGTGGTGGGCAATAGAAGCTTCTACCACTTTGTCTTTTCTGCTGACACTTGGGCCCGCCCCCGTGCTGGCTGAGCACTGGGCGTGTTCAGTCTTCTGTCTTCTTGTTTTGCTTGGGAAGATGCTGTCGTGGGGTCGGGCATGTCACATCTTGTTCCTTTTCTTGTATTTATGTCAGATTTTGATGTCTTTTTGCTTCTTTTGTTAATTTGAGCTCATTTAATCCCGAAAATACAAAAGGAAGACAAAAGCACACTTTTTCCAACATTAGTACTAAAAAGGGGTTAGTTTTATGCCTCATTTGATGAAATTTATATGTTAATATTTGAACACATCAAATACCCCCACACTTGAATCTTTGCTTGTCCTCAAGCAAAACTCTTTAATTTGTGGCTATTACACACCCAAATGGAAGGGGTAGAGAAGAAGGTTTTTGGGCTTGTCGTAGAGTGTCGGGATTTCCAAGATTCTTTATTTAATTTTATTTTTATTTATTTACAATCCTATTCGTCATGATTTATTTAAAACTTTTCATAAGATAAATTACTTATTAGGGCATAACATGCCTTTGTAAAATTCTATTTATATACAAGTTCACATACCTCACGGGGATCACTCAACACTCGGCCGAAAATGTATTTTTGTGGATCACTCGAGAGCGGCATGGAACTTACTCCTACCATAGGCTTGCCAAGCAATCAATCCTCCTCCTTTTTAACTTATATACCTTTGTAAATATCAAGAGGACTTTGTGGGTTAAGGGTTAGGCTTGGGTTAAAGGTAGGTGGTTAGAGGTTAGTAAAAAGGGCGAAAAACGTAACAAGTGTCGGTTTTCATATGACTTCCTATTTTTGTAACTTTTATTTTGATGAAGCCATTTATTCAAACAAAGTTATTTTTGATGAACTTGTTTGTTTATTTTCTTTTGCTTCATCATCAACAACAAAGGTTTTTTTTTTTTTTTGAAGTCGTTTAAAGAACCGAACTTGTTACTAAAACAAAGGGGTAAAAATGAAAAAGGTTTTGGTGGGTAAAAAGGGTGTTTGGTTTGGGTTATGAAATGAAAAGGTTTAGGCTCAAAGGGGCTAACTAGGGGGATTTTGGGTAGGTGGTAAAAAAAAAAAGAAAAAATAATGGTGTAGAAATAAAAAGGGTTATTCCTAATGCCTCCATCATTTACTTACTCGGGTTTAAGTTGGTAAGGACCGGGAATGTATCGTCATGGCAAGTTCTAGAGTCGTAAGAACCAAGCGGCTATTCACACAAGAAACGAAAATGAGCATTTAGTCAAATGATATGTAAGTGTTTGCTCAATAAAGGCTCAAAACTCACTTTTGTGGGAATGGGTTTTTATGTGATCAAGTATATATAATTAAATTTTAACTAAGCCTGTCATGCCTTTTCATAAGTTTCTTATGTTGGTTCTTTTTATCACGACGCTATCGGTTGTAAATTCGTAAAAATATAACCTTTTTAAGAACTTGAATTTCCCGAATTAAACTTAGACAAGTAAAAAAAAATGAAAATTTTTGAAAAAAATTTGGGGTGATTAGCGGTTCCAATAGAGTTTTGTGTAAGGCTTGTATTTAGGACTTGCAAGTTTCAAGGTTTTAGCATCCCCCCCACACTTAAATAACACATTGTCCTCAATGTGTCCCAAAAATAAGTTTTTAGGTTGATTGAATGTGTAAAAAGGTGTGAAAAACAAAAATTTTGTGTTACTGGCAACCTGGACACGACCCCGTGTTGAGTGAACACGACCCCGTGTTCAGGTGCCAGTAACGAAAACTTACAGAAGGTGAACACGGGGGCGTGTTGAGTGGACACGACCCCGTGTCTGTCAAGGTCTGCAGAATTAAAACAAATAGCAGGTTCAAGGGTGTGGGCACGGGGGCGTGTCGGCTGGACACGACCCCGTGTGGACAGTCTGCAAAGTTGAAAAACAGGTTTCTTTCTTCATTTTTCCAGTCCCGGCTTTAAGAGTACTAATGCTTAGTACTTTAAGCCTCGTATGTTCCTGCTTAATCAATAAACACTCCACCAAAACATAGCAAACATCCTACTCTTACCAAAGTTAACATCCATGTCAAAGTTAAAAGAAAAAAAAAATAAATGCAGAAAATAAAAGGAGTTAGGGAAAGTAAATTGTTCAACACTTGGCACGCAGGCCATCAATTGTTCAAGATTAAAAAGGGTTAACCTGGGGAGACATCAACCAACCGCTTCCTCCTCTGCTCCTCTCGCCTACTCCATAGCATCGTCATCATCATCATCGTCATCATCCCCTCCATGGCGTGCAATGTGGTCTCGTATGTATCCAACATCGTCTTGGATCTCGGATAGGTTTCTCTCGATAGCTCCGACCCGGTGGTAGGTGTTGCTCGCCATGTTATAGGTGTTCCTAGTGCACATAAGGTTTTCCTGCAACAAATCATTCAAACTTTGAAAGTTAGGAAAACCGCCTCCCGAGGAGGATGATTGGCCCGAATCACCGTGGGGTTGGTATTGGTACTGATGATGTTGCGGAGCTTGGAGGACAAGCGCTTCTTGCGGGTTCCATGCATGACCTTGCATCCTTTGAAAGGTTACCGTCCCGTCTTCTGCCTCATAAATCAGGTTCATGGATCGGCATATGTGAATATCCACCGTACCCGACCATGGGCTCCTCTCAAATGACCTAGGTATGTGGGCGAAGTGCTTGAAGAGACGGTACACCCATCCCCCAAAGAAAATAGGAGTCGGTGCACTAGCAAGGCGGTTGTGATGCATGTTTCGGAGCATGAGGAACGGAACATCGAGCGGCCTGCGGTTGTGGATGCAGTGGAGGACAACCAAATCTCTTAACCCAACGACGCCACTACTGTCATACCTTTGGCTAAGAGAGTAGCCGAGGAGCCTATGAATGTATCTGTATAGCGGATCCCTCAGCTTTGTACTCTTAGTGCTGCTCGGATTGTAGAACCCCTCTCCAATCTGAGCCCACATGGCTTGGCGTTCGTTGTCACCTATCTCTCTCATTCCCCCAGTATTTTCTTCGTTTCCTGCATCCTCTTCCGCATACAACCCGATAATCGACCCAAATTGTGCCATAGAGATCGAATACTTCGTTCCGCCACATCGGAAAGCTACCCCGTCATTGTCGAACGGGTCGCACCTCGAGTTGAATGTGAAAGTGCTATAGAATTCCAATGTACATTCGTGGACGGAACGGAGCCGAGTTGTTAGGGCGACTCTGAGTGGTCACGTGACAATGTTGTTGAAACGGTCAATTTGATTCACCATGGTTAGCAATTCTGTGCAAGCTTGCCTCGGGTATTCCTCCGGCCTTGTTTGAAGAATTTTGTATCGAGCTCTTGCATCGAGCTCATTGGCGTTAAATCTTGTGAACTTCCTGGCCATCTGCAAGAATACACCAAAAGTTAGCACGAAACAGAAATATTTTCGGACAAAACTGCAAACAGCGGGCTAGACACGACCCCGTGTTCAGCGGACACGGCCCCGTGTCCAGGGGTCTGTTACTAAAAAATCCCATTTTTCGACCCGGTTTCGAAAACTTGAAAATTTTTGGTCCAATAGGTGCGGTTTCCCCCGAAAATGAAACCCTAAGCATCGTTTTCCCCAAAATATCCCGTTTACCCTATCAATTTTATCTTTTTCGGTTCAAGAACAAGGGTTTGGGGTTTTTGTGCGAAATTGGATGAATCTATGAACAATACAAGTGTATCTACTTCCCTTAACACTAATCTAACTAAATGCAAACAGATCCAAACAAAAATTTGAGGTTCGATCCGGATGAACTTCAAGAACCCTAGATTTTCCCCCAAATTTTGGTGTTTTAACTACATGCAAGTAACTAATCAAACTACTAAAAGTGATAGAATCATACCTTGATGTTGTTAGAGCGATAGGAGACGTTGAAATTCTGCGAAAAATCGCCTGAAACCAGAGCTTTTTCGGGGAAACGGGGCGTGTGGAATGAAGTAACTGTTTTGAAAAAGGGGATTTATCCCGACTGCAGCGCGGACACGGCCTCGTGCCGAGCGTGGTTTTTGAATTTTTTTTTTAAGTGCTCGTGTGAGTGCCCTCTTTTTCCCATAAGCTATGGTTAGAAAACTTACCGCTTTATTTTGTTGTCTCAATCGTTCGTAACTTACCAGGCATGATGTTTTTATTCTTCCACCGTTTGAAGCGAGATCTCTTCTTCTTCATCCTCAATGAATCCTTGATAGAGTTTCAGCCGTTGGCCATTGACTTTAAATGGGGGTCCATTTCGAGATTTAATTTCTACTGCACCGTGTGGAAAAATATGGGTGATGGAAAAAGGTCCTGACCACCTAGACTTTAATTTACTAGGAAATAATCGAAGTCGTGAATTAAACAAAGGAACTAGATCTCCTACCCGAAATTCATTAGGTTTAATATGTTTGTCATGCAAATTTTTCATTCTTTCCTTATAAATTTCAGAGTTTGAGTATGCATAATTCCTAAGCTCGTCTAATTCATTTAATTGGCAAACTCGATTTTTACCAGCAAATTCTAAATCTAAGTTTACATTTTTTATTGCCCAGTAGGCTTTGTGTGCAATTTCTACTGGCAAATGACAACTTTTTCCATAGACTAGCTTATATGGGGTTGTACCTATTGTTGTTTTATAAGCAGTTCGAAAAGCCCATAAAGCATCATCTAATTTATCCGCCCATTCCTTTTTATTTAACCGTACGGTTTTTTCGAGTATCCTTTTTAAACCTCTATTAGTCACTTCGGCTTGCCCGTTTGTTTGAGGGTGATATGCTGTTGAGACCCGGTGATAGACCCCGTATCTTGTTAAAAAATTTTCAAGTTGATGGTTGCAAAAATGGGTACCTCTATCACTTATTAATGCTTTAGGTGTGCCAAAACGAGAGAATATTTTTTTCAGAAATCTCACCACGACTCTTCCATCATTTGTTGGAAGTGCCTCGGCCTCGGCCCATTTAGACAAGTAGTCTACTGCCACAAGTATATATTTGTTTCCTTTCGATGGTGGGAAAGGTCCCATAAAGTCGAGTCCCCACACATCAAAAATTTCACAAACAAGAATGCCATTTTGTGGCATTTCGTTTTTGGAAGAAATATTACCTGTTCTTTGGCAAGCATCACATGTCTTGACAAGACTTTGGGCGTCTTTGTAAATGGTTGGCCAATAAAATCCTGAATCAAATACCTTTCGTGCGGTACTAGCGGCACCATGATGCCCTCCGTATGGACCTTCATGACAATGGCGGAGAATTCTTCGTGCTTCCCTACCATGTACGCATCGTCGGACGAGTTGGTCGGCACACATTTTGAAAAGATATGGATCCTCCCAAAAATAATGTTTAACATTGGCAAAGAAATTTTTTCTTTGATAATGTGACCATCCTTTTGTGACTATACCGCTAGCTAGGTAGTTAGCATAGTCTGCGTACCATGGTTCTTCCTTACATTCTACCATTTCCAGGGACTCAGTTGGAAATTTTTCATTGATTTGCTCGTCCCTGGTTGCCTCTAAAGCTGGGTCTTCTAAGCGCGAAAGATGATCTGCTGCGGTATTTTCTGCTCCTCTTTTGTCTCTGATTTCAATGTCAAATTCTTGGAGGAGTAGAATCCACCTAATCAAACGTGGTTTTGCGTCCTGCTTCTTGAAGAGATATCTTATGGCTGCATGATCTGTATAGACTATAGTTTTAGAAAGAACAAGATAAGAACGAAATTTATCAAAGGCAAATACCACAGCTAGTAATTCTTTTTCAGTGGTTGTGTAATTTTCTTGTGCATCATTAAGTGTTTTACTAGCATAATAGATTGGGTGGAAATGCTTTTCTTTTCTTTGTCCCAAGACAGCTCCAACTGCAAAGTCACTAGCATCACACATGATCTCGAAAGGAAATTTCCAATCAGGCGCTATCATGATAGGTGCATTGACTAACATTTCCTTTAGGGTTAGAAATGCTTGATTGCAATCCTTGTCAAAAATGAATGGGGCATCTTTTTCAAGTAATTTCGTTAGAGGCCTTGAGATTTTTGAAAAGTCTTTGATAAACCGTCTATAAAATCCGGCATGCCCTAGGAAACTTCTGATAGCTCTTTTGGAGGATGGAGGTGGTAATCTAGAAATGGTATCTATTTTGGCTCGATCCACCTCCATTCCTTCGCTCGAGATCTTGTGACCGAGCACTATTCCCTCTGTTACCATGAAATGGTATTTTTCCCAATTAAGGGCGAGGTTAGTTTCCTCACATCGGGATAGCATTCGTTCAAGGTTATCGAGGCATTGGTCGTATGAATCCCCAAAGATAGAAAAGTCATCCACGAAGACTTCCATTGTCTTTTCTATCATGTCATGGAAGATGGCTACCATGCAACGTTGGAATGTTGCTGGGGCATTACATAGACCAAACGGCATGCGTCGATAAGCAAAAGTTCCATAGGGACATGTGAAAGTTGTCTTTTCTTGGTCTTCGGGTGCTATCGGGATTTGAAAGTAACCTGAAAAACCATCCAAGAAACAATAAAATTTATGACCGGATAATCTTTCTAACATTTGATCAATGAAGGGCAAAGGAAAGTGGTCTTTTCTTGTTGCTTCATTTAATCGTCTATAATCTATTGACGTGTGCGTATATATACATAATTTTGCAATGAAATTACACACGATTCGGTTTTAAATTTATAAAAGTGATTATTACTTTAACATTAAAACACACACGAAAGAGGCAAGTGTACCCCGTCATATATGTAGTAAAGTATCGGTAAGAACCAAGTATCGGTCCACGGAAATGGGCGGAGAAATAATACTAGACCTTTGTCACTAAACTACCGGTAAAAACATAAGTTTTGTGATTTTTAAATAAA
Source organism: Helianthus tuberosus (assembly GCA_030545235.1). Classification (NCBI taxonomy): domain Eukaryota; kingdom Viridiplantae; phylum Streptophyta; class Magnoliopsida; order Asterales; family Asteraceae; genus Helianthus; species Helianthus tuberosus. Next base: position 182,078,749 of record CM060351.1, read on the forward strand.
CTAAAGTAAGCATAAACAAATACTTATAAAAACATAAAAAATAATAGATAAATAGCCTTGCTTAATACACAACCAAAGCATGTCAACTAAGTAAGTTTTGGCACTAGAAGCATTCGGTCAATTTTCCATTTTAAGACAATTAGTATCCCTTTCGGGAATCCTAACATGACAATCATTCGGAAAGTTAAAACGATAAACACACTTTAACCACCTAAAATTGTTCTTTAACGTGCAATTGATAAATGTCTATGAAAATCTCTTAAAAATAAGTTAATCAGCCGTTAGGATTATTCTAACCTCACTTAAACAAGGAAAGCGACACCGATAAACACAATGCAACCACCGAGACAAGCATAAACTAGATTAAATCACAACCGAGTTCATTTTACAAATCTTGCACAATAATTCACCAAGATAGCAATTTTGGCCTAAACTACTAACTAAGCTAACAAATCATGGCAAGAATTTATAACGACACCATCTAACCCGTTAAGGTCCTTACGTGACGGCAAGCTCTCTTGATTAACAATAATTACATTTTATTAAATCACTAACCATTTCTAGTATCATGATGCACACATTTAAACCAAGCTAAACTAGTTAACCAAGTTCAAAGTTTACTAATACAAGATTAATTAAGCTTCATTTTTCAACTATCTTAACTAACCAAGCACCAATCATCCAACACAATTACTTATAATCAAGAAATCAATATCAATAACAAGGTTGCAAACTAATCATCAAAGATTAACATAGAAAATACTTCAAAATGTCATTACAAACAAAGATTAACACACTAATGGTTATAATCAAGCAAGGGATTGTTGTGTTTTTGCCCAAAGGCTACAATAATACATAAACATTAATCTAAGTACTTGAAAGATTAACAAAATCATGGAAAGATTAGAAAACCAAACCATAAACAAGCACTAGACTAAGGATCCGGATAGTAATGGAGCTAAACGGCACAATGTGGCTTGAATCCGGGTCAAAAGCATAGCCTCCGGAGCCTGTAAAATCGCCAGTGAAGCTCCCAAAATTCCAGAATATCAAACAGAAGGTTTCTGTTCTGTTTTTATATTTTTCGCTGGCGCACGGTCGTTCTCCATATGGCACGACCATGCACTTTAAACAATTATTAGGGATGGGTCACCATACTGCATACGTCATCAGATCTTTGACCGGATACGATATCGCACGACCGTTCTTCGTGTGGAACGGTCGTTCAGTTCCGGGTTACTTGTTGCACGCCGAGTCGCACTGGTCGTTCATCACCGAGACTCTGTTGGTTCATCGGATACGCACGGTCGTTCCTCAGATGGAACGTCCGTTCTTCACCGAGCCGCCTTGTTTTCCTAGAACGCCCAGTCGCACCTCTCGTTCATTGCCGGGTTGATCAACTTTGTCGGAGATGCACGACCGTGCATCAGGTGGAACGGTCGTTCCACACGCCCAGTTCAGTTTTCTTAACAGAATCTTCGCAGCTTTGTCGTTTTGTCCGGAAAGTCCTCGTTTTTGCTATCATCTTGTCTGGAATGCAGTTTTAAGCCTGTAAACAAAAGTGTAGATAATTAAGTATCCGAATGACGGTTTTACGGCCAAAAACGCATAAAATAGGGGTAAAACGGGGGACTAAAATATGTGTAAATTAACGAATATCATCTATACATACTCTCCATCCTGTGACGGTTCTCGTTGGTATTAATTCATTTTTTTCGTTAGTTATTACCGTCATACCTCCTTTCTTTGGAACTACTTGGACGGGACTCACCCAAGGACTATCGGAGATAGGATAGATAAGTCCGGCGTCAAGTAGTTTGATGACTTCGTTTTTAACCACTTCTTGAACATTTGAATTTACTCGACGTTGTGGTTGTATAACTGATTTGTAGTCATCATTCATCAAAATTTTGTGTGTGCACATAGAAGGACTAATTCCTTTTATGTCTACAAGTTTCCAAGCTATTGCATTTTTATGTTTTTTCAAAAGACTAATTAATTTTTCTTTTTCTAAGCTATCTAATTTAGACGAAATAATTACAGGTAAATTTCCCTCTTTGTCCAGAAAAGCATATTCCAAACCTTTTGGAAGTTCTTTGAGCTCAAGTGGTGGGTCTTTAGGAGACTCCTTATTTGGTTGCTCATTTCGATCAAGAACTTTAAAAGTTTGTTCTATGGCGACCTCTTCTTCAACAAAGTGGTCAATCTCTTCACTTGTATCGGGTGGTTCATCTTCATCTTCAATTAGGGGGTCATTATTGCCGAATGGATATTTCATTGATCGTTCGAGATTGACACTTCTTTTAAATGCCCCTAATTGAAGAGGTAGATTGTTGAACTTCCGGTTTTTCAAAGCTTCGTGAGTTTTTACAAATGGTCGCCCCAACACTAGAGGAGCGTCATCGAGGATGACAAAGTCGGTCGGGATTACCATTTGATTTGTTTGAACCAAGACATCTTCAACTATACCGATTGATTTTATTACTTTCCGATTGGATAGAAAAATGGGTATTTGAAGTGGAGAAAAATCACTAATACTTAATTTTTCGAAAATGTAATTAGGCATTATGTTAACACAAAGATCTTTATCGATTGTAACGTTACTAATAAATGAATTTTGAAAGAAACATGGAACCGGTGTAATGTTAATTTCAAATGGGTCTTCTTTTATTAGCGAAGTTTGATCATTAGTTAACTTAACACTTACCGTTTCGTCAATTTTAGTGTTAGTGTTGAACTCTTTTAAAAACTTAGCATGAGTGGGTACTAAACGATGATTTTCAAAAGAAGGTGACAAGAGATTAATTTCTTCCAAATTAGACTCTTCTTGAATTTTAACGTTGTCGGACTCACCTATTTCGTTGTTTAACTCATGTGTCGGTTTTTCACTTATTTGTTCTTCCATTTTTACATTTTCAGTTATCTCTTCCTTTTTTAATTCTTCTCTTGCGCGGGACTCCTCTTCCCTTGCGCGAGCTTCTTTTATACATCGATCGATAACTCTTATGTGTTCTAATATCCTATCGGTGACTTCGGTTATAGAAAAAGAATCGGGATTTTCTAAGCTTGAATCCGGTTGTTCGACCCTTTGTTCCTCATAATACCCATATGAAGTCGATGGTTCGCACCATTGTTCTTCATTGTAAGCATATGATGGATAAGGTTCGTAATTTTGTTCTTCATAATAATCATATGAGGTGGGTTGTTCACGCCAAGGTTCCTCATAATAAGCATACGAAGGTGGTGGCTCATATCTTGGTTCATCAAAATATGAGTATGAGGGAGGAGGTTCATACTTTTGGTCTTCATAGGATGTGTATGAAGTTGATGGCTCGTACATGGGCTCCTCATAGTAGGTGTATGAATTGGATGGTTGATATGAGTGATTATTTTGAACCGAGCGTAAGTTACGACAATTAGTGCAATAATTACCCCTATAATCATCCTCCTCATAGGTGTAGTTGTAACCTCCTGAGTATTGATCCATAAGAATCACTCAGCAGACCACAACCGAGTCTCGAGATCAGAAAACAAAAATAAAAACGGAAACAGAGGCTGGACACGGCCCCGTGTTCAGTGGACACGACCCCGTGTTCAGGAACTATATCTGGGCGTTTTAATTAAATTTACTGATTTCGTTGAGCACGGGGCGTGTTCAGTGAGCACGGCCCGTGTTCAACCTTCTGTTACTGGGTGTTTTTATGAAAATGTGCGGCACGGCCCCGTGTTCAGTGAACACGGCCCCGTGTACAGGTTACTGTAAATGCAAATCTAAACTAAAATGCAGAAAAATGTGCGCGCGTTTTAAAAAGGTTTTGAAAAACTGATTAGGCCGTCGATTTTAAGCTTTCTTAAAATCCTTGTGTCCCCGGCAGCGGCGCCAAAAACTTGATGCGTGTGAAGTGTTATATATATTAGGTGTATATTTTAAGCCCATTTAACACTTATTTTAGCCAAGTTTTAAATTTATAAAACACGATATTTCACTAACACTAAACACACACATGGGCAAGTGCACCCATCGTGAGCGTAGTATAGTGTTGGTAAGATACTGAGGTCGTCCAAGGACACAAGAGCTTTTAATACCGGTTTATCCTCAACGTCTAATCAAAATAAAAAGTTTAGAAAAATGTTTTTAAGCTAAGAAAAATAAAAACTAACTAAAATGCTGAAAATAAAAATAAAAATAAAAACAGATAGACAAGATGAATCACTTGGTTCCGACTCGTATCTAGTGTAACCTTTGATTATTTCCGCACTTTTGCACATAATTAAGAGATTATCTTAGTTATTGTAGTAGGCCCCTCTTTTGAAGGTGACGTTACCCTCACCACAGTAGTTTGAGTCAGCAAGGATACAATCCTAAAAGGGTGGATTATTGGAAGATAATGAATTAAGTTATTAATGCAATATTATGGTAGGCCCCTCTTTTGGAGGTGACGTTACCCTCGACTAAGTAGTCTGAGTCAGCAGGGATACAGTCCTAAATAGCCGGGTTATAGTATTAATAGTAGTTAACTTATGAGGGGATCAAAGAGTTTGGACCCCCGCCATCCAATACCGTGAAGTATTGAAGGAGGTCCTACTAAATTGGACCCAGGTCCATTGCAGGACCTCTAAACGCTGAACAATGGCAAGACCTTTACCAAACCGTTCCCTTAACCCCCGACCAGGTAGCCAACATACCTCCATATAGACCGTGGAGATATGAATGGTGAAAATCTTTTATTTTATATAGACAGTAAAATAATTTCAAGACACCACGGACAAACGATAAAGAAAGATCACCTTCAACATAAGCAACTAGTTATTAAAGTCATTAATACGAAACCAAATAAAAAGTGCAAAAGATTAGAAATAAAAAGTATTACACTAGACACTTTGTCTTCACCAAGTGATGTAAGAGACTTAGGCAAACATGGCCTTGATTGTCAAGAACTCTTACGATCAATCTTGGATCCCGAGACGACTCACACACTCTACGATGGACAATGGATGATGGTGGTGGATGATGGTGTTATGGTGGTGGTGGGTGGTGGGTGAAGTGTGAGAGAGGTGCTGTGCCAAGGGATGGTTTGAGCTTGAGCCAAGCACTCCTATTTATAGGCTGAACAGAAGCTCGGGCACGGCCCCGTGTCCAGTGGGCACGGCCCCGTGTCCACATCCTCTCTTTCTTCATTAAATGCAGCTTTGTCTTATTAGTTGACCACGCCCCCGTGTCCGCTGAGCACGACCCCGTGGTGCAGAAGAATCTTTGTACTATGCAGATTTGCTGGATTGTGCGAATATTATAGTTGACCACGGCCCCGTGGTGGGCAATAGAAGCTTCTACCACTTTGTCTTTTCTGCTGACACTTGGGCACGCCCCCGTGCTGCCTGAGCACGGGGCGTGTTCAGTCTTCTGTCTTCTTGTTTTGCTTGGGAAGATGCTGTCGTGGGGTCGGGCATGTCACATCTTGTTCCTTTTCTTGTATTTATGTCAGATTTTGATGTCTTTTTGCTTCTTTTGTTAATTTGAGCTCATTTAATCCTGAAAATACAAAAGGAAGACAAAAGCACACTTTTTCCAACATTAGTACTAAAAAGGGGTTAGTTTTATGCCTCATTTGATGAAATTTATATGTTAATATTTGAACACATCAGTTTGAACCGTACCTTTCTTTAAAACTAACCGGTCTAAGTTTAGGCTTAATTAAAGACCCGTTAGGATTCTATTAGGTTATTATAAACCTTCGTTCCAGAATAGGAGCCCAGTAAAAGCTATCTGTACTTGCTGATTTGATACGGTTGGGATTGAATATATATTTAGCTCAGGAAAATACTTTTAACTTATTTTCCCTATACGGGCTTGGGGTACGGTATATAAAATACCGCTTGGTCGGGCATTAAATCCTTCATCGGATGGTGGTTAATTTATCTTAATTGGCCCGTTTAAATTGTTTTGATTGCTTAAAGCCTTTGGGGGGTTAATGACCATGTCCCGGATATCCTTGGCATCATTTTACGAAATGGCCACGACCTAAGCGCGGAGTGTAGGCGTACACTCGTCAGTGCCTAAATAAATATTGTGGTGTGTCTATTGATCTTTAACCCGTCATGAACCGGGCTACTGAACGCATAAGAAACATGTAATTCATTTTACGAGATTATATTTAAATAATTATCCCAAGTTATAAAGAGTTTGTGCCACGTGCATTCAAATCAATTTTATTAAACTTTTCAAAATGAGTCAGTTAATTGTATTTACCAGTGTAAACTGACGTATTTTCCCAAAAAGGTTAAGTGCAGGTACTACGCGAACTAGGCTGGCTTTCTCCTAGCGTCCACAATAAGTCTCGCAAGCTTGGATGTCAAAACTGTTGAACAATGTTTCTATTTATTTTTGATCCACCTGTGGATTATTTTCAACTGTTTGTGATACTTGATATTAGAATTATATTCGGTTGAAATATATATATCTTTTGCTTCCGCTGTGCATATTAAATATTGTGTTGTTTGACTATAACGATATCAACTACGTCACGATACTCCCCACCGGGCCAACCGGTAATACGTGGAAATATCGGGTTGTGACAGATTGGGGTCGGAGAATAATGAAAGCCCAATCATCATTAAACATGCGACAATAGTTATGACTAATAACTAATGAAAGCTCAGTCGCTATGTTCTCACTAAGCACGTTGTTGATCTGCATATTTGCGCTATAACTATAATGCTACATGCTTACTTGCTACGTTCCTATTTACAAGTTGTTCTATAATTGTGATGATATGTGATTGACTGTTATAACTACTGCGTATATACATATATGTAATACACCTCTGAGGTCTTATTCGTTAAGTAGAGGCTTGTGTGCTCGTGTCCTTAACAAGACCTGACCTAACCGATCTTCTTCTAGGAAGATGTCGACTCAAGGGAACACCGATACCAACAACCCTCTGCCGACGACAGAAGCAGAATTTCAAGAACGCATCTTACAGGTCATCGCACAGTACGAGGCCCTTCGCTCTGAGCACAGCGGAGGTACCTCAGGAAACAACCCACCCAACGGCTGCACCTACAAGTAGTTCTTGGGCTGCCAGCCCCTGCATTTCGACGGCACTGGGGGTGCCGTAGCCTTCGTGCACTGGGTTGAGAAAACGGATTCTGTTTTGCGTGTGAGAAAATGCGCCCCAGAGCATCAGGTCACGTACATATCCGGACTGTTCCAAGATGGGGCTCTGTCATGGTGGAAACTCCAGGTTCAGACGATGGGCGAGGCTGCTGCGTATGCTTTGACATGGGATCAACTGAAAGAACTAATGCATAAGAAATACTGTTCGAGAGCAGAAAGCCAGAAGATGGAAACTGAGTTCTGGAACTTGAAGATGGAAGGACCAAAAATAGCTGAATACGTGGAGAAATTTCATGTTCTGTCGCGAGTTGTCCCCTACATGGTAGAACCAGAATTTAAAAAGATTGAGCGTTTTATTTGGGGATTAGCACCCCAAATCATGAGCATGGTGACGACATCAAAGCCTGCAATGATCGCTGAGGCCATTGATCTAAGTGTGACCTTGACTGAAGAGGCAATCAGGTTGAACAAATTTTCAACCTCTGAGGAGAAGAAGGAGACTCATGTGGAGTCATCTGGAGACAGGAAGAGAAAGTTCGCAAACTTCAAACAGGGTACTCAGACGAATAGCAACAACAAGGCCAAAAAAGGAAAAGAATACATGGTAAACTACCTCAATGCGATAAGTGTCGAGGACATCATACCGGGCGATGTAAAAATGGAAAGTGTGACAACTGTGGCAAAGTGGGGCACAACAGGGAAACGTGTTGGCATGAGACGAAACGTTGAAAGAAAGGTAAGGGATGTTATAACTGCGGTGATATGGGGCACTTCAGGAAAGATTGCCCAAGGGAGATTAAACAAAATCGTGGGAAGAATGTCTAACACCAGAGCTAGGGAAGCATGCCAGGATCCAAACATGGCTATCGGTACGCTTCATAATAGTCAATGTTATGCGTCTGTGCTATTTGATGTTGATGTCAAATTTTAGCTTCAGAATATACTTGTTTTAATAGTAAGCAAGATAGATATCCAGTATTCGGTAGAACTAGCTTAAGGGAAGCTTTGATGTGATAATTGGGATGGACTGGCTGTCAAGCAATCAAACGAAGATTTTTATCCACATCCCGATGCCGAACGGAGAAACGATCATAATTCATGGAGCAGGATACGCCCCTACGGATTATCAGACATTGAAGACACGAAAGTTTTGCGCAAAAGAATTCAATGCCTTCTTGGCTCATGTCGTAGACAGGGAGCCGAAGAACCAAAACTTGAAGATATCTCTATGATGAGGGGATAACCCGAAGTCTTCCCTGAAGACTTGCCAGAATTATTTCCTTAACGACAAGTCAAATTTTGCACCGATTTAATTCCGGGCGCCGCGCCTGCTGTTAATGCACCTCATCGACATACACCTCCGGTGTTGCAAGGATTGACAGTGTAGCTCCAGTAGCTGATAGAGAAGGAAGATAACAGACCAAGTTCACACTTTGGGTAACCCCAGTTTTGCTCGTCAAGATGAAGGACGATAGCTATCGTACGAACATCAAACTACCAGGAGCCGAACGAGCTAACCAACGAGAGTCGGTGACTCTTGCTGAGGATTAACGAATTACTTATTTAACTAACTATGAGGATTCAATTACCATTTCACGACCGATTGATGATCGAGTATCATTAGCTGAGGATTCAGGAAGAAAGTATACCGGGGAAATTGTGGGACAATAACTTGTTTTCAACGTGCACAAAAAAATGGTGTTTCCTGCACGATGCACCAAATAGTTTTACACGGAATACAAACTTTGAGAACCTAGAAAACATGGGCTTAATCCTTGGGGACCCAAGTCAAAACTCGTAAAAGTTGTCACTTAGGAACCACACCTGTTAACTCAAGCAGACACCATTAATCAGACATTTATGCCGGTTCCGTTGACCAAACAGAAAGTACTTGAATTTCTTTTACTTCTAGCGAGTAGATGTTTGCATCTCTACTCCCCTTAATGGTAGTTGCATCGCGTTAATTTTCTTCGCTGAGAACGAACACACATTTGCTTCGAATACTTGGTCATCTCTTCATTTTAGCAGATACTCATTGTTTCATTACCCGGGGACTTATATGTACGCATGCACCATTTGCTACGCATGCGGTCTCATCTCAAACGCTTTATTTAAGTTCAAATATTATGTTGCTAAATCTAATTACTGATTGGTGATTCGAATGACCTACGTTATTGTAATTGTTGGCTCTTTTACTATTAAGTCAACACACTTTCTTGAAGCTCCTTTTATTTCAAGTGCACTCATGGTTTATCTTCGTGGCCATGCTGAGATTCCCTTGTTGATGCCTATGTTTATTGTCGGGCTACGCTAAAACCAAGTTCAATTGCTCGAACTTGTCCATGTCACATATTCAATTTAAAACGCCATATGATGTATTGAGAGCATCATATTCGAATTTATTCTTGCAAAGGTTCTCTTGTTTCAAGTCGTAGTAGGTTTGTTTGGTCTACGACTCCACTAAATCGTTGTTGGTTTTGACACCTTGCGGTGATACCTTCACAAAAATTAAAGCTTGCGCTGATTTGGTTACGCCTTTCATACACGGATTTAGTTGCTTATTTATTGACTTGCTCTAAATCAATTTTGTTTATCACAGTTAAAGCAGTCTCAACACATTCGCGTGTTAAGACAATGGTACCTATATTCATTTCATGACGCGGTGTACCCCCCCTAACGATACTTTCCTTGTTGACTGAATGCCTTGTGGTACTCATTACCTTTTCATCTCCGATCGGAAACAGTGATTCTTTGATATTCCACATTCAATTGAAAACTCTGTGACATTGTGTAAATCATATCTTTAGATTGTTTTAGTGCACTTTCATTTGATTTCAAACATGGTGAACTTGTTCGGTCACCGCTATTACTGGAATATGTCAATTACGACACCGTGTGGTGTCATTACAAATTTGTAGCTTGTGCTAATCATGGTCAACCGTTTCACACAAAACTACATATACTTTTGATTTGCTTGTCATTCAAACATTCCGAATGCAACTACGAACTAAGACAAAAATACACCAGATTCGCTTACATTTCATTCGGTGTATCTTCGAAATTCAAGAGTGTCAACGCACTAATCCTTACCAGATATTTATTCGAAAGTTGACTAATCATTTTCATATTCAAGTTGTTGATTTTGAGTTCATATAGCGGATGCTATGGTTTGAGGAAACTCGTTTGCATATTGTGACCGATTGTTTGAGAATCCTATTGGTCAAAACTCCTTTGTTGCTCCCCTATTAACTAAGTTACGCTAGACTATACATCTATACATTTCGTGTCCTTTGGGTGCAAAAGCTAGAACACATACCTTTTAACCATTGAGTTATTGTTGTGGAAATACATCCTTGGATTCACCTGATGTGAATAAGATTTGATTTGGTTTTGGTAGTTATCTACCTCAGTACTATTCATATACATATGCGCATAATAAAACCCTAGGGAGTTAAGGTAGCACAAATTTCGAGGACGAAATTTTCTTAACAGGGGGAGAATGTGACAGCCGTCAAATTTGCATGCATCCGTACAATTAATTAATATTAATTCATGCTTAATGACTGTGCTTGATTTCAACTGATGATATAAACTGCTTTATGATTTCTGTATCATACATACATGTGCATCACATTTCATACTGTCACACTACTTATTACATACAAACTTTAGTGACATACTTGATGCACGAAGCACAGTTAGCACAGTTAGCGGATAACTCAGAAACATGCTGACAATGCCAGCACATAGACAGATAATGTTTTGAGGCCCAGTATGAGCCAGAGACAGGGTACTACACTAGTATGGAGTGTAGGGAAGTAAGGACCATAAAACTGCGTCACTTGGTGATAGTTTAAGTGCCGGAAAGTGCCTAAAACCCACTCAAAGTGCAGAATTCTGCATTAATTACCAAAATTCAGCATTTTAACATGCTAGTAATGTGCAAAAATATGGCAAAATGGTCCTGTATACTTTCCTAAGTGTCAGGAATAAAAAGCGTCACAAAAAGTTACATAAAGGACACTATACGGAATAACTTAGCACTTTAACGGAACGGTATCTAACCGAACAACCGGACATTACCCGGAACACTAAAATATTGCTAGAAGCATTGTTTTTATTTTTCTGAGCTAGTATTGGTTCCCGAACACTTTAACATATTACATAATGCAAGGTACACACTAAAACACTAAGCTTTGCAAGTAACCTTCCACTAATTACCCTTTTACCATCAAAATTTACAATTAATCCCCCCCCCCCCCCTTTGCTAATTCACGGCTCACTTAAGGTGGCCCCACACAAGATTTGCCTAAATCTTTCTAAATCCTCCATATCCACTCCTTGGGATTTGTTGATATTTGTTAGTACTTGAAGAAACACAAAGACCTTTGGATATAAGCTCAATGTTGGTTATAATGATTAGATGGAGGATATCATTCATATCACCTGTCACACCCCGACCACGTAAAACAACAAAACGTGGCGGAAACGTCGGGGAGTGTTGTAACAGAATTAATTGTTTCACAACCATGGTAATTAAAGTTACGTTTTATTTATCAATCAAGAGAGTTACATTGTCTTAAACAAGATACAAAGAGTACATAACATAATTTAACTAGTTCTTGCTTCATTTTAAGTCTCTAAGGCACAGGTCCGCCTAAGTGTGTCTCGATCATCTTATGCAACATCTCCTGAAAACACATGTGAAAATAGGTACGCCAGCATAAAAATGCCTGTGAGATACATAGGTTTTGTGAAAAATCGGATTCATGACTTGAGTTTTAAAGAAACTGTTTAAAAAGTAGCCATAAATCTCGTTGAGTGTTCCTTTCATAAATCATTTGAAAAGCAATGGATAAACCAAATGATATATATGTATATAAAAGAATAATGTATGGTTAAATAAATAACCAAGTAAAATGAGTTTGTATAAGTTAAGTCATTTGTAAAACGATGTTTATGTGAAGATTGTATTGTGGAAGTAATATGTCTAAACTGAAGTGGTTTAAATAACGCTACGATATGTAACACCATAAAAGCACTTATATATAGGAAGTACCAGCGGCGTATCCACAATCATTTTATCGTATTACACGTCGCCTCGTTACTTAAATCATTTACCCAAACAATCACCAAAATGTAAAGTTTAACAATTGTAGAGATGTTTATGTATGGTCAAATACGGTTCACACGGTTCAACAGTTACAAACGGTTCACATAATCAAATGGTTACAACGGTTCACATAGTCAAATGGTTACAACGGTTTACATAGTCAAATAGTTACAAACGGTTCAAAATGTAATATAATGTGTTCATATGCTGGATGAGCATATGCAACAGGATGTAATGTAAAACAATGTGTCCATATGCTGGATGAGCATATGCAACTAGATGTAATGTAAAACAATGTGTCCATATGCTGGATGAGCATATGCAAGTATATGATGTGAAAACAGGAAAAGAACGAAAGTAACAAGTAGGCACATGTGTTTCACCCCAAAACAGTTTGGAAAACAGTAAAAGAGGGGTCTATGTACTCACTTGAGATTGCTTAGTAGTCCTTGAGTAACAACCAAACAATGCTAGAGATCACGGAAATCAAACGGTACCTAATATAGGTAACTATGTTAATATACCGGACCTAAATCGGAGGATTTGATAGAATGAGGGCTCGTAAACCAAATGAGTATGGGGACTCATGTAATATGGTTTAACAAAGCCTACATACTACAATGAAACCTAACCTAAGTGCTTCCGAACCATTACGACCCGTTTAGGTAGCTTATGCTACTTTAACGCGTCGTTCGCGTAAAACGCGTTCGGACCGCCTAATTAGTTCTAGGATAAGTAAAATATGCCTTAACATGCTTAATATTGTTACCAAATCAGTTTAGATACCAAAAGTTATGTTACATATGCTTAAAATGAATTTTGGCGTAAAAAGGGCATTTTGGTAATTTACCTAAGGCATATATACTACCTATCATACAACTACTCAAACGATGTGACCATAAGGCATAACCTCGGAAGGTTATTCCCTATACAACTATGGTCACCTAATATGTTTGATCGGATCCTAATGATCGACCAAATGGGTCGGGTTCGAAAGTGTAAGCGATTGTTTAGATCGCTTACCTTTACGACCCTATAAAAGCACTAAACTAAAAGTGACGAGCTAAGCATGTTAAAACATGCTTAACTAAGTTTAGAAAATAGGTTTGGTATCAAAACAAATGGTTTTGATACCTAAGAGTAGTTTGGTTACAAAATACGCAGGAATGCGCATTTTGGCCGAAACTACGACTCGTCACTGAGCCTAGATAACGTGGTAATCAGTAGGTATAGTCACTAGGGACTATAACCATCGTGATTACGCTCACGTTATGAAGTTCAAACGAACTTCACATTGACCATAAACTGGTCAATGCAGAAAGTCAAACAAAGTTTGACTTTCACGACAAAACGAATAAAAGAACGAAAGAAGACTTACAAAAGGTCCCCGTAAGATTTGATTCCAAGTAATCTCAGGTAGGAAGTGTATAAACACAACCACTTAGAGAAAAACTCAGATCAAATGTGGGTTTTGAGTTGTGAATCAAAGGGGTATTTATAGGATTTCTAGGACCGTTAGGATCGTTCCTCGAATACCGTGCTTTGATCTTGCCCCTACACTTGTTGCAACACTAAGGTAACTCAAATTGCCCCCCCATGATCAGATATCAACATGCGGAATTGAGTTTGGAGTGCATAACAGATGTTAACAGCTGTTAAAACTGATTAAACTGATATGGGAAGCTGACACGGGCTGCGTAAGGGGACACCAAAAGCTCACGCGGGCCGCCTAGCCCTTCTGATCAGAAACAAGTTTGCTGAATTGACAGTTTTGGTCCCTGTTGGTGTTTAAGGCTCATTTCGACACGTTTAAGGCCCGTTAAGCCAACTTCAAGGCTCTAAAATGATGCCTAAACATTGTGGACATGAAACATGCTCAAAAATATGCCGGATGTCGGTTCGTTTGGTCGTATGATCGCGATGTTCGCTTAATTACGACGAAATGCGCATAAGCGCGAAAAACGATCCAAATTGTGCGACGAATGGATTTTTCTTATGCCAAACACTAAAATAAAATATTTTAATACTTACATAAATTTTTGGATGTCCGGATGTATTCAGAACGTAAGTTATGCGCGAAAATGCAAACTTGTGCACTTTTTGACGCTTTTAGTCCCTGAATGACCCAAAAGTTTATTTTAGCACACCGAACCCTCCAAAGCCTATTTCTAAGCTATGTAAAGGTTATTTATGGCATGTTTAACTTATGGTCATGTTCTGGAATTCCTGTTACAGTTCAAATTGGCATACTTTCGCAGTTTGTCAAGTTTAGTCCCTGAAAGCGAATTAACTTGATTTTGCCATACCAAAGCCTTCAAAACTTATTTATAAGTCATGTAAAGGTTATTTAAGGTATGTTAAGCATATGTTGATGTTCCGGAGTGTTTGTTGCATTAAACTAGTTATATTTACGCATCAGTGCGCGTATAACCTTCCAGAAAGCGATTTAAAGTTTGTAATCGAACAAGAATTGATATGTGCAAAAGATACACATATTTATACCAATCCCAAGTATGAAATACAATATTTCATTGGTTTGGTATTTGTTTGATGGTCGCAGTGACACAGGTGTCACAGTCTCCCATACTTTAGGAAATTTCGTCCCGAAATTAATTCGTAGGAGTCTGTCTGTGACTTTGTGTTAAATAACCATCAAAGATAAGGCATGATCTTGTCATTTCCCTCAACGGATATTTTTCAGAAGCGAAAATGAACGAACAGAGTCATTTTCCTCGACGGGTTCTTCGGAAATGGAAAATGAAGGATTTAGCTAAACGGATATTCACTTCCCTCAACGGATATTCTTCAGAATTGAAAATGAATGGATGATTCATTTTTCTCAATAGGTTCTTCATCAGAAACGGGAATGAAGGAATAATCAACGGATATTCATTTCCCTCAACGGATATTCTTCAGAAGTGAAAATGAACAAACGGAGTCATTTTCCTCAACGGGTATTCTTCAGAATTGGAAATGACGGATTTAAACAATGGATATTCATTTCCCTCAATGGATATTCTTCAGAATGAAAATGAACAAACGGAGTCATTTTCCTCAACGGGTATTCTTCAGAATTGGAAATGAAGGATTTAACAAACGGATAGTCATTTCCTCAACGGATAATCTTTAGAAACAAAAATGAACAGACGGAGTCATTTTCAACGGTTGCTTCCTCAGAAACGGAAATGGAAAGGATAAACAAACGGATATTCATTTCCTCAACGGATAATCTTCAGAACGAAAATGAACAAATGGAGTCATTTTCCTCAACGGGTATTCTTCAGAATTGGAAATGAAGGATTTAACAAACGGATATTCATTTCCTCAACGGATAATCTTTAGAAACGAAAATGAACAGACGGAGTCATTTTCAACGGTTGCTTCCTCAGAAACGGAAATGAAAAGGATAAACAAACGGATATTCATTTCCTCAACGGATAATCCTCAGAATGAAAATGAACAAACGGAGTCATTTTCCTCAACGGGTATTCTTCAGAATTGGAAATGAAGGATTTTAACAAACGGATATTCATTTCCCTCAACGGATATTCTTCAGAAGTGAAAAATGAATAGCTAGTTCATTTTTCCTCTACGGATGCTTCATCAGAATTGGAAATGAATAGGGTTAACACTAGATACACGATAGAACTTGCTGTGATTTCTGTGCACTAAATTCCATAATTATGTATGCATCCATAATTACGTAATTCCTTGCACAGTCCGCACAGTTTGTCTTGTAATGTTTAGGGGAGGAAAAATCAAACCTGTGATGAGGGTGACTAGACTACCATAGGGTCCTTTTAATTAGATCGACGGATGATCTTTATAATTAGGCCACCAAGGAGTCCTTTCAGCTATATCATCACATGATATTCCTAACCAGATTTTCGGATCAATCTGTTTAACTAGACCACTCACTTTATAATCCAAGGGACTTAACTACGACGTAGAAGTCCATTAAGGGTTTTAGATAGTACCTTTGGGTATCCTACCATGAATCCCTTATACGAAGATATGGAAGATTCTACGAGGATTTGGATAACATAATTTGGATCACACAAAACATAAAAGGGAACACATAAGCACTTAATCACATAATTGTTATTTTGTTATTGATTGTTATTAACTTGGCGTCTTGTACTTCGTTTTCCTTGGAAGAAACGGGTACTTAGGAATTTCGTGGAAAACGCAAGAGATCATACAATGGAAGAAATTTGGGGGTAGTCGGTTCTTCAAGGGATACGGTTCCTTGATTGTCGATATCGTAGGGGATATGATGTTTATTCATGCAACCATAATAAACATATCGTAATGTAAATAAAAGATTTATTTATAAACATCATCAACAACTGTTTCTTAGATCTTGACAACAAAAGAGAATAATACATAAAGATTGATTATTTCTAAACAACGTTGTCTTCCATTCGGTCCGATGCTCGTCCCTGCGCTGGATTCGCATTAGCAAGCTTTGGGCAGTTTCTTCGCAAAATGGCCCATCTCGCCACAGTTGAAACAAGAACCTGGTGGAAAATGACCTTGAGCAGGATTGTTGTTAACTTGGTTGGGTGCAGATGCTGTTGGGCAAACCCTCGCTGTGTGACCTACAAGTCCACAAGCTTGGCACGTGCGGCACTTCACACCAGCATGATGATGTAGGCTACATTGGTTGCACAAGGGTGCAGTTCCGTTGTAGGGCTTCCTAGCAGGGGATTGAGCTGGTTGGTTGGGGACGGCTTGATCATTGTGAGCGACCACGGCGAAGTTCTGAGAAGCCTTTCGCTTCTTTGACTTCTTAGGAGATCCAGTCTGTTCATCCATGGTCTTTGATTCCTCGATTGGTTTCTTGTCACCCTTTTGAAAAAGTTTACCTTTCCTGATCTGAGATTCAGTCAAGGTTGCAGATAGCTCGATGCCCTGTCTAACTGTAGTAGGGTTGCTACTAGTCACAATGTCTTGTATTGAGTCAGGGAGGCCATCAATGTACTTTTCGATTGCCTTATCCAAAGGCGTGACCATGTTTGGGCATAACAGACTTAACTCCTCATAACGGTCCGTGTAGGCTCGATGCTCACCGCTATCTTGCTTCAAATCATCAAATTCCCTTTCTAGAGCCCTTAGCTCATGACGAGGACAGAATTCCTTCATCATAAGAGCCCTAAGCTTGGCCCAAGTCTGTGCTAAAGCAACCTCAGCACCACGGTCTCTCATCACCCCGTTCCACCATGTAAGAGCCCTCTTCAGAAACACACTGGAAGCAAACTCGACCTTGCGATTATCAGGACACTGAACGTGACGAAATGTACTCTCAGTGCTCTCGAACCATTGTAGGAGCCCAGTTGCTCCTTCAGAACCACTAAACTTGAGTGGCTTAGCCGAATTGAAACTCTTGAAATTGCATGGAGCATGATTGTTGTTGTTGGCTTGGTTCCATTGAGCAATAAGATCTGGGAAAGCAGCAGCCATTTGCTGCGCGATGATTTCTGCCAGTTCGGAATTTGCTATCTGATTGTCGCGTCGAGGAGGCATTCTAAGGGAGGGTAACGTGAAAGGAAACGAACGAGATGATTAGATGAAAAGGGTGGGGTGTTACAATATTTGACAAAAGCAAAGGTGGTTGTCAGTTGTTTGTTACCACAATGCAAACAAACGACATATTGTGACTAATCAAAGTAAATGGGTCAAAATGATGTATCGCGAAGACATGCTCGCCTATAAGTGAACACTCACCCCAAGAGTTCCCAGGTAAGAGTGACTGGTCCGATTATGTAGATTTGTACGAACACTCTAGCCTTAGACTAGAAAACCCAGGGTACAGGCATTCACTCTTCCAGTTTGCACGTGTTCACACTATTTAGGACCCAAAAATTTGGCGAGATTTTGAAAACTCAAAGGGGTTCAAAACCTTACAACAGAGGGTTCAAAACCAAGTAATCAATCATCCAAGAACAGATGATTAATTTTCAAAGCGGATTCGGAATTGATGTTCTCGTTGTGGTTGCTGCCTAAAGATAGGCAACGATATTGTTTTATGACTAAACGCAAGTAAACCCGCGTTAGGGTCCTAGGAAGGTTATAGTCTAGGTCAAAGCATTACTAATAACGTAATTCCCTATAACCATTGGCTCTGATACCAACTTTTCTGTCACACCCGACCACGTAAAACAACAAAACGTGGCGGAAACGTCGGGGAGTGTTGTAACAGAATTAATTGTTTCACAACCATGGTAATTAAAGTTACGTTTTATTTATCAATCAAGAGAGTTACATTGTCTTAAACAAGATACAAAGAGTACATAACATAATTTAACTAGTTCTTGCTTCATTTTAAGTCTCTAAGGCACAGGTCCGCCTAAGTGTGTCTCGATCATCTTATGCAACAGCTCCTGAAAACACATGTGAAAATAGGTACGTCAGCATAAAAATGCCTGTGAGATACATAGGTTTTGTGAAAAATCGGATTCATGACTTGAGTTTTAAAGAAACTGTTTAAAAAGTAGCCATAAATCTCGTTGAGTGTTCCTTTCATAAATCATTTGAAAAGCAATGGATAAACCAAATGATATATATGTATATAAAAGAATAATGTATGGTTAAATAAATAACCAAGTAAAATGAGTTTGTATAAGTTAAGTCATTTGTAAAATGATGTTTATGTGAAGTTTGTTTTGTGGAAGTAATATGTCTAAACTGAAGTGGTTTAAATAGCGCTACGATATGTAACACCATAAAAGCACTTATATATAGGAAGCACCAGTGGCGTATCCACCATGATTTTATCGTATTACACGTCGCCTCGTTACTTAAATCATTTACCCAAACAATCACCAAAATGTAAAGTTTAACAATTGTAGAGATGTTTATGTATGGTCAAATACGGTTCACACGGTTCAACAGTTACAAACGGTTCACATAATCAAATGGTTACAACGGTTCACATAGTCAAATGGTTACAACGGTTTACATAGTCAAATAGTTACAAACGGTTCAAAATGTAATATAATGTGTTCATATGCTGGATGAGCATATGTAACAGGGTGTAATGTAAAACAATGTGTCCATATGCTGGATGAGCATATGCAACTAGATGTAATGTAAAACAATGTGTCCATATGCTGGATGAGCATATGCAACTAGATGTAATGTAAAACAATGTACTAAGTATGCTAAGTAAACATACAAAGCAGGAAAAGTCATGTAAATCAATGTGCTAGCATGCTCAGTCAACATACATAGCAGAAATGTAAAGTAAAACAATATACTAAGCATGCCAAGTAAACATACATAGCAAAACAATGTAATGTAAATCATGTACTATAAATGTACTAATGAACATAGCAAGTATATGATGTGAAAACAGGAAAAGAACGAAAGTAACAAGTAGGCACATGTGTTTCACCCCAAAACAGTTTGGAAAACAGTAAAAGAGGGGTCTATGTACTCACTTGAGATTGCTTAGTAGTCCTTGAGTAACAACCAAACAATGCTAGAGATCACGGAAATCAAACGGTACCTAATATAGGTAACTATGTTAATATACCGGACCTAAATCGGAGGATTTGATAGAATGAGGGCTCGTAAACCAAATGAGTATGGGGACTCATGTAATATGGTTTAACAAAGCCTACATACTACAATGAAACCTAACCTAAGTGCTTCCGACCCATTACGACCCGTTTAGGTAGCTTATGCTACTTTAACGCGTCGTTCGCGTAAAACGCGTTCGGACCGCCTAACTAGTTCTAGGATAAGTAAAATATGCCTTAACATGCTTAATATTGTTGCCAAATCAGTTTAGGTACCAAAAGTTATGTTACATATGCTTAAAATGAATTTTGGCGTAAAAAAGGCATTTTGGTAATTTACCTAAGGCATATATACTACCTATCATACAACTACTCAAACGATATGACCATAAGGCATAACCTCGGAAGGTTATTCCCTATACAACTATGGTCACCTAATATGTTTGATCGGATCCTAATGATCGACCAAATGGGTCAGTTTCGAAAGTGTAAGCGATTGTTTAGATCGCTTACCTTTACGACCCTATAAAAGCACTAAACTAAAAGTGACGAGCTAAGCATGTTAAAACATGCTTAACTAAGTTTAGAAAACAGGTTTGGTATCAAAACAAACGGTTTTGATACCTAAGAGTAGTTTGGTTACAAAATACGCAGGAATGCGCATTTTGGCCGAAACTACGACTCGTCACTGAGCCTAGATAACGTGGTAATCAGTAGGTATAGTCACTATGGACTATAACCATCGTGATTACGCTCACGTTATGAAGTTCAAACGAACTTCACATTGACCATAAACTGGTCAATGCAGAAAGTCAAACAAACACGACAAAACAAATAAAAGAACGAAAGAAGACTTACAAAGGGTCCCCGCAAGATTTGATTCCAAGTAATCTCAGGTAGGAAGTGTATAAACACAACCACTTAGAGAAAAACTCAGATCAAATGTGGGTTTTGAGTTGTGAATCAAAGGGGTATTTATAGGATTTCTAGGACTGTTAGGATCGTTCCTCGAATACCGTGCTTTGATCTTGCCCCTACACTTGTTGCAACACTAAGGTAACTCAAATTGGCCCCCCATGATCAGATATCAACATGTGGAATTGAGTTTGGAGTGCATAACAGCTGTTAAAACTGATTAAACTGATCTGGGAAGCTGACACGGGCCACGTAAGGGGACACCAAAAGCTCACACGGGCCGCCTGGCCCTTCTGATCAGAAACAAGTTTGCTGAATTGACAGTTTTGGTCCCTGTTGGTGTTTAAGGCTCATTTCGACACGTTTAAGGCCCGTTAAGCCAAATTCAAGGCTCTAAAATGATGCCTAAACATTGTGGACATGAAACATGCTAAAAAATATGCCGGATGTCGGTTCGTTTGGTCGTATGATCGCGATGTTCGCTTAATTACGACGAAATGCGCATAAGCGCGAAAAACGATCCAAATTGTGCGACGAATGGATTTTTCTTATGCCAAACACTAAAATAAAATATTTTAATGCTTACATAAATTTTTGGATGTCCGGATGTATTCAGAACGTAAGTTATGCGCGAAAATGCAAACTTGTGCTCTTTTTGACGCTTTTAGTCCCTGAATGACCCAAAAGTTTATTTTAGCACACCGAACCCTCCAAATCCTATTTCTAAGCTATGTAAATGTTATTTATGGCATTTTTAACTTATGGTCATGTTCCGAAATGTCTGTTACAGTTCAAATTGGCATACTTTCGCAGTTTGTCAAGTATAGTCCCTGTAAGTGAATTAACTTGATTTTGCCATACCAAAGCCTTCAAAACTTATTTCTAAGTTATGTAAAGGTTATTTAAGGTATTTTAAGCATATGTTGATGTTCCAGAGTGTTCGTTGCATTAAACTGGTTATATTTACGCATCAGTGCGCGTATAACCTTCCAGAAAGCGATTTAAAGTTTGTAATCGAACAAGAATTGATATGTGCAAAAGATACACATATTTATACCAATACCAAGTATGAAATACAATATTTCATTGGTTTGGTATTTGTTTAATGGTCGCAGTGACACAGGTGTCACATCACCAACAACCCAAACTCACTCTCCTCTCCCTCATTAACTCACGGCCGAAGATAGTCCCCCACACACTCACCATTTTCGATTTTGTTCATTCATTCCAAGTGTATCTCAAGGTGTATCAAGGTGATTTAGAAGGTTTAGTGAGCTCGGATCTTGAAGGACCTCTCTTGTGTGCTTTTATCCACTCAATCTTCTCCATTGTTCTTCCCTAGCTTCAAGCTAGTAGTAAGATGCTTTTTCACTCTTGTTACTTCATATTTATGGTGGTTAAAAGATTCATTGTTATGAAAAACATAGAACATTAAAGATCATACACATAAATCATGAACATAAAGCTTTACATAAGATGAAATCTTGCTGATATGATGTTGTTTTGTATATGTTTATGATTGCTTGATGATTTCTTGGTAATATGATGATTGATCATCATATGGAACTTGTTAGAGTATGATTAAAAACATGGTTTAACAAGTTAGGAGATGATTATGGGTTTACATGAAATAATCATCTTCTTGATCAAACATGAACTTGAAAGTGAAATGATTTTTCTTGAAAAGTAATAAACCAAGCGAACTAGTAATCTTGTAAATCCGAGACTTGTGAATGATTTCTCTAAAGAAAACCAAGTTTAAAAGACGGTTTTTGAAAGATCATGATTCTTACATATACTTAAACTATTTTTGGAAATAAAATAAGTATATGGATGCTAGTAAAACAAGAAGATGTGGTAAATAAATATTTTTGTAAAAAGTATTCACAAGTTGTGAACATCTAGAAATTTCAAGAATGACATTTTAACAAAAGTAAATATATTTTGGGAGGTGACTAAAACCACTAAACACCTCACCAAGTCACTACGCGTTTTTATAAAACATCAAGTTCATGTTGTATTATAAATGGAATACTTTTGCACTTGGTAAGTGTAATATGGTTTAGTGATTTGTTGTTGATTGTTTGAATGATTTTCGAAAAGAAAATGATATGCTAAATAGCATGGACACTTCCATTTACAAAGGAAACTATGGCGAATTTTTCTAAAATTCCAACACTTAGAAAATATTTTTCTAACAGGTGTTTACTAGTATATTTTAAACTATGCTTTTCAAAGATAAACCTTGCCATAATTTTTGGTAACAAAATACAAGTATCGGAGGTTGGTCTTTGTAAATACAAATGGATAAATATATATTTAGAATATATATTTTATACTAAGACACTTGTGTGGATATTTGTTTATTTTGTGGAATAGTTATATTATTTTAGGGTAAAATAATATAACTTAACAAAATACCATGACATTCACAACTCCAAAATAATACCAAAATTTACAAGGAATGAAATATAAGTTACACACTTATTATTGTAAAGCCGAACGATAAAACGTAACTTATGAAATATTCCGGAAAATACTCTTATAAATATATTTTTGGCAAGTATTATTTTGGAAACGAAAGGAGTGAAAATATGATTTTCGTGCATATTACCAAGTATATCATATTTTCGACAAAGAGAAAATATATTATTTTTGGGGAGTTAAAAATATAATTTCCTAAGTATATTTAGGAAATATATGATTTTTGGGAAAAACATATATTTTCTTGGAATGCATTATTTTTGACAAATAAGTTATATATATTTTCTAAGTGAGACTTGAAAATATATTGTTTTGGAAATATATATTGGGAATATGTTGGTATATTTTTAATTGGAATAATACACCAGAATACGACGCCAATACATGGCTAAAGACACACATACAAAAATACGAATACACATGTATGAGATACCCCCATCCTTGGGAAGGAAATACGAATACAAATACATGAGAAGCATTACTACAAAAACATTGTTTACCAAATTATTCCAAAAATTCAAGTTAAAATATTTATTATTTTAACGACCAATTATATAACTTGGAATAATAATGAAGACACTTGGAAACGTAACTCAAAGGCACTAATTAATACTAAGTCAAGGCACGACCCGCTCGTCTAATCAGACCATAGTACATTGTTGGTAGTCGTGTACACCAGAGGACACTTTGAGTTACAGGCAGATTCGAAGAACGCAAAACTGTGAGTTCATGTCCCCTTTTTCTTTTAACTGTTTTCAGTTTTACAACTTCGGGGGTGAAACACATGTTACATACTGATTACGAACGTTTTATACATGGTATGATTAGCTAAGAAATGTATTGCTAGATCAGGTGAATGGGTAGGCTATTGTCTTAAGACCATTAATCCTTGTATAAGGACCGAGGGGCATGAGTGATAGATCTATTGGGTGTTGCGAGCCCCACCCATGGGCCTGCGAGTGGCTGCATGCGGTGACTATGTCGTTCCGCCGGAGGGGCCGGTACGAAATACGCATACAGGTTTGAGTGCTTCCTAGGCCATGTCACTTATTAATGTATTAGCTGCACATTAATTGATCTGTTTTTCGTTTTTGCTACATACCAGGGACATACATTATACAGACATACTTTAAAGGCTTATTCATACACATACACATGAACTCGCTCAACTTTTGTTGATGTTTTTCAAACTACATGTATTTCAGGAAATTAAGTATGGATCTGGCGGGCGTTGGAGTTTCAAGTCATGTTAAGTATAAAGATGTCATCCATGGTCTTTGGGTTTGGATAGTGTGTCTTAATCCTGGACGAGACACGTCTTCCAAACTTTTATTACAACTAATATCTTTTGACGAGTCCTTAGCGAACTTTTACACAATTCATATGGTTTGTAAAACTTGAATTTGAAGTCTACGTTTTAGACAATGTTGTTATGTTTTAAACTCATTTTATGGATGACGAATCTTGGGTTTTATCATATAGTTGTTTGATATGGTTGAATGCAATGATAACAAGAAAGTCACACCATAATCACTCTTCCGCAAAAGTCAGGGTGTCACACAACAAGCTACAAGGTTTTGTCATCAACCGAGCAAGTTGTAAAGCAAGAACTCAAACACATGCTAATAGTATAAATAAACCAACTCGTCAAATTGTTTATACGACGTTGTCAGTGTCAAAACAAATCCAATAATGAATAAAACTAAGAAAAGTGTCAAACCCTACGAAGTGTTCACTTGAAGAAATTCACCTAGTTGCTCATGCCTTCAACCATGCACAGCCGCCAAAAGGCGGCTGCCCTTCCTGTGCGTGCCCTCTCTTCTTTGCCTTCAGCCGTCTGCCTGCTCCCAAAATTTGTGTCCCATTTCAATTGAGGTGCCTCTTATTATTCCAAAGCTCAACCACAAAAGCTTGAAACCCTTCGGCCCACTGACTCCTTAATTTATTAAATGTGATAGCCCATACAAATCAATAAACCTTCCTCTCTTTGTCGTTTCCTACATCATATAGGTTCACACAAAAAAAATTAAAACTATTTCATAACCCATTTAGATGCATTCATGACTTTGAACTTATTTTTTTAAGGGTGACTTTCTATGTACAGGACCTAGTGGTCACCGGGTTCTTGTCAAAGACAATCCCCCGTCAACCACGCCTACAAAACGCGATGTTCTATCGGGCCCCGGCAGCCGCGCAAACTGACATTCGCTCAGAAACCATACTGCCCCCACACGAGACCTTCGCTCGGAAACCATACTGCCCCCTCACCCAGACCCTTCTTGAGGTCACCGGTTCGATTCCTGGCAATGCCCTTATGGGGTGTTGGGGCTCTTCACCGTGGGTAATCACCGCCAGGCAGCTATGGGGCTAAGCTAGCTTGCGGAGTTGCAATACACCGGCGGATGGGAGGTCCGTGCAACTACCCCCCCCATCATTTAACTTAATATCTTTTATAATTGTATTGGTGCATTTTTGTTATAATAAGTACCAAATAAAGTGTATCTAAAATGCATTGATCACCCCATACTCACCGTCATAAAATCTTTCGATTAAAATTTTTGACCCATTTACCCCTATATTGAGGTTTTACCGGTTTAACATCATACCGACCATTTGAATGAATCTTACCTTGGCATTTCTCATTTATTTGTACGTTTCACCTTGATCTCAAATATTCAAATATATATATTCATGTAACTAAATACGAAGTGATTCCGGAAATCACTTACCTTAGGCGTCCACATTCATATCCGTTTCATTGCTTCCTTTTTAGCCTTTTAGCCTTCCATGCGTCCATCCATCTTGTGTAAAACCTCGTAAATTCATGTCCAATAATGTATCGACACGTGTCATGAGCTTTAAACGTGTAAAAGATTTCTTTAGAGGGACTAAAGTTGACAAACAAAGAAAGTGTGTGAATAAAAGGGTTCAAAGAGTCAACAATGGATAAATATACTTTACATTAACCCTACACGATGCTTACACCATTAAACGAATGAGTCATGGATCATACGAAGCTAATTGTGAGAGAAAGTGAGAAATTACAAACTACAGGGGTTAAATGTGTCAACATGTTTAAAGTATACCTTTGAGTGACCTTTTAGCAAACCCAAAGCTTCGTAATAATTAATTATGCTCACTAGAATAAGTGATAAAAATTTCACTAGTTTTCGATAAAGTATGAGAAAGTTATGACAATATTCGTATACGAGGGGTTAAAAGCGTCAACGTTGAAATTTATGACTTTTCGGGTGATCACAAAGTTAACCGAGGACTTAACGGTGTTTGGTTATGTCATGGAGTCCTTAAAAGTCAAGTTAGAGGGCCAAAAGTGCAAGAAATAAACTCAAAACCACGTTTACAAGGACCAGGGACCAAAAATGCAATTACTGAAACATGTTTAACCTGTTCTGACCTTCACACGAGACGCGTAAGGTATGACCAGAACCTTACGCGGGCCGCCTGGGACTGCCAGCAACAGAATTCACCTGCAGATGTCTGTTTCAGCCTGTTAAACCGACTTAAAACCTTGTTTTCTTATACCAGGGACTCCCCCACTGCTATTTCATGCAATAGGGATAGATGGGACCATCTTGTAACACTTGTAGACCTATTTGTCATGATCTAATGGCACCAAATTCACTATATAAAAGCTCCCAAGTTTGCAACATTGAACACATTCACTTGCAAACTTCACAACTTCACTTCTGGAGAATTTTGGAGCTCAAGCACCCTTCCTAGGAGTCACTAGTCATGCTTAGGACCTTTGTAAGTGTCCTTAACTTTTCTTAAGTCAGTTTTACTTAGTTTATTAGCTTAAAGTCAAACCGTCGTAATTAAGATTTGACTTCGTCATTAATCTTAATTTGTCCAGTCAAATTCCAAATTGAAAGTACCTATGAGTTGGTAATTATGTGGGCAATAAACCCGTAAAAGGGCACCCTTTGATTCCCACTCTAACTAGGTCAATTGTCGGGTCAAAGTTAATCTTAAAAAGTCAACAGAAAGCTTATTTTCAAATTAATGCATAATTAGCAATGTAGGATCCATGCAACCTGTTTTATCATTAATATAACTTGGTAATTAATGTAAGAACATGTCTAAACATGTTCAACCCGACAATTTTCAGTTTAGGCTCGGTTCGGAACCGAAAGTCGCATAATTTGACTTTTACTTTGACTTTCAATTCTGACCCAATGTAGCATGTTTTAGAAATGCCTTAGAGGCTTATTAGGACCAGGTTTCATGTTAGTATAACCCTCTGAGGTTATACAACTTGGTTCATTAGTTATCCGATTCATATGCATGTTTCCGTTAAATGCTTAAATGTTGACTATTATGCCCATATGACCTTAAAACGTGATTTTTGAAAATGTAAAAGAATAGAAACCTTAGTTACTAATTTGAAAAACTTGTCCCTAAATTTTGACATCAGTTTGAGGTCTAGATTAGGAGTTATGCTCATTAGCGTAATTAGAAAACTTTTTATTAATTAAACGGCGTAATTAGCATATAGCTTATCTAAACCCAACTTTTAATACCAAACTTTTTACCCACTGATATAATATAACATTTTGGGATTTTTGAAGATTTTTATTTAATTTTAGGCTGAGCATAACATAGAGTTCTAAGCTTGATTCGGTAATTGCCGGTTTTGCCCTTTTGGGCTATAAAATGAGTTTTACAAATCTTTTTGACACCAAACCTTTTTCTACTGATCTAATATGATAAATAAATTATTTTTAGCCTCCTGGAATAATAAAAATATCAGTTTTTCTTATAAAACCCGGAAATCGCTTAAAATCGCCTTTCTACGCGTTTTAAACGCATAGTATGTACTAAAACTATTTTGAATATATAAGATTTGATACCTACTGATATTTTCAGTAAATTTTTATACTTTAACAGTAAGTAAAAGTTTTAAACTCAGATTTCCAGTTTTGACCTTTTAGGCGTATGTGAAATTACCAAAATGCCCCTACGGTGCATAGTTTAGTTATAAAAGGTAAATTTCACATATTTACAATACCCTACTGTTATAACTTATAAAATTAAGTATTTTTACTATTTATATCAGACCTAAAACTCAGATTTATATTAAATCTGTTTTATAACCTTTTAAATAACCAAAATACCCCTACGGGGCATAATTTGAGTTTAAATCCTTTTTGGGCATAATAGAAGATATCTTACTGATGTCACAACATATTCAAGGCATATTAACTTAGGAAACCTGTATATGGCTCTTATGGTTACCCGTTACGCACCTTTCGCGTTCGGTTCGGTTTATGTAACTAGTTTGCATAAATTAGCCGAAACGGGTCAAACCTTATCATTTTCATCTCAAAATCCAGAATGTGTTTAGTTTACCCTTATTACACAAGTCTCCAAACTTGTTAGGTCTAAAACACATTCTATTCCGGTATTCGCTTAATCGTGCGTTTGAACCGTATCTTCTTTTAAAACTAACCGGTCTAAGTTTAGGCTTAATTAATGACCCGTTAGGAATCTAATAGGTTATTAAAAACCTTTGTTCCAGAATAGGAGACCCGGTAAAAGCTACGTGCACTTGCTGTTTGTGATTAATACTTGCAAAGGTAAATACTTTTAACTTATTTTCCCTATACGGGCTTGGGATACGGTATATAAAATACCGCTTGGTCGGGCATTGAATTTTTAATTGTATGAAGATTAATTTAATGAAATGTCCCGTTTAAATTGTTTTGTTTGCTTAAAGCCTTTGGGGGGTTAATGACCATGTCCTGGATATCCTTGGCATCATTTTACGAAATGGCCACGACCTAAGCACGGGGTGTAGGCGTACACCTAACAGTGCATATATAAATAATAAGGTATAACTGCCGGTTTCGGGAGTAACTCGCCGCGGGACTATATCATGTGGTGTGTCTATTAATCTTTAACCCGGTGTCAATCCGGGCTACTGAACGTATAACGAACGTATAATTCTTTTACAAGTTTATATATAAATAATTATCCCAAGTTATAAAATGTTTTGTGCCTTGTGCATTTAAATCAATTTTCTTAAACCTTTTCAAAATGAGTCAGTTAATTGTATTTACCAGTGTAAACTGGCGTATTTTTCCAAAAAGGTTAAGTGCAGGTACTAAGCGTAATAGGCTGGCCTCTCCTTAGCATCAATAAGAGTCTCGCAAGCTTGGATGCATTTTGAGTCTGTTGAACTATGTTTTCTGTTTATTTGATCCGCCTGTGGATCCGTTTCAACTACGTTGTGATACTTAATATTACAATTATATTCAGTTGAAATAAATCTATCTTTTGCTTCCGCTGTGCATTTAAAATTGTGTTATTTGACTATGATGATATCAACTACGTCACGATACTCCCCACCGGGCCCACCGGTAATACGTGGAAATATCAGGGTGTGAGAGGTTGGTATCAGAGCCAACACTGAGTGAATTAAACACTAGCCTTTTGTGTTTAATCTCAGTTACACAGTTGCACATTCCTAAATTTTCGAGTCTAGACAAAGAACTTAGGACAAATCCCGATTTGTTTTATTTTTGTCCTTTATATATATATATATTCCTTGTTGTTATCTTTGTTTATGTTGACAGGTTCAATCATGCCACCAAGGTTCAACAGGGGAAGAGGAAAGGCACCAATCACAGGCCACGACCATGAGGCCGGGCCGTCACACAGACGAACCCCACCAGCCTCAATGAGTACGAGTCCCCAGGAGCATTGGAGGACGTATGTAGAGCTAGCGAGGCGATCCGTCTCGCTAAGTTCGTCACCATCCTATCACCATTCCTACGGGCCTCATTTTGAAAATGAGCCCCATAACCCGCAGCCATCTTTTATCCCCCTCCAAAGATCCAGCCCTCACTATTCATTTGATGACCCAGCACCTGTCTTTCAAAGCAGGTTCAACCCGGCAAACTATATTGAAGAACCAGTGGGTTTTAACCCACTAGGACCTGAAGACCATTTCTCGGGCGACCATGCGATGGACATGGACGAGGACACCGATCCCGTAGAGCCACCGTCCGGAACCCCTAACCACCCCATCGAAATTTCGGATGGGTCACCTTTTGTGGGATCACCTTATAATGGTCCCGACAGTTATGAGGAGAGGTTCAGGCAGATCGACTGGGTGTTTGCTCCTAGTTACCACAACTCGCCACAGCCGCAGCAGCCACAGCAGGATCCCTCCGAGGATTCCCGTTTTGTAGCGGTCACTCCACCACCACCACCAGCTCAGCAACAGCCTCCGGAGCCACCGAGGCGAAGAAGATCGAACGCACGGATGTCCGTGCGAGGAGGAGTGTGAATCAGCACCCCTCAACTCTCAAGTGGCAGCCGCTACCCGCCACTCCATGAAGACCCGCAGATGGGTGGACCTTCAAACCCTGTCTCGGAAGTAAACTCTGCGCCTGTCGCGCCACCACCATTGGGCTTTGGAGACCCAATTCCTACATACGCCGGCTCAGCGGCGTATAATCCCTTTGAGCAGCCGGTCCACACGAACTACAACTATGCAGAGGCCGACCCTTACCTGGTAGCAGCGGCAAACTACAATGCCCATCATCCGGAAGGATCCTTTGGGGTCCCATATCAAGCTGGATACCCGCACTGTGGGTACCCACCATATGGGTATCATCAACCGCCACCTCCTCAACCTCCGCTGTATCAGCAACCCCCGCAGCCGCCAGCGATGTCGCCACCGCAGCATCAGGAGATTCTTCAAAGGATTAACAAGGTGCGGCAGGAAGTGCGGGAAGACCGTAGGCAAAACCGAGGAATGTTCAAGTGTATGGCAAACTTAATTAAAGGGAAAAGCAAAAAGGATCATTAAATCCTTTATTTATTTGCTAGTTTTAGTGTTGTGTTCAAGTCCCTGGGTGGACGTTTGTTTCTGTATTCAGCCCCTGCGTGGGCATGTCTTTCAGTATTCCGCCCCTGTGTAGGACTGTTTTTTTCTGTTTAACCCCTGCGTGGGTATGTTAGGTCGTCTCGCCCCTGCGTGGGCATGTTATTTCTTGTAGAAGTCCCGTTTAGGGCAAATCTGTACTCGATTAACTTTTGTAGTGGAATGATTTAATTTAAATTTTCATTTTTGCTAAATTATATGCATAAACATAAAATATGAAATAAATGAAAATATAACATTCCTTTTTAGGATCTATCATTATAATAAAATGACAAAATCTAAAAAGGACAAGACCTAGCCATGTGTCATCTTAAGACAGGGCCAAAATGGTAGTTCCATAATTAGATTCAGATCCTTATTAACACCTCAATTTAGGATTGTTCTGCGTTAAATATTAAAAAGAATCTTAAAGGTAAAACCTAGTCAATATGTCATTGCAGACATGACTAAGATGGTAAAACCTATTCAAAAGGTTCCAATCCTTGTTAACATCTGAAAACATGTTAACACTCTTGACAAAAGTGATTCGATAAAATCGCCTAAGTCATCCTTATATTGGATTCTCCCAAATACTTTTAGTTAATTAAAACATCCATTAGGGATATAACGCCTACGAGCTATACTCATTGTCATATAAGACAAAAGACAGTCGTGGTCTTCGACCCCCTGTTAAGAAGAGGTAATGAATTAGAAATTAAAACCTCAATACCTTGATCCTATAAGATCATGAATAAAAATTTAAAACCGTCCACATGACTAGGCCTTTTTGCCATTAATATATTTTAATTCTAACTAAGGATTATTATAATATCCTGAATATATATATGCCTAACAAATTAATCGAAATGGTTCTTAAATACCATGATTAATAAATCTTCTAGAATGATAAAACTGTTATAGACCTCTGAATGAATTAAATCATTTATCTTATGTAGCAATCAAGCTACATGCCTGGGTCAGACGAAGTCAACAGTCACCCCAGAGATAATCATGACACCTCCAGATTCAACGTAGCAGGAGCAGAATTACAAGCATTAATAGATAATGTTGTTACGCGAGCTTTGGACAGGCAGTTCAATGAATCCAATGGTACGCATGTCAGGACCCAATCTGTACCACACTCTAAACCACCCTCAAGGACTCATACTGCTCACAAGAGTGATTCTCATCACTCAACGAACCAGAGGAGTGTACCATCTAAGAGAGTTGTGCTGAACCAAGAACCACGTGCTAAAGGTTGCACCTATAAGTACTTTGTTTCCTGCAAACCCAGGGATTTTACTGGGGAGAAAGGAGCAGTTGACTGCATGTCATGGTTAGATGAGATGTACACTGTAGTAGATATCAGTGGTTGTGCTGATAAGGATGTGGTAAAGTTTGTATCTCAGTCATTCAAAGGCGAGGCACTAGCGTGGTGGTGGTCTTTGATTCAGGCCACTGGGAAGATCCCATTGTACAATCTGTCTTGGAATCAGTTTGTGACGTTGATTAAGGAAAACTACTGCCCTCAGCATGAGGTTGAAAAGATTGAGTCTGATTTCTTGTCTTTAGTTATGAAGAATCTGGATTGTCAAGCCTATCTTACGAGCTTCAACACTATGTCAAGACTGGTTCCGTATCTTGTGACACCGGAACCCAAGAGGATAGCTCGTTTCATTGGGGGTTTAGCCCCAGAGATCAAGGCGAGTGTGAAGGCCTCCAGACCAGCTACTTTTAGGTCTGCAGCTGATATATCATTGTCCCTTACTTTGGACGCAGTCAGGCAAAGATCACTCAGAAACACCGATGCTGAGAAGAGAAAGCGTGAGGATGACAACTCACGACGGTCAGACAAGAAGCATAAGGGAAACAATGACCACAAAAAGGGTTTTGGAACTAAAAAGGATGGTCATCAGTCGGGCGATAAGCCCAAGTGTAAAGTATGTAAGAAGCACCACTTCGGGAGGTGCAGATTCGAGTCGAAATCCCAATTGCAACCAAGGCCTTGTGGGATTTGTAAATCTTCTGAGCACAAGACCTTAGACTGTAAGAAAATCAAGGATGCTACATGCTATAACTGCAATGAAAAGGGGCATATCAAGTCCAACTGCCCAAAGTTTGCTAAGAAAGCTGAAGAAGGTAAAAAGACCAATGCTAGGGTCTTCCAGATGAACGCACAGGAGGCGATCCAGAATGACAATGTCATAACAGGTACCTTCCTTATTAATGATGTTTATGCAAGGGTGTTATTTGATTCGGGAGCGGATAAGTCATTTGTTGATGATAAGTTTTGTAAGTTGTTAAACCTACCTGTTAGAACCCTAAGCATAAAATATGAGGTTGAATTAGCCGATGGCACCATAGAAACCGCATCAACCGTGTTAGATGGATGTTTCATATCCATTAGGAACCACTCTTTTCCATTGTCCTTACTTCCTTTAAAGTTAGCCGGTTTTGACATAGTAATAGGCATGGATTGGCTATCCCATAACCAAGCGCGGATTGTGTGTGACAAAAAGCAAGTAGTAATCAAGACTCCGTATGGTGAGCCACTTACCATACAGGGAGATACCCAGTATGGATTGCCTAAGCAAGCGTCTATGCTTAAGGCATCAAGGTGTATGAAGAACGGTTGTATCATTTGCATGGCTCAAGTGACTATAGATGAGCCAAAACCTAAGATTGAAGATATCCCCGTCATTTCTGAATATCCCGAAGTATTCCCTGAGGAACTACCTGGTTTACCACCAGATAGGCAAGTAGAATTCAGAATTGACATTATTCCAGGAGCAGCACCTGTTGCAAGGGCACCTTACAGGTTGGCACCAACAGAGATAAAAGAGTTAAGGACTCAGTTAGATGATTTATTGGCAAAAGGTTTCATTCGTCCTAGCTTGTCTCCATGGGGAGCACCAATCCTGTTTGTGAAGAAGAAGGATGGATCGATGCGTTTATGCATCGATTATCGCGAGCTTAACAAGGTTACCATCAAGAATAGATATCCATTGCCCAGGATCGACGATCTGTTCGATCAATTGCAAGGGGCAAGTTACTTCTCTAAGATCGACTTGAGGTCCAGCTATCATCAACTGAAAGTTAGAGATGAAGATGTGCACAAAACTGCATTTAGGACTCGCTATGGTCATTACGAGTTCCTGGTGATGCCTTTTGGGCTCACTAATGCACCAGCAGCGTTCATGGATCTCATGAACCGTGTCTACAAGCCATACTTGGACAAATTTGTTATTGTCTTCATTGACGACATTCTGATTTATTCAAAGAATCAAGCTGACCACGAGAAGCACCTTCGATGTATTCTGGAACTACTTCAGCAGGAGAAGCTTTACGCCAAGATTTCAAAATGCGAATCCTGGATTCGTGAAGTCCAATTCCTTGGACATGTTGTTAGTGAGCGTGGTATCCAAGTAGTTCCCGCTAAAGTTGAAGTTGTCATGAATTGGCAAGAGCCGAAGACGCCTACTGAGATTCGTAGCTTTCTGGGTTTGGCAGGCTACTATAGGCGATTTATTGAAAATTTCTCAAGAATTGCAGCACCCCTAACTTCATTAACCCGCATGAATATCAAGTTTGACTGGGGGCCTAAGAAGCAAGAATCCTTTGACATTCTCAAGCAGAATTTGAGCAATGAACCTGTGTTAACATTGCCAGAAGGAATCGAGGAATTTGTAGTTTATTATGATGCATCGCACACAGGTATGGGATGTGTGCTTATGCAGAAAGGCAAAGTTATTGCCTACGCTTCTCGACAATTAAAAGTGCATGAAAAGAACTACACCACTCATGACTTGGAGTTGGGTGCCGTTGTATTTGCACTAAAACTATGGAGACATTATTTGTATGGAACTAAGTGTGTGATCTACTCTGATCACAAAAGTCTTCAACATCTGTTTATTCAGAAGGATTTAAACATGAGGCAACGACGCTGGATGGAAACTTTGAATGATTATGATTGTGAGATAAGATACCATCCTGGCAAGGCGAATGTAGTCGTTGATGCCTTAAGTAGAAAGGAACGAGTGAAGCCTATAAGAATCAATGCCAAGAGCATTGAATTAAGGAATAGTTTGAATGAAAGGTTGTTAGCTGCACAGAAGGAAGCTGTATTAGAAGCTAACTATCCTGATGAAAAACTAGGAGTAACTGCTGAACAGTTATCCTATGGCAAAGACGGAATCCTGAGATTAAATGGACGAATATGGGTTCCAATTTAAGGAGGACTTAGGGATGTGATCCTCCAGGAATCCCACAGTTCTAAGTACTCCATTCATCCTGGAGCTGACAAGATGTACCAGGATCTGAGAGCAAATTATTGGTGGATAGGCTTGAAGAAGTCTATAACTACCTATGTAGCCAAATGTTTGACGTGCGCTCAGGTCAAAGCTGAACTTCAAAAGCCGTCAGGTTTGCTACAACAGCCTGAACTTCCCACCTGGAAGTGGGAAATGGTGACAATGGATTTTATCACCAAGTTCCCAAAGACAAAGAAAGGAAATGATACTATATGGGTCATAGTAGATAGACTGACTAAGTCAGCACATTTCCTACCCATCAAGGAGACCCATAGCTCCAACATATTAGCCCAGTTGTATGTAGATAAGATTGTATCTCTCCATGGCGTACCAGTGTCTATTATCTCGGACAGAGATACTAGATACATATCTCATTTTTGGAAAAGTTTCCAACAATCTTTGGGCACGCGTTTAAATTTTAGTACGGCCTACCATCCTCAGACAGACGGACAGAGTGAGCGTACCATCCAAACTTTGGAAGACATGCTTCGTGCATGTGTGATTGACTTAGGTGGTAGTTGGGATAACCACCTGCCATTGATCGAGTTCTCCTATAACAATAGCTACCATACAAGCATTCAGGCTGCGCCTTTTGAGGCATTATATGGTAGGAAATGCAGAACGCCTATTTGTTGGGCAGAAGTAGGAGAAGCTCAGTTATCAGGACCTGATATAGTCCTTGAAACGACGGACAAGATTGTCCAAATTCGTGACCGCCTGAAAGCTGCCAGGGACAGGCAGAAAAGTTATGCTGATAAAAGGCGAAAACCTCTAAAGTTTGAGGTTGGTGATAAGGTTTTTCTTAAAGTATCACCTTGGAAGGGAGTGATGTGATTTGGTAAGAAAGGTAAGTTAAGCCCAAGGTATATAGGACCATTCGAGATCATCGAATGTGTAGGAGCAGTGGCTTATAAGTTAAATCTACCTGAAAGCTGCCAGGGACAGGCAGAAAAGTTATGCTGATAAAAGGCGAAAACCTCTAAAGTTTGAGGTTGGTGATAAGGTTTTTCTTAAAGTATCACCCTGGAAGGGAGTGATGCGATTTGGTAAGAAAGGTAAGTTAAGCCCAAGGTATATAGGACCATTCGAGATCATCGAATGTGTAGGAGCAGTGGCTTATAAGTTAAATCTACCTGAAGAGCTCAGTGGTATTCACAACGTATTCCACATCTGCAACCTGAAGAAATGTCTAGCTGATGAGTCACTAGTCATGTCATATAAGGATGTGCACATAGATGAGAGCTTAAAGTTTGTTGAAAAACCCTTGTCGATCGAGGATCGACAGGTCAAGAAGCTTCGAAGGAAGCAAGTGCCGATTGTAAAGGTTAAATGGGATGCCCGTAGAGGTCCCGAGTATACGTGGGAGGTAGAGTCCACAATGAAAGAAAAATACCCTCATTTGTTTCAGTAAATCCTGAGGTCGAGATTTCTTTTAAAGGGGTGAGGATGTAACACCTCGTAAATTCATGTCCAATAATGTATTGACACGTGTCATGAGCTTTAAACGTGTAAAAGATTTCTTTAGAGGGACTAAAGTTGACAAACAAATAAAGTGTGTGAATAAAAGGGTTCAAAGTGTCAAAAATGGATAAATATAATTTACATTAACCCTACACGATGCTTACACCATTAAACGAATGAGTCATGGATCATACGAAGCTAATTGTGAGAGAAAGTGAGAAATTACAAACTACAGGGGTTAAATGTGTCAACATGTTTAAAGTATACCTCTGAGTGACCTTTTAGCAAACCCAAAGCTTCGTAATAATTAATTATGCTCACTAGAATAAGTGATAAAAATTTCACAAGGTTTCGATAAAGTATGAGAAAGTTATGACAATATTCGTATACGAGGGGTTAAAAGCGTCAACGTTGAAATTTATGACTTTTCGGGTGATCAAAAAGTTAACCGAGGACTTAACGGTGTTTAGTTATGTCATGGAGCCCTTAAAAGTCAAGTTAGAGGGCCAAAAGTGCAAGAAATAAACTCAAAACCACGTTTACAAGGACCAGGGACCAAAAATGCAATTACTGAAACATGTTTAACCTGTTCTGTCCTTCACACGGGGCGCGTAAGGTATGACCAGAACCATACGCGGGCCGCCTGGGACTGCCAGCAACATAATTCACCTGCAGATGTCTGTTTCAGCCTGTTAAACTGACTTAAAACCTTGTTTTCTTATACCAGGGACTCCCCCACTGGTATTTCATGCAATAGGGACAGATAGGACCATCTTGTAACACTTGTAGACCTATTTGTCATGATCTAATGGCACCAAATTCACTATATAAGAGCTCCCAAGTTTGCAACATTGAACACATTCACTTGCAAACTTCACAACTTCACTTCTGGAGAATTTTGGAGCTCAAGCACCCTTCCTAGGAGTCACTAGTCGTGCTTAGGACCTTTGTAAGTGTCCTTAACTTTTCTTAATTCAGTTTTACTTAGTTTATTAGCTTAAAGTCAAACCGTCGTAATTAAGATTTGACTTCGTCATTAATCTTAATTTGTTCAGTCAAATTTCAAATTGAAAGTACCTATGAGTTGGTAATTATGTGGGCAATAAACCCTTAAAAGGGCACCCTCTGATTCCCACTCTAACTAGGTTAATTGTCGGGTTAAAGTTAATCTTAAAAAGTCAACACAAAGCTTATTTTCAAATTAATGCATAATTAGCAATGTAGGATCCATGCAACCTGTTTTATCATTAATATAACTTGGTAATTAATGTAAGAACATGTTTAAACATGTTCAACCCGACAATTTTCAGTTTAGGCTCGGTTCGGAACTGAAAGTCGCATAATTTGACTTTTGCTTTGACTTTCAGTTCTGACCCAATGTAGCATGTTTTAGAAATGCCTTAGAGGCTTATTAGGACCAGGTTTCATGTTAGTATAACCCTCTGAGGTTATACAACTTGGTTCATTAGTTATCCGATTCATATGCATGTTTCCGTTAAATGCTTAAATGTTGACTATTATGCCCATATGACCTTAAAACGTGATTTTTGAAAATGTAAAAAAATAGAAACCTTAGTTACTGATTTATAAACTTGTCCCTAAATTTTGACATCAGTTTGAGGTCTAGATTAGGAGTTATGCTCATTAGCGTAATTAGAAAACTTTTTATTAATTAAACGGCGTAATTAGCATATAGCCTATCTAAACCTAATTTTTAATACCAAACTTTTTACCCACTGATGTAATATAATATTTTGGGATTTTTGAAGATTTTTATTTAATTTTAGGCTGAGCATAACATAGAGTTCTAAGCTTGATTCGGTAATTGCCGGTTTTGCCCTTTTGGGCTATAAAATGAGTTTTACAAATCTTTTTGACACCAAACCTTTTTCTACTGATCTAATATGATAAATAAATTATTTTTAGCCTTCTGGAATAATAAAAAATATCATCTTTTCTTATAAAACCCGGAAATCGCTTAAAATCGCCTTTCTACGCGTTTTAAACGCATAGTATGTACTAAAACTATTTTGAATATATAAGATTTGATACCTACTGATATTTTCAGTAAATTTTTATACTTTAACAGTAAGTAAAAGTTTTAAACTCAGATTTCCAGTTTTGACCTTTTAGGCGTATGTGAAATTACCAAAATGCCCCTACGGTGCATAGTTTAGTTATAAAAGGTAAATTTCACATATTTACAATACCCTACTGTTATAACTTATAAAATTAAGTATTTTTACTATTTATATCAGACCTAAAACTCAGATTTATATTAAATCTGTTTTATAACCTTTTAAATAACCAAAATACCCCTACGGGGCATAATTTGAGTTTAAATCCTTTTTGGGCATAATAGAAGATATCTTACTGATGTCACAACATATTTAAGGCATATTAACTTAGGAAACCTGTATATGGCTCTTATGGTTACCCGTTACGCACCTTTCGCGTTCGGTTCGGTTTATGTAACTAGTTTGCATAAATTAGCCGAAACGGGTCAAACCTTATCATTTTCATCTCAAAATCCAGAATGTGTTTAGTTTACCCTTATTACACAAGTCTCCAAACTTGTCAGGTCTAAAACACATTCTATTCCGGTATTCGCTTAATCGTGCGTTTGAACCGTATCTTCTTTTAAAACTAACCGGTCTAAGTTTAGGCTTAATTAATGACCCGTTAGGAATCTAATAGGTTATTAAAAACCTTTGTTCCAGAATAGGAGACCCGGTAAAAGCTACGTGCACTTGCTGTTTGTGATTAATACTTGCAAAGGTAAATACTTTTAACTTATTTTCCCTATACGGGCTTGGGATACGGTATATAAAATACCGCTTGGTCGGGCATTGAATTTTTAATTGTATGAAGATTAATTTAATGAAATGTCCCGTTTAAATTGTTTTGTTTGCTTAAAGCCTTTGGGGGGTTAATGACCATGTCCTGGATATCCTTGGCATCATTTTACGAAATGGCCACGACCTAACCACGGGGTGTAGGCGTACACCTGACAGTGCATATATAAATAATAAGGTATAACTGCCGGTTTCGGGAGTAACTCGTCGCGGGACTATATCATGTGGTGTGTCTATTAATCTTTAACCCGGTGTCAATCCGGGCTACTGAACGTATAACGAACGTATAATTCTTTTACAAGTTTATATATAAATAATTATCCCAAGTTATAAAATGTTTTGTGCCTTGTGCATTTAAATCAATTTTCTTAAACCTTTTCAAAATGAGTCAGTTAATTGTATTTACCAGTGTAAACTGGCGTATTTTTCCAAAAAGGTTAAGTGCAGGTACTAAGCGTAATAGGCTGGCCTCTCCTTAGCATCAATAAGAGTCTCGCAAGCTTGGATGCATTTTGAGTCTGTTGAACTATGTTTTCTGTTTATTTGATCCGCCTGTGGATCCGTTTCAACTACGTTGTGATACTTAATATTACAATTATATTCAGTTGAAATAAATCTATCTTTTGCTTCCGCTGTGCATTTAAAATTGTGTTATTTGACTATGATGATATCAACTACGTCACGATACTCCCCACCGGGCCCACCGGTAATACGTGGAAATATCAGGGTGTGAGAGGTTGGTATCAGAGCCAACACTGAGTGAATTAAACACTAGCCTTTTGTGTTTAATCTCAGTTACACAGTTGCACATTCCTAAATTTTCGAGTCTAGACAAAGAACTTAGGACAAATCCCGATTTGTTTTATTTTTGTCCTTTATATATATATATTCCTTGTTGTTATCTTTGTTTATGTTGACAGGTTAAATCATGCCACCAAGGTTCAACAGGGGAAGAGGAAAGGCACCAATCACAGGCCACGACCATGAGGCCGGGCCGTCACACAGACGAACCCCACCAGCCTCAATGAGTACGAGTCCTCAGGAGCATTGGAGGACGTATGTAGAGCTAGCGAGGCGATCCGTCTCGCTAAGTTCGTCACCATCCTATCACCATTCCTACGGGCCTCATTTTGAAAATGAGCCCCATAACCCGCAGCCATCTTTTATCCCCCTCCAAAGATCCAGCCCTCACTATTCATTTGATGACCCAGCACCTGTCTTTCAAAGCAGGTTCAACCCGGCAAACTATATTGAAGAACCAGTGGGTTTTAACCCACTAGGACCTGAAGACCATTTCTCGGGCGACCATGCGATGGACATGGACGAGGACACCGATCCCGTAGAGCCACCGTCCGGAACCCCTAACCACCCCATCGAAATTTCGGATGGGTCACCTTTTGTGGGATCACCTTATAATGGTCCCGACAGTTATGAGGAGAGGTTCAGGCAGATCGACTGGGTGTTTGCTCCTAGTTACCACAACTCGCCACAGCCGCAGCAGCCACAGCAGGATCCCTCCGAGGATTCCCGTTTTGTAGCGGTCACTCCACCACCACCACCAGCTCAGCAACAGCCTCCGGAGCCACCGAGGCGAAGAAGATCGAACGCACGGATGTCCGTGCGAGGAGGAGTGTGAATCAGCACCCCTCAACTCTCAAGTGGCAGCCGCTACCCGCCACTCCATGAAGACCCGCAGATGGGTGGACCTTCAAACCCTGTCTCGGAAGTAAACTCTGCGCCTGTCGCGCCACCACCATTGGGCTTTGGAGACCCAATTCCTACATACGCCGGCTCAGCGGCGTATAATCCCTTTGAGCAGCCGGTCCACACGAACTACAACTATGCAGAGGCCGACCCTTACCTGGTAGCAGCGGCAAACTACAATGCCCATCATCCGGAAGGATCCTTTGGGGTCCCATATCAAGCTGGATACCCGCACTGTGGGTACCCACCATATGGGTATCATCAAC
The DNA here is from genome assembly GCA_030545235.1 of Helianthus tuberosus. Taxonomy (NCBI): domain Eukaryota; kingdom Viridiplantae; phylum Streptophyta; class Magnoliopsida; order Asterales; family Asteraceae; genus Helianthus; species Helianthus tuberosus. The sequence goes on from CM060351.1 coordinate 182,120,385, forward strand.
CGCCACCTCCTCAACCTCCGCTGTATCAGCAACCCCCGCAGCCGCCAGCGATGTCGCCACCGCAGCATCAGGAGATTCTTCAAAGGATTAACAAGGTGCGGCAGGAAGTGCGGGAAGACCGTAGGCAAAACCGAGGAATGTTCAAGTGTATGGCAAACTTAATTAAAGGGAAAAGCAAAAAGGATCATTAAATCCTTTATTTATTTGCTAGTTTTAGTGTTGTGTTCAAGTCCCTGGGTGGACGTTTGTTTCTGTATTCAGCCCCTGCGTGGGCATGTCTTTCAGTATTCCGCCCCTGTGTAGGACTGTTTTTTTCTGTTTAACCCCTGCGTGGGTATGTTAGGTCGTCTCGCCCCTGCGTGGGCATGTTATTTCTTGTAGAAGTCCCGTTTAGGGCAAATCTGTACTCGATTAACTTTTGTAGTGGAATGATTTAATTTAAATTTTCATTTTTGCTAAATTATATGCATAAACATAAAATATGAAATAAATGAAAATATAACATTCCTTTTTAGGATCTATCATTATAATAAAATGACAAAATCTAAAAAGGACAAGACCTAGCCATGTGTCATCTTAAGACAGGGCCAAAATGGTAGTTCCATAATTAGATTCAGATCCTTATTAACACCTCAATTTAGGATTGTTCTGCGTTAAATATTAAAAAGAATCTTAAAGGTAAAACCTAGTCAATATGTCATTGCAGACATGACTAAGATGGTAAAACCTATTCAAAAGGTTCCAATCCTTGTTAACATCTGAAAACATGTTAACACTCTTGACAAAAGTGATTCGATAAAATCGCCTAAGTCATCCTTATATTGGATTCTCCCAAATACTTTTAGTTAATTAAAACATCCATTAGGGATATAACGCCTACGAGCTATACTCATTGTCATATAAGACAAAAGACAGTCGTGGTCTTCGACCCCCTGTTAAGAAGAGGTAATGAATTAGAAATTAAAACCTCAATACCTTGATCCTATAAGATCATGAATAAAAATTTAAAACCGTCCACATGACTAGGCCTTTTTGCCATTAATATATTTTAATTCTAACTAAGGATTATTATAATATCCTGAATATATATATGCCTAACAAATTAATCGAAATGGTTCTTAAATACCATGATTAATAAATCTTCTAGAATGATAAAACTGTTATAGACCTCTGAATGAATTAAATCATTTATCTTATGTAGCAATCAAGCTACATGCCTGGGTCAGACGAAGTCAACAGTCACCCCAGAGATAATCATGACACCTCCAGATTCAACGTAGCAGGAGCAGAATTACAAGCATTAATAGATAATGTTGTTACGCGAGCTTTGGACAGGCAGTTCAATGAATCCAATGGTACGCATGTCAGGACCCAATCTGTACCACACTCTAAACCACCCTCAAGGACTCATACTGCTCACAAGAGTGATTCTCATCACTCAACGAACCAGAGGAGTGTACCATCTAAGAGAGTTGTGCTGAACCAAGAACCACGTGCTAAAGGTTGCACCTATAAGTACTTTGTTTCCTGCAAACCCAGGGATTTTACTGGGGAGAAAGGAGCAGTTGACTGCATGTCATGGTTAGATGAGATGTACACTGTAGTAGATATCAGTGGTTGTGCTGATAAGGATGTGGTAAAGTTTGTATCTCAGTCATTCAAAGGCGAGGCACTAGCGTGGTGGTGGTCTTTGATTCAGGCCACTGGGAAGATCCCATTGTACAATCTGTCTTGGAATCAGTTTGTGACGTTGATTAAGGAAAACTACTGCCCTCAGCATGAGGTTGAAAAGATTGAGTCTGATTTCTTGTCTTTAGTTATGAAGAATCTGGATTGTCAAGCCTATCTTACGAGCTTCAACACTATGTCAAGACTGGTTCCGTATCTTGTGACACCGGAACCCAAGAGGATAGCTCGTTTCATTGGGGGTTTAGCCCCAGAGATCAAGGCGAGTGTGAAGGCCTCCAGACCAGCTACTTTTAGGTCTGCAGCTGATATATCATTGTCCCTTACTTTGGACGCAGTCAGGCAAAGATCACTCAGAAACACCGATGCTGAGAAGAGAAAGCGTGAGGATGACAACTCACGACGGTCAGACAAGAAGCATAAGGGAAACAATGACCACAAAAAGGGTTTTGGAACTAAAAAGGATGGTCATCAGTCGGGCGATAAGCCCAAGTGTAAAGTATGTAAGAAGCACCACTTCGGGAGGTGCAGATTCGAGTCGAAATCCCAATTGCAACCAAGGCCTTGTGGGATTTGTAAATCTTCTGAGCACAAGACCTTAGACTGTAAGAAAATCAAGGATGCTACATGCTATAACTGCAATGAAAAGGGGCATATCAAGTCCAACTGCCCAAAGTTTGCTAAGAAAGCTGAAGAAGGTAAAAAGACCAATGCTAGGGTCTTCCAGATGAACGCACAGGAGGCGATCCAGAATGACAATGTCATAACAGGTACCTTCCTTATTAATGATGTTTATGCAAGGGTGTTATTTGATTCGGGAGCGGATAAGTCATTTGTTGATGATAAGTTTTGTAAGTTGTTAAACCTACCTGTTAGAACCCTAAGCATAAAATATGAGGTTGAATTAGCCGATGGCACCATAGAAACCGCATCAACCGTGTTAGATGGATGTTTCATATCCATTAGGAACCACTCTTTTCCATTGTCCTTACTTCCTTTAAAGTTAGCCGGTTTTGACATAGTAATAGGCATGGATTGGCTATCCCATAACCAAGCGCGGATTGTGTGTGACAAAAAGCAAGTAGTAATCAAGACTCCGTATGGTGAGCCACTTACCATACAGGGAGATACCCAGTATGGATTGCCTAAGCAAGCGTCTATGCTTAAGGCATCAAGGTGTATGAAGAACGGTTGTATCATTTGCATGGCTCAAGTGACTATAGATGAGCCAAAACCTAAGATTGAAGATATCCCCGTCATTTCTGAATATCCCGAAGTATTCCCTGAGGAACTACCTGGTTTACCACCAGATAGGCAAGTAGAATTCAGAATTGACATTATTCCAGGAGCAGCACCTGTTGCAAGGGCACCTTACAGGTTGGCACCAACAGAGATAAAAGAGTTAAGGACTCAGTTAGATGATTTATTGGCAAAAGGTTTCATTCGTCCTAGCTCGTCTCCATGGGGAGCACCAATCCTGTTTGTGAAGAAGAAGGATGGATCGATGCGTTTATGCATCGATTATCGTGAGCTTAACAAGGTTACCATCAAGAATAGATATCCATTGCCCAGGATCGACGATCTGTTCGATCAATTGCAAGGGGCAAGTTACTTCTCTAAGATCGACTTGAGGTCCAGCTATCATCAACTGAAAGTTAGAGATGAAGATGTGCACAAAACTGCATTTAGGACTCGCTATGGTCATTACGAGTTCCTGGTGATGCCTTTTGGGCTCACTAATGCACCAGCAGCGTTCATGGATCTCATGAACCGTGTCTACAAGCCATACTTGGACAAATTTGTTATTGTCTTCATTGACGACATTCTGATTTATTCAAAGAATCAAGCTGACCACGAGAAGCACCTTCGATGTATTCTGGAACTACTTCAGCAGGAGAAGCTTTACGCCAAGATTTCAAAATGCGAATCCTGGATTCGTGAAGTCCAATTCCTTGGACATGTTGTTAGTGAGCGTGGTATCCAAGTAGTTCCCGCTAAAGTTGAAGTTGTCATGAATTGGCAAGAGCCGAAGACGCCTACTGAGATTCGTAGCTTTCTGGGTTTGGCAGGCTACTATAGGCGATTTATTGAAAATTTCTCAAGAATTGCAGCACCCCTAACTTCATTAACCCGCATGAATATCAAGTTTGACTGGGGGCCTAAGAAGCAAGAATCCTTTGACATTCTCAAGCAGAATTTGAGCAATGAACCTGTGTTAACATTGCCAGAAGGAATCGAGGAATTTGTAGTTTATTATGATGCATCGCACACAGGTATGGGATGTGTGCTTATGCAGAAAGGCAAAGTTATTGCCTACGCTTCTCGACAATTAAAAGTGCATGAAAAGAACTACACCACTCATGACTTGGAGTTGGGTGCCGTTGTATTTGCACTAAAACTATGGAGACATTATTTGTATGGAACTAAGTGTGTGATCTACTCTGATCACAAAAGTCTTCAACATCTGTTTAATCAGAAGGATTTAAACATGAGGCAACGACGTTGGATGGAAACTTTGAATGATTATGATTGTGAGATAAGATACCATCCTGGCAAGGCGAATGTAGTCGTTGATGCCTTAAGTAGAAAGGAACGAGTGAAGCCTATAAGAATCAATGCCAAGAGCATTGAATTAAGGAATAGTTTGAATGAAAGGTTGTTAGCTGCACAGAAGGAAGCTGTTTTAGAAGCTAACTATCCTGATGAAAAACTAGGAGTAACTGCTGAACAGTTATCCTATGGCAAAGACGGAATCCTGAGATTAAATGGACGAATATGGGTTCCAATTTAAGGAGGACTTAGGGATGTGATCCTCCAGGAATCCCACAGTTCTAAGTACTCCATTCATCCTGGAGCTGACAAGATGTACCAGGATCTGAGAGCAAATTATTGGTGGATAGGCTTGAAGAAGTCTATAACTACCTATGTAGCCAAATGTTTGACGTGCGCTCAGGTCAAAGCTGAACATCAAAAGCCGTCAGGTTTGCTACAACAGCCTGAACTTCCCACCTGGAAGTGGGAAATGGTGACAATGGATTTTATCACCAAGTTCCCAAAGACAAAGAAAGGAAATGATACTATATGGGTCATAGTAGATAGACTGACTAAGTCAGCACATTTCCTACCCATCAAGGAGACCCATAGCTCCGACATATTAGCCCAGTTGTATGTAGATAAGATTGTATCTCTCCATGGCGTACCAGTGTCTATTATCTCGGACAGAGATACTAGATACATATCTCATTTTTGGAAAAGTTTCCAACAATCTTTGGGCACGCGTTTAAATTTTAGTACGGCCTACCATCCTCAGACAGACGGACAGAGTGAGCGTACCATCCAAACTTTGGAAGACATGCTTCGTGCATGTGTGATTGACTTAGGTGGTAGTTGGGATAACCACCTGCCATTGATCGAGTTCTCCTATAACAATAGCTACCATACAAGCATTCAGGCTGCGCCTTTTGAGGCATTATATGGTAGGAAATGCAGAACGCCTATTTGTTGGGCAGAAGTAGGAGAAGCTCAGTTATCAGGACCTGATATAGTCCTTGAAACGACGGACAAGATTGTCCAAATTCGTGACCGCCTGAAAGCTGCCAGGGACAGGCAGAAAAGTTATGCTGATAAAAGGCGAAAACCTCTAAAGTTTGAGGTTGGTGATAAGGTTTTTCTTAAAGTATCACCTTGGAAGGGAGTGATGTGATTTGGTAAGAAAGGTAAGTTAAGCCCAAGGTATATAGGACCATTCGATATCATCGAATGTGTAGGAGCAGTGGCTTATAAGTTAAATCTACCTGAAAGCTGCCAGGGACAGGCAGAAAAGTTATGCTGATAAAAGGCGAAAACCTCTAAAGTTTGAGGTTGGTGATAAGGTTTTTCTTAAAGTATCACCCTGGAAGGGAGTGATGCGATTTGGTAAGAAAGGTAAGTTAAGCCCAAGGTATATAGGACCATTCGAGATCATCGAATGTGTAGGAGCAGTGGCTTATAAGTTAAATCTACCTGAAGAGCTCAGTGGTATTCACAACGTATTCCACATCTGCAACCTGAAGAAATGTCTAGCTGATGAGTCACTAGTCATGTCATATAAGGATGTGCACATAGATGAGAGCTTAAAGTTTGTTGAAAAACCCTTGTCGATCGAGGATCGACAGGTCAAGAAGCTTCGAAGGAAGCAAGTGCCAATTGTAAAGGTTAAATGGGATGCCCGTAGAGGTCCCGAGTATACGTGGGAGGTAGAGTCCACAATGAAAGAAAAATACCCTCATTTGTTTCAGTAAATCCTGAGGTCGAGATTTCTTTTAAAGGGGTGAGGATGTAACACCTCGTAAATTCATGTCCAATAATGTATTGACACGTGTCATGAGCTTTAAACGTGTAAAAGATTTCTTTAGAGGGACTAAAGTTGACAAACAAATAAAGTGTGTGAATAAAAGGGTTCAAAGTGTCAAAAATGGATAAATATAATTTACATTAACCCTACACGATGCTTACACCATTAAACGAATGAGTCATGGATCATACGAAGCTAATTGTGAGAGAAAGTGAGAAATTACAAACTACAGGGGTTAAATGTGTCAACATGTTTAAAGTATACCTCTGAGTGACCTTTTAGCAAACCCAAAGCTTCGTAATAATTAATTATGCTCACTAGAATAAGTGATAAAAATTTCACAAGGTTTCGATAAAGTATGAGAAAGTTATGACAATATTCGTATACGAGGGGTTAAAAGCGTCAACGTTGAAATTTATGACTTTTCGGGTGATCAAAAAGTTAACCGAGGACTTAACGGTGTTTAGTTATGTCATGGAGCCCTTAAAAGTCAAGTTAGAGGGCCAAAAGTGCAAGAAATAAACTCAAAACCACGTTTACAAGGACCAGGGACCAAAAATGCAATTACTGAAACATGTTTAACCTGTTCTGTCCTTCACACGGGGCGCGTAAGGTATGACCAGAACCATACGCGGGCCGCCTGGGACTGCCAGCAACATAATTCACCTGCAGATGTCTGTTTCAGCCTGTTAAACTGACTTAAAACCTTGTTTTCTTATACCAGGGACTCCCCCACTGGTATTTCATGCAATAGGGACAGATAGGACCATCTTGTAACACTTGTAGACCTATTTGTCATGATCTAATGGCACCAAATTCACTATATAAGAGCTCCCAAGTTTGCAACATTGAACACATTCACTTGCAAACTTCACAACTTCACTTCTGGAGAATTTTGGAGCTCAAGCACCCTTCCTAGGAGTCACTAGTCGTGCTTAGGACCTTTGTAAGTGTCCTTAACTTTTCTTAATTCAGTTTTACTTAGTTTATTAGCTTAAAGTCAAACCGTCGTAATTAAGATTTGACTTCGTCATTAATCTTAATTTGTTCAGTCAAATTTCAAATTGAAAGTACCTATGAGTTGGTAATTATGTGGGCAATAAACCCTTAAAAGGGCACCCTCTGATTCCCACTCTAACTAGGTTAATTGTCGGGTTAAAGTTAATCTTAAAAAGTCAACACAAAGCTTATTTTCAAATTAATGCATAATTAGCAATGTAGGATCCATGCAACCTGTTTTATCATTAATATAACTTGGTAATTAATGTAAGAACATGTTTAAACATGTTCAACCCGACAATTTTCAGTTTAGGCTCGGTTCGGAACTGAAAGTCGCATAATTTGACTTTTGCTTTGACTTTCAGTTCTGACCCAATGTAGCATGTTTTAGAAATGCCTTAGAGGCTTATTAGGACCAGGTTTCATGTTAGTATAACCCTCTGAGGTTATACAACTTGGTTCATTAGTTATCCGATTCATATGCATGTTTCCGTTAAATGCTTAAATGTTGACTATTATGCCCATATGACCTTAAAACGTGATTTTTGAAAATGTAAAAAAATAGAAACCTTAGTTACTGATTTATAAACTTGTCCCTAAATTTTGACATCAGTTTGAGGTCTAGATTAGGAGTTATGCTCATTAGCGTAATTAGAAAACTTTTTATTAATTAAACGGCGTAATTAGCATATAGCCTATCTAAACCTAATTTTTAATACCAAACTTTTTACCCACTGATGTAATATAATATTTTGGGATTTTTGAAGATTTTTATTTAATTTTAGGCTGAGCATAACATAGAGTTCTAAGCTTGATTCGGTAATTGCCGGTTTTGCCCTTTTGGGCTATAAAATGAGTTTTACAAATCTTTTTGACACCAAACCTTTTTCTACTGATCTAATATGATAAATAAATTATTTTTAGCCTTCTGGAATAATAAAAAATATCATCTTTTCTTATAAAACCCGGAAATCGCTTAAAATCGCCTTTCTACGCGTTTTAAACGCATAGTATGTACTAAAACTATTTTGAATATATAAGATTTGATACCTACTGATATTTTCAGTAAATTTTTATACTTTAACAGTAAGTAAAAGTTTTAAACTCAGATTTCCAGTTTTGACCTTTTAGGCGTATGTGAAATTACCAAAATGCCCCTACGGTGCATAGTTTAGTTATAAAAGGAAAATTTCACATATTTACAATACCCTACTATTATAACTTATAAAATTAAGTATTTTTACTATTTATATCAGACCTGAAACTCAGATTTATATTAAATCTCTTTTATAACCTTTTAAATGACCAAAATACCCCTACGGGGCATAATTTGAGTTTAAATCCATTTTGGGCATAATAGAGGATATCTTACTAATGTCACAATATATTTAAGGCATATTAACTTAGGAAACCTGTATATGGCTCTTATGGTTACCCGTTAAGCCCCTTTCGCGTTCGGTTCGGTTTATGTAACTAGTTTGCATAAATTAGCCGAAACGGGTCAAACCTTATCATTTTCGTCTCAAAATCCAGAATGTGTTTAGTTTACCCGTATTACACAAGTCTCCAAACTTGTCGGGTCTAAAACACATTCTATTCCGGTATTCGCTTAATCGTGCGTTTGAACCGTATCTTCTTTTAAAACTAACCGGTCTAAGTTTAGGCTTAATTAATGACCCGTTAGGAATCTAATAGGTTATTAAAAACCTTTGTTCCAGAATAGGAGACCCGGTAAAAGCTACGTGCACTTGCTGTTTGTGATTAATACTTGCAAAGGTAAATACTTTTAACTTATTTTCCCTATACGGGCTTGGGGTACGGTATATAAAATACCGCTTGTTCGGGCATTGAATTTTTAATTGTATGAAGATTAATATATTGAAATGTCTCGTTTAAATTGTTTTGTTTGCTTAAAGCCTTTGGGGGGTTAATGACCATGTCCCGGATATCCTTGGCATCATTTTACGAAATGGCCACGACCTAAGCACGGGGTGTAGGCGTACACCCGACAGTGCATATATAAATAATAAGGTATAACCGCCGGTTTCGGGAATAACTCGCCGCGGGACTATATCATGTGGTGTGTCTTTTAATCTTTAACCCGGTGTCAATCCAGGCTACTGAACATATAACGAACATATAATTCTTTTACAAGTTTATATATAAATAATTATCCCAAGTTATAAAATGTTTTGTGCCTTATGCATTTAAATCAATTTTCTTAAACCTTTTCAAAATGAGTCAGTTAATTGTATTTACCAGTGTAAACTGACGTATTTTCCCAAAAAAGGTTAAGTGCAGGTACTAAGAGTAAGAGGCTGGCCTCTCCTTAGCATCAATAAGAGTCTCGCAAGCTTGGATGCATTTTGAGTCTGTTGAACTATGTTTTCTGTTTATTTGATCCGCCTGTGGATCCGTTTCAACTACGTTGTGATACTTAATATTACAATTTTATTCAGTTGAAATAAATCTATCTTTTGCTTCCGCTGTGCATTTAAAACTGTGTTGTTTGACTATGATGATATCAACTACGTCACGATACTCCCCACCGGGTCCACCGGTAATACGTGGAAATATCGGTGTGTGACATCTTGACATGATCCCTATACTTTCATGTCATCGCATTCAAATTCTTTATAGTATACATGATTGTATATATTAACGTTCATATTAAATTCATATTCCACATTTGACTTTCATTAGTCAATTCATTCACTAACTTGCATAACTCAATTCACTGAAAATAGGCTGTTTTGGGACGTCCGTTTATTGTACTTATGAGCTTACAAAAATTACGATCTTTTTATGTGATGTGCCCCTAGGAGGAGTTATCCTTGTGTTAATTTTTTAGAGTCTAACTATTTACTAAAAATTTATAAAAAATTATTTACTAAGCAGCAATCAGATTTGACATTTTCTGATTGCATCCTACGGAAAAATTCATTTAAAAATCCTCGATTATCCGATTGACATAATTCCAGTTGGAGATTTTCATAACCTCCTAAAGATACATACAGTAAAAATTTGAGATCATAACTCAATCCCTAAATTGAGTTATAACATTCAAAATGGGCTGCAAATTCTGCTAGAAAACGCAGCCTGAACCTTCGATACGGAAAAATTCATAAAACGTTCAATTTTCATCAAAAAAATGCAATTCCTGTTAGGTTTGAAAGGTTTTTCTCGGAAGTTCATCACATACTTAATAAACATCAGTTTTTGACAAGATTTGACCCGATTACAGGCGATTAAATTCAGATGTAACTTTCTGGACATATTCTGTTTCATCAAATCTCTTTTAATAATCTCACCTATGCATTTCATCAAACATGTGGTGTGCGTACCATCAATAAAACACAATGTACAAGTAGTTATAGCACATTCTTCCTAATTCATCCATGGATTAACATAATCTTTCACAAATCATTTGCATAACCATACATCATATGTTTTATATCAAATTATCCATCTAAATCTTTCTGCAACACTACTTTAACATCAACATTACACAGTTCATCACTAATCTTCACTAAACTTCATCTTACTACAAATTCTAGGTGGGTTTTATCCCAACTCATCAATACAATCAAGATTAAGCATATTACAACTTCCACACGTTGATATTAACTAACATCCATATTCAATTTCATAATACATTCACGAATCACACATAACCCACTTCATCAAACATCACCAAAACATAAAATTCAACTTACTTGGTGTTAAGAACACTTAAGTGATCATAAATCTTAGTTCATGCATCCATTTAACCCTCAATTCCCCTTTCAATTTGGCAGATTTTGTGATGTTAAGGGTTTGTTCTTCTTCTTTGTTCTTCACGTCGCACACACACATATGTCTGATGTATGTGTTTTGCATTTTTAAGTTTATAAATTTATCTTTCAAGTTGCCCAAGTTTGGCCCCTCAAGTTTACCATCTTTCCATACTTGTCACAAACTTCTTTCCCCCACTATTTAATCCATATTTTAACTAAGGAAAATTTAACTAGTTAAATCATTTCACGCCATAAAGCAAGAGAATATGTTCGTAAATTAAACATTCGGGTTTTGAGGCGTTACAAATTGCAAGGTTTTTAACCAAGAAGTCTTAATAAACATAAGCTTTACAACACTGTTTTGAGTTATTTATGTTCAAAAATGTTTTAAAACACAGAAAAATAATTTAAAACAATGAGTTTCTGGGTTCAAAAATCTTGCAGAGGTGTCACCACGGGGCCGTGCCCAGCAGGCGCGGGGTTGTGGCCGAGAGTTTCATCTTCATCTTTTTGATATTTTCGTCTTGTTTTCTTAGTATGTCGAGCCAAAAAAGTGGAACATCATCAACCAACTCAAGAAACAGTCAAAAAGGAAGAAGACCATCAATCGAAGCTACCCTTGTCCGGTATGTGTATGCATTAAGGGAAGCCATCGACGAAATGACATCGGTGGAGGAGATCCTCATCGACCGTATCAACTACTTGACGGTGGGACTAGAGAATAACTTCCAAGAAATCAACCTTTTGCACCAAAGGTTGAACATTCTTGCTATGCCACCCATGGAACCAATCTTCCCACAAGAGGATTGGAACCTTGCGCAAGAAGTTGTTAACCCAACTAGATGGGATGACCTTCCTCCGGAACCTCCTCTATACGCATTGCACGAGGTTCCGGGGGTCGTCGCACTTCCCCGTATGAAAATATGGAAGATGAGCCCTTCCTCTTCCCCCTAGGGAGATCGAGGAAATGCTCAATGACTTTTGAGGAGTACACCCTCTGGATTGAAGTTCTAAGAGCACTTATTCACCGAAAAATCATTTTCGGGTTTTTGTTGTTTTTAACAAGTAAACATCTAGAGTAGAACTTAATTATGGTTTAAATTTCTTGCATATTAGGACCTATCTATCTAATTCTAGGACTTTTGTAATTTTTAATTTTTAGGACCGTTTGTATCTCGCACTCTAATATATGATGGTTTAAGTTATTATGTGGTGTTTGAATCTTATATAATGGCTTAACAAACGAGGAAAGATAAAAATTGCCAAAGGGACGTTAAAACCGCACCCCATGCACGTAAACAGTGCCTTCCGACAACTTTTTCAGCTTCCCAGCATGTGCAGCACGGGGCCGTGCCCAGCCTAACACGCCCCGTGCCCAGACTTTGCAGAAAACAGCTTTTGGTCAGGTAACTGACCACGGGTCGTGCCCAGTGGACACGCCCCGTGGTCAACCTTCTGTTCATTTTTGTTCCTGGCACTCTGACCACGGGGCCGTGGCCAGGTGCCCAGTAACACAAAAACTTGTTTTTAACACACTTTTACACATCCGAATCAACCTAAAAACTTACTTTTGGACACATTGAGGACAATGTGTAATTTAAGTGTGGGAAAGCTAAAACCTTGAATCTTGCAAGTCCTAATAACAAGCCTTACACAAAACTCGTATTGGAACCGCTAATCACCCCAAATCTTTTCAAAATTTTAATTTTTTTTACTTGTCTTGGTTTAATTTGGGAATAATAAGCTCTAAAAAGGTTATGGTTTTACAAATTTACAACCGATAGCATCGTGATAAAAAGAACCAAACAAGAAAAATTATAAAAAAGCATGACAAATCTTTTTAAAATTTGATTATATATACTCGTTCACACTATAAACCCATTCCCACAATAAGTGAGTTTTGAGCCTTTATTGAGCATACATGCATACATCTTTAAACTAAATGCTCATTTTCGTTTCTTGTGTGAATAGCCGCTTGGTTCTTACTACTCTAGAACTTGCCAAGACGATACATTCCCGGTCCTTACCAACTTAAACCCAAGTAAATAAATGATGGAGGCATTAGGACTAACATTTTTCTTTCAAAACCAATGTTTTTCTTCTTTTTACCCCCTACCAAAAATCCCCCTAGTTAACCCCTTTGAGCCTAAACCTTTTCGTTTTCAAAACCCATAAAACAAACACCTATTACCCACCAAAACCTTTTTCCTTTCAAACCCATTTGTTTTAGTAAAAAACTCGGTTATCTTGTGACAAAAAAAAATAGAATTTTGCAATAACCAAACAAGTTCCTCAAAAGTCTTGTTTGAATAAGCTTAGTTTGAATAAATGTCACAAAAACCAAAAAGTTTTACGACAACCGACGCTTTTTACGCTTTTCGTCATTTCACTAACCACTAACTCAAAAACCACCTACCCTTAGCCCAAGCCTAACCCTTTCCAAAGTCCTCTTGATATTTACAAAGGTTTATAGTTAAAAAGGAGGAGGATTGATAGCTTGACAAGCATATGGTAGAAGTAAGTTCCATGCCGGAATCGAGTGTTATCACAAAAATACATCTTCGGCCGAGTGTTGAGTAATCTCCCGTGAGGTATGTGAACTTGTATATAAATAGAATTTTAAAGAGGCATGTTATGCCCAAATAAATAATTTTTCTTAACAAGTTGTTCTAAATAAATCATGATGAATGGGATTGTAAATAAATAAAAACAAAATTAAATAAAGATCTTGGATTCACGACACTCTAGACAAGCCACAAAACTTCTTCTCTACCTATTCCATTTGGGTGTGTAAGCCACATTTAAAGAGTTTTGCTTGAGGACAAGCAAAGATTTAATTGTGGGGGTATTTGATGTGTACAAAATGCAACATATAAATTACATCAATAGAGGCATAAAACCGACCCTTTTTAGTACTAATGTTGGAAAAAGCGTGTTTCTTTCTTCCTTTTGAATTTACAGGACCAAATGAGCTTAAAAGAACAAAAGGAACAAATAAGTAGCCAAAAAACCAACATAAATACAAGAAGAAGAAATAACGTGACATGCCCGACCACTCGGCAAAAAACAAGAAAACAGAAGCTGACCACGGGGCCGTGCCCAGCCAGGCATGGGCTGTGGCCAGACCTCATACAAAAAAGACAAAGACTGCAGAAGCTTCTACGCCCACCACGGGTCCGTGCCCAGCCTACCATGGGGCGTGGTCAACTCTAAGATTTGCAGAATCTTTATAGTACAGCAAAGAGTTGACCACGGGGCCGTGTCCAGAAGCCACGAGGTCGTGTGGGGCCCTCTGCTGACAGCTGCAATAAATGAAGGAAGAGAAGAAGCTGGCCATGGGCCGTGCCCACTGGACACGGGGCCGTGGCCGGGGTACTGTTCTGACTATAAATGTCACACCCCAACCGATGGCGGAAACATCGGGGCGGGACGAACAAATCGCTCAAAGCATCATAACGCTACTTGTGTCAATATAGATTAATCAAAATTTCATAATAGGAACTAAATTGTCATACAAACCAAACATAGTCAAGATAGTATCAAACTTAACAATACCCCAAGACTCTAGGGCGGTGCGTTAATCCTATAGCGCTATAATTGTCAAGGTAGGCTAACTAAGTTAATGAGCATATATATACAACGTACCCATAGCATATAGACTAACAAGTATTCACATAGTTTCATGTTTAGACGTGGGTCGAGTGTGACTTCAAACAGGTTTCAAGTGTCACGTGTTTTCATATAGAATACATGTTGCGCCTAAAGTGTTTAAAATGAAAATGGGATCGAGTATACTCACAGTGTGTGTTTAGCAAGTAAACATAGACGGTTATGGATTGAAGGGAGCGCCAGATCAGCCTGCGTACGACAACAGAAGCGTAAGGCCTCCAAAGTGCTGAAACGGTGGGAAAATCGAAGTATCGGTGGGGAAACAGTAGCTTCATATGAAGTTATACCTTCGTACGAAGGTGTGCCTTCGTACGAAGGGTGTCTTCGCACAGGTGGAGCTTCCGTTGTCCAAAATCGAGTGTTTTCGCGTTCTGTCTTCGGGAAAATCGAGTGTGCATCCCTCCAACCTTAAGCTACTGATTAAACTTAGGGCCGGAGAGGTCTTTGTTCGAGTCACGGGTGAGAGTTAGGCTGTTAAGTGCGAGGTCAGTGCCTTCGTACTAAGCCATGGTGCCTTCGTATGAAGCCTGGCTTCACGCAGAACAGTCCAGCTCGCATTCGTGGCTGTTCTTAGCGTTCAGAGCTGTGTTTCCACCTGAATCGGATGTGTTTTTTAGTTCAATTCGAGATGGTTCCAACACTACCTCGTTCCACTATTCAGTGAACGATATACATGTCGTTTTAGGTCCGTTTTAGTGTGAAAATCAAGTTTAAAATAGTTTTGAAAGGTTTCAACTTAGATCTAACACGCGGTGAGTGTGAAACCCACAGATTTCTAACTTGGGAAGCCGAAGCAAGGCCCAATACACTCGGTTAAGTGTAGATCAGTTGCAATTGAAGAAGGTTTGATGAAAAAGATGAAGGTTTTTGATGAAAATAGAGAAGTTAAGATGAAAAAGATGCAGTTTTTAGGTGAAAAGATTAAGTTTAGTTGAAAACAAGAGAATTTTTGATGAAATAGGAGTGAATCTAGTGTAAAATCGTAGTGGAAAACGTTTTGTAATGTTGTAAAAATGTTAAATCTTACCTGAAAACAATCAGACAACAATTCGGCAGAGTTTCAGATCAAAGGCAACAAGTGAATGAAAACGGAGAAGTGAGGGTACTACTTATAGAGATGGTGGGTTCGAACCAGGAAGCTCGTTCGAAGGAGCCTGCCTTCGTACGAAGCCGGCTGGCTTCGTTCGAACAGCCTGTCTTGTGCTACAAATTTCCATTTCGCGTGTAGGATGCTCGTTTGACGTGTTTTGTTGCGTTAAATTAGTTTCTCGTGTATTAAGTATCAAAGCGTAACAGAGAATCTAGGATAAATACATCGTTCTCATTTAAGAAGTATCATGTAGAATAATAGTTTGCACATAGGCTAACACAATTATGATTAAAAATAGCTTTATTTCCAATATGATCAGTCGTCTCGAGTCATAGTAGAATCGAAAGTAGGATACACGAGAGTACAAGAGTCAACATATAGGAAGTACGACGAGACTTGCTAAGAATATGAAAGCATCAAAACGCGGGGCGTTACAATAAATAAGGATGCTTGGTTAACTTCAAAGGCATCCCTTGGCAAACCACTTCTCTTTCACTTTGCCACCACTCCACCACCACTACAACACCAACAGCCAGCACCATCATCCATCTTTCATCTTTAGAGTGTGTAATAGTCTCGGGATCCAAGATTGATTGTAAGAGTTATTGTCAATCAAAGGCCATGCTTGGCTAATCTCTTACATCACTTGGTGAAGACAAGTCTTTAATGTACTACTTTTGATTTTTAATCTTTTGGCACTTTTTAATTGTGTATGTATTAATGACTTTAATAACCAGTTTCTTATGTTGAAAGTGAATTTTCTTTACCATTTCTTCATGATGTTATTGATTTGCTCATTCGTGTCTTTACGGTTTATATAAAGCACGTTAATTACTTGGAAGGGGGTTAGAAGGGTGGTTTGGTAAAGTTCTTGTCTCGTTCAGTGTATAGATCCTGCGAGAACTTGGTTCGAGCTTACTAGGACCTCCTTCAATGCCCCAAAGGTATTGGATGGCAGGTGTGCGAATAGCTTGAACCCCTCTTATGTAAACTACTATTAAAACTTTAAACCGGCTTCTTGGGATTGTATCCTTGCTGACGCAAACCACTTAGCCGAGGGTAACGTCACCTTCAAAAGAGGGGCATACCACTTTTCGCATTAATAACTTATTTAATTATCTTTCAATATTCCGACCCTTTGGGATTGTATCACTGATGACTCAAACCACTGGGTTGAGGGTAACGTCACCTTCAAAAGAGGGGCCTACTACTACAACTAAGATAATCTCTTAAAAAGTTCGAAAGTGCGAAAATCATCAAAGGGTACATTAATGATGAGTTGGATCCAAGTGATTCTATCTTGTCTATTTGTTTTTCATTTTATTTATCTTTTAATTTTTAGATTTATTTTCATGTTCAAAAACTCTTTTCAAAAATTTAGATCGATTAGACGTTGACGATAAACCATTATTAAAAGCTTTTGTGTCCTTGGACGATCTCGGTATCTTACCAACACTATATTACGCTCGCGATGGGTGCACTTACCCTAGTGTGTAGTGTTAGTACAATGCCGTGTTTTATAAATTTAAAACTTGACTAATGCGTAAAACGAACTTAAAATATTAATAAAATCATATCACGCTCGACACGCACCAAGTTTTTGGCGCCGTTGCCGGGGACACAAGAATTTTAAGAAAGTTTAAAATTAACGGCCTAATTATTTTTAGCATTTTTTCTTCTTGTTAGGATTTTTTTTTTAATTTTATCACAATCTGCAGAACTCAGCACTAAATTTAACACATCACTTCCACTCATTCTTTTGCCTTTGTGATCTCTTTCTTCAATTAAGCGAAAGTTAATATTGTGACATCAAGAATTAGGGTTTTCAAATAATCATCGACTATTATGGTCTGTTTGGTATGAGGTAATGGAATGCACGAGTGAATGGAATGGACGAGGTAATGAAATGGGCGAAGGAATGAAATGGTTCATTCCATTCCATTGTCTTATTTGGTTACCACATGGGAATGGAATGAATCATTACTTTGTAGTGTTTGGTAGGCTAGGAAAAGAAGAAGGAATAAAAGCGGTGAAGGGTGGCGGTGGTCGGCAATGCCGCCGATGTTTAGTGGCGGAGGATGGCGATGGCAGCGACGGGTGGTGGTGTAGGGCGCCGGTGGCGACGACGTGGGTTGTGGTGGCGGAGGGTGGCAACGACGGTAGGTTGTGGTGGCGGTGGTGTTCGGTGATAGTGGTGATGTCGCCGGGTTTGATGACGCAGGGTGGCGATGGCAGCGACGGGTGGTGGCGGCGGCGTGGCGGGCGGCAATAGGATGGTCGGCGGCAGCGCTGGTGATCAATGGCGTAGGGTGGCGGCGGCGGGTGATGGTAGCGACGGTGGGTGGCTAGTGGTGGGAGGTGTTGGTGATGAAAATGAGAGAGGGAATGAAATGGAAAAAAAAAAACAAGGGGTGTGGATGGAATGAATTTGAAGGTAATGGTTCATTCTATTACCTTTACTAAACAAACACATTTTTTTTCATTCTCTTATAATAGCCTATTCTATTCCGTCTCTTATTCCAGCATACCAAACACTACCTCATGGTTTTCAAATAATCATCGACTATATTCATGGAAACGGTCAAGTATAAAAATAATAAATCGTTTAATGTTGAATCATCATAAAATAGCTGACGAATAATATAATTGTATCTTTTCAGAAAATATACTAAAATAATAACAACTAGTGGAATTCCCCCGCGCTATGCGGCGGGAATTCAGTTTGTATCGGCTCGAATTGGTACGATACCGTCACTCGTTATACCAAGCTAAAGAGAAAAACCAAAAAATAATGTCATGGGATGACCATAAGGATATCGTCATCTTTTACATAAATCGAAAACAATAAAACCAAACACTGGTTCCTATTTTGATAATACACATACATGTACCGATGTTGTTGGGTCATAATCGGTTCGCTTCTTCACAATACCTATTTATACCAAAGAAATATTCTATTTGAATACAACACCGTTTTCAAAAAAAATAAAAAAAAAATTTATACCAGAATGTCGAGAAAAAAAATAGTTTGAATAGGACTTATTCAACTTTTTTTTGAAAAGCTTAAAGAATAGAAGTTGATAAAAAATACAATCGTTTATCAATATTAATAAATAATATCAATAAATGTTCATAACTTAATACAATAACAAAAAAATTTGTAGCTCGAATTCAATTGGTATCAGCTCGACTTGGTACGGTATAGTCACTCGTTATACCAAACGAAAGAGGAAAAAAAATGAAGTCGTGGAATGACCAAAAGGATATCGTCGCATGTTTTACATAAATCGAAAATCATAAAGCCAAATACTGGTACCGATTCCGATAATACATATACATGTACCGATATTGGTTCATAATTGGTTCACTTCATCACAATACCTATACCAAGGAAATATTCTATTTGAATACAAAACCGTTTTCAAAAAAAATAAGGAAAAACAATTATATTAGAAAGTCATGAAAAAAAAGTTTAAATACAACTACTTATTCAACTTTTATGAAAAAACTTAAAAGAATAAAAGTTGATAAAAAAAATACAACTATTTATCAATATTAAAAAATAATATCAAGAATTAATTTAATTTAATATACTATGGGGTTGTTTGTTTACCTCATAATTAGGCTCTTAATGGTTCAGACCTCTTACTGGTTTAGCACTTAATGGTTCAGACTGTTTGTTTCGCGAGCTGATGTCTGAATGGTTCAGACATTTGCCTCTGAATGATTAAGCATTATACTGAGTCTGAATGGTTAAGATCTCTAATCTGAATTGGTCATACATTTGTCTCTGAACGGTTAAACATTATACCGGTTCATAATGGTTCAGACCTCTTACTAATTCAGCACTTAGTGGTTCAAACCTCTTATTGGTTCAGCAACTAACCATTCAGAAGTTGCCAAACAACCCCTAAATATTCATCAACTATGATTTTAATAACAATTATTAAATGTTTATCAATTAATTAATATAATAATAATAAATTACAAAACACTATTCATGGTAAGTTTTCTTTAATATGTATAACTAGAGGTGGTTCTCCTTTTTGCGGCCCCCTATATATATATATATATAAAAAAATTAAAATAATTACTTAATAATTAAAAATCACTATTCATGCAAACTTTAGTTTAATATGTATAATAATATAATAATATGTATAATATAATATGGGAATCAATAAATTAAAAATTAAATGTAATATTAAAAGATTACGTTAACTTATTTTTAGGTATATAATACATAAATGATATAATGACCTGTATTATGATTTGTTATTATTCTTAAAACACTAATTATATATATATATATATATATATATATATATTATACATTATACATATATTGTTTATGAAGTATGATTAATAGTAACTTTATTTTTAAATTATATATAGCTTTTTATTATTTTTATTTAATATATTATAATAGTTTATTATTATATTTACTTTTAATAACATACTAGGTGGACACCCGTCCGATGGACGCGGGTAGATCGTAAACATTGAATGTAAGCCTACGTTTATATGTAAAATTTGATGTGAAATTATTTAATGAATTCACGTTCGCATTATACTTAAGAATACATTAATAACGTTTATATGTAAATCTAACCGAAGTACGAAAAAGCCCCTACGGATTCTGTCATTCCTAACTTGTCGACTAATTAAGTTTAGACACAAGAGAAACATAACGAACCCACAAAACATGTTTACTAACACAAATATTCTTTGTTTATAAATTTAGTCCAAGCCCAAACCTTGTTTACTAAATGTGGTCCAAGTCCAAAACCTGTTTATTAAATCTGGTCCAAGCCCAAGCCCATATGTTGAAAACTAAATATTTGTTCAGTAGCATTGAGTTTTGTAAAAATCATCGACGATTGAATATCTTCACAACCCTTACACCAGTTCTATCGATTCAGAGGGAAGAATCGTTGATTCTAGAAAATGAACGGAGATCAATCGATACCGGATAATCATCGCCGAATCCACTACAGTATTCTCTTCACCTTCAATTTCATCTTTTACTATTTTAGTATGTTTGGTTGCTTTAATCGAAAAATTTCTTATCATTTGGCTTTCTTTTTGACGTTGTATGAATCAATGTTATTGATTATTTACATGTAGATTCTGTCGATTTTATCTATTTATGATACTTAATCGGAAGATTATAACTGTTCTTGACAGTGACGTTGTTTGGGTATAGATATTAAACATGTTTTGTTGATAGAATTTAGATTTTTAGTGTTTAACAAATTTAGATTGTAGTATATGTATGTAATATTTGATAAATTAGGGCTATGTTAAAAATGACTATTTATCAGTTTTTGTATAAAGATTTTGTAAGATTATGATGTTTAGTATACTTACAGTTGGTGTTCTTGATATTGAAAAAGATTAGATATATAATTTTAGTCTTCCACAGATTGACTTATAATATTTTGGGTGTTTCACATGTAAATTCTAAAGATTTTGTCTATTTGTGATACTTAATCGGAGGATTATAACTGTTCTTGACATTGACATTGTTTAGGTATAGGTTTTAAACATGTTTTGTTGATGAAATTTAGATTTTTTGTGTTTAACAAATTTAAATTGTAGTATATGTATGTAATATTTGATAAATTAGGGCTATGTTAAAACTCATTGTTTATCACTTTTTGTATAAAGATTTTGTAAGTTTTAGTTGGTGTTCTTGATATTGTATAAAGATTTTATAAGTTTCAGTTGGTATATGTGACACCTGTGTCACTTCAACCATCAAACAAATGCCAAACCAATGAAATATTGTATTTCATACTTGGGATTTGTAAAAATATGTGTATCGTTTACACATATCAACTCTTGTTCGATTTCAAGCTTTAAATTGCTTTCTGGAGGGTTATACGCGCACTGATGCGTAAATATAACCAGTTTAATGCAACGAACACTCCGGAATAGTGAAATAGGCTTAACATACCTTAAGTAACCTTTACATAACTTAGAAATAAGTTTTGAAGGCTTTGGTATGGCAAAATCTAGTTTATTCGCTTACAGGGGCTAAAGTTGACAAACTGCGAAAGTATGCCAATTTGAACTGTAACAGACATTCCGGAACATGACCATAAGTTAAACACACCTTAAATAACCTTTACATAGCTTAGAAATAGGCTTTGAGGGGTTCGGTGTGCTAAAATAAACTTTTGGGTCATTCAGGGACTAAAAGTGTCAAAAAGTGCACAAGTTTGCACTTTTGCGCATAACTCACGTTCTGAATACTATACTCGTTTGGTTTACGAACCCTCATTCTATCCGATCCTCCGATTTAGGTCCGGTTTATTAACATAGTTACCTATATTAGGTGCCGTTTGATTCCGTGATCTCAATCAGTGTTTGGTTGTCACTCCAGGACTACTGAGTAATCTCAAGTGAGTACATAGACCCCTCTTTTACTGTTTTCCAAGCATTTTGGGGTGAAACACATGTGCCTACTTGCTACTTTCATGCTTTCCTGTTTTCACGTCATATACTTGCTATGTTTATTAGTACATTTATAGTACATGATTTCATTTCAGTTTATGCTATGTATGCCCATTGAGTGCGTACTTAGTACATCGTTTTACATTACATTTCATACTATGTGTGCCCATTGTGTGCATTACTTAGTACATCGTTTTACATTACATTTCATACTATGTGTGCCCATTGTGTGCATTACTTAGTACATCGTTTTACATTACATTTCATACTATGTGTGCCCATTGTGTGCATTACTTAGTACATTGTTTTACATTGCATTTCTGTTGCATATGCTCATCCAACATATGAACACATTATACTACATTTTGAACCGTTGTAACCATTTGACTATGTGAACCGTCGTAACCCTTTGATTATATGAACCGTTTGTAATTATTGAACCGTGTGAACCGTTTGTAACTATTAAATCGTGTGAACCATTTGTATCTGTTGACATGATTTACATTTGACAATAGACATTTGACTATACATAAACATTTCTACAACTGTTAAACATTACATCTTGGTGGTTTGGTTTGAGTAAGTGGTTCAAGTAACGAGGCGTGTGTAGTATGATACAAGCATGGTGGATACGCCGCTGGTACTTCCTATATATAAGTGTTTGTATGATATCACATAACGTAGTGTTATTTGAATCATTTCAGTTTGAGATATATAACATTTTATACAAATAACATACTTTTCACAAGACATTGATTTACAAACAACTTATCTTATACAAACTCATTTTACATGGTTATTCATTTAACCATACATTATTCTCTTATTTATACATATCATCTGATCTTATCGTTTTTCAAATGATTTACAAGACAAAGCAAATTACAAGGTTCATGACTAAACATTTTCTCAAACATAAGTCATGAATTATGTTTTCACAAAACCTATGTATCTCACAGGCATTTTTATGCTGACGTACCTATTTTCACATGTGTTTTCAGGAGATGATGCATAGGACTTATCAAGACATACTTAGGCGGACCTGTGCCTTAGTGACTTAAAACGAGACAAGAACTAGTTAATTTTTGTTATATACTATTTGTTTCTTGTTTAAAACAATGTAACTCTCGTGTTTGATTAATAAAACGAAACTTTAATTGCCATGGATTTGAAACAATTAATTCTGTTACAACACTCCCCGACGTTTCCGCCACGTTTCGTATGTTCGACGTGGTCGGGGTGTGACAGAAAAGATGGTATCAGAGCCAATGGTTATAGGGAATTAGGTTATTAGTAATGCTTTGACCTAGTCTATAACCTTCTTAGGACCCTAACGCGAGTTTACTTGCGTTTAGTCATAAAACAATATTGTCACCTATCCTTAGGTGACGACCACAACAAGAACATAAATTTCAAAACCGCTTTGAAAACTAATCATCTGTTCTAGGATGACTGATTACAAGGTTTTGAACCCTCTGTTATATGGTTTTGAACCCCTTTGAGTTTTCAAAATCTCGTCAAGGTTTTGGGTTTTAAATAATGTGAACACGTGCAAATTGGAAGGGTGAATGCCTGTATTCTGGGTTTTCTGTCTAGGCAAGCACTTCGTATACATCTCATCAGACGCGAGACCAGTTGTGCTTACCTGGGAATTCTTGGGATGAGTGTTCACTTATAGGCGAGCATGTCTTCGCGATACATTATTTTTTACCCATTTACTTTGATTAGTCACTGTGTGTCGTTTGTTTACCTTGTGGTAACAAACAAATGACCACTACCCTTGCTTTCATCAGATTTGTTTCATCTCATTCTTTTCGTCTAATTCTCTCACTCGTTTCCTTTCATGTTTCCTCTTTTAGAATGCCTCCTCGACGCGAAAACCAGATAGCGACTGCCGAACTGGCAGAAATTATTGCGCAGCAAATGGCTGCTCAATTCCCAAACCTCTTTGCTCAATGGAACCAAGCCAACAACAACAACAATGGTCCATGCAATTTCAAGAGTTTTAACTCGGCTAAACCACTCAAGTTTAGTGGTTCTGAGGGAGCGACTGGGCTTCTTCAATGGTTCTAGAGCATTGAGAATACTTTCCGCCACGTGCAGTGTCCTGACAATCGCAAGGTCGAGTTTTCTTCGAGTGTGTTTCAGAAGAGGGCTCTTACATGGTGGAACGGGGTTATGAGAGACCGTGGTGCAGAAGTTGCTCTAGCACAGACATGGGCTGAACTTAGAGCTCTTATGATGAGGGAGTTTTGTCCTCGTCATGAACTGCGAGCATTGGAAAGAGAGTTTGATGGTTTGAAGCAAGATAGCGGTGAGCATCGAGCCTACACGGGCCGTTATGAAGAGTTAAGTCTGTTATGCCCAAACATGGTCACGCCGTTGGATAAGGCAATCGAAAAGTACATTGATGGCCTCCCTGACTCAATACAAGACATTGTGACTGGTAGCAACCCTACTACAGTTAGGCAGACCATTGAGCTAGCTGCAACCTTAACTGAATCTCAGATCAGGAAACGTAAGCTTTTCCGAAAAGGTGACAAGAAACCGGTCGAGGAATCGAACCCAATCGAGGAATCAAAGACCATGGATGAACAGACTGGATCCCCTATGAGGTCAAAGAAGCGAAAGGCTTCTCAAAACTTCGCCATGGTTACTCACAATGATCAAGCCGTCCCCAACCAACCAGCTCAACCCCCTGCTAGGAAGCCATACAATGGAACTGCACCCTTGTGCAACCAATGTAGCCTCCATCATCATGCCAATGTAAAGTGCCGCAAATGCCAAACTTGTGGACTTATAGGCCATACAACAAGAGTCTGCCCAGCTGCAGCTGCACCAAACCAAGCTGGCAACAACCCTGCTCAAGGTCGTTTTCTACCAGGTTCTTGCTTCAACTGTGGCGAGATGGGTCATTTCCGAAGAAATTGCCCAAAGCTTGCTAATGCAAATCCAGCACAGGGATGAGCATCTGACCGACAACATCGTTTAGAAATAATCACGTCTTATGTATTATTTTCTTTTGTTGTCAAGGTCCATGGAACAGTTGTTATCATTGTTTATAAATAAATCTTTTATTTACATTACAATGTATTTATGTGGTTGTATGTATAGACAACACATCTCTTACAATACCGACAATCAAGGAATCGTATTCCTTGTAAAGCAAACTACCCCCAAAATATTTCCATCTTATGATCTCTTGCGTTTTCCACGAAATTCCTAAGTAACCGTTTCTTCTAAGGAAAACGAAGTACAAGGCGCAAGTTACAACACTGGACGAATACCCAAAGTACCACTATAAATCCTTAATAGGGTACCTAAGGGTATTTCCGTAAAATCCTAAAATTTTTGTGTTTCTTAATTCGAATATTACGTTTCTTTGAAAACAAAATCGAATTTTTGGGAGATCTTCCTATCTCTTCAGATAGATCCCAGAGGACATTAAAGTCCATCTACTGGTTTCCATATCCGTTCTCAATCGATAACAAATTTATAACAAATTAATAACCAAGTTAAACAACTATGTGATTATGTGCTTATGAACATTACAAGACAAACTGTGCGGACTGTGCAAGGAATTACGTAATTATGGATGCATACATAATTATGGAATTTAGTGCACAGAAACCACAGCAAGCTTTGTCATGTGCCTAGAAGTTAACTTTATTCATTTCTGTTTCTGAGGAAGCACCCGTTGAAAATGACTCCGTTTGTTCATTTTCGTTTCTGAAGATTGTCCGTTGAGGAAATGAATATCCGTTTGTCTATCATTTTCATTTCCATTTCTGAGGAAGCACCCGTTGAAAATGACTCCGTTTGTTCATTTTCGTTTCTGGAGATTTGTCCGTTGAGGAAATGAATATCCGTTTGTTTCTCCTTTTCATTTCCATTTCTGATGAAGCACCCGTTGAAAATGACTCCGTTTGCTCATTTTCGTTTCTGAAGATTGTCCGTTGAGGAAATGAATATCCGTTTGTCTATCATTTTCATTTCCATTTCTGAGGAAGCACCCGTTGAAAATGACTCCGTTTGTTCATTTTCGTTTCTGAAGATTTGTCCGTTGAGGAAATGAATATCCGTTTGTTTCTCCTTTTCATTTCCATTTCTGATGAAGCACCCGTTGAAAATGACTCCGTTTGCTCATTTTCGTTTCTGAAGATTGTCCGTTGAGGAAATGAATATCCGTTTGTCTATCATTTTCATTTCCATTTCAGAGGAAGCACCCGTTGAAAATGACTCCGTTTGTTCATTTTCGTTTCTGAAGATTTGTCCGTTGAGGAAATGAATATCCGTTTGTTTCTCCTTTTCATTTCCATTTCTGATGAAGCACCCGTTGAAAATGACTCCGTAAGTTCATTTTACATTTCTGAAGATTGCCTGTTGAGGAAATGAATCCCCGTTTGTTTATTCCTTCATTTCCGCTTCTGAAGAATACTCGTTGAGGAAAATGACTCCGTTTGTTCATTTTCGTTCTGAAGAATGTCCGTTAAGGAAATGACAGGATTATGCCTTACATATCTCTGGTGGTTAATTGACACAAAGTCACAAATAGACTCCTACGAATAAATTTCGGGACGAAATTCCCTAAAGTAGGGGAGACTGTGACACCTGTGTCACTTCAACCATTAAACAAATGCCAAACCAATGAAATATTGTATTTCATACTTGGGATTTGTAAAAATATGTGTATCGTTTACACATATCAACTCTTGTTCGATTTCAAGCTTTAAATCGCTTTCTGGAGGGTTATACGCGCACTGATGCGTAAATATAACCAGTTTAATGCAACGAACACTCCGGAATAGTGAAATAGGCTTAACATACCTTAAGTAACCTTTACATAACTTAGAAATAAGTTTTGAAGGCTTTGGTATGGCAAAATCTAGTTTATTCGCTTACAGGGACTAAAGTTGACAAACTGCGAAAGTATGCCAATTTGAACTGTAACAGACATTCCGGAACATGACCATAAGTTAAACACACCTTAAATATCCTTTACATAGCTTAGAAATAGGCTTTGAGGGGTTCGGTGTGCTAAAATAAACTTTTTGGGTCATTCAGGGACTAAAAGTGTCAAAAAGTGCACAAGTTTGCACTTTTGCGCATAACTCACGTTCTAAATACATCCGGACATCCAAAAATTTATGTAAGCACTAAAATATTTTATTTTAGTGTTTGGCATAAGAAAAATCCATTCGTTGCGTCATTTGGATCGTTTTTCGCGCCTATGCGAATTTCGTCGTAATTAAGCGAACATCGCGTTCGTACGACCAAACGAACCAACACCCGGCATATTTTTGAGCATGTTTCATGTCCACAATGTTTAGGCATCATTTTAGGGCCTTAAAGTTGGCTTGACGGGCCTTAGAAGTGCCGGAAATGGGCTGAAAACACAACAGGGACCAAAACTGTCAGTTTGGAAACTTGTTTTCTGATCAGAAGCTCCAGGCGGCCCGCCTGAGCTTTGGCTGATCCTGAAGCGGGCCGCATCAGCCTCTCTGATCAGATAAGATCGCTTAATCAGCAGATTCCAGCTGTTTAATCCTCAACCACATACTCACACTTGACCTTTCAGCTGATTATGGGCCATTTTTAGTCACCATGACTTTCCAACAAATGTACGCATGAGATTTGAGCACGGTTTCCATGAAACGATCTTAACGATTACCCGAAAACTATAAATACCCCACCCCCATTTACTTCAAACTCACTAGAATCTGATCTAAAAGACTCTAAGTTGGAACCATTGTTTCATACCTGAGTTATTTGGATCTAGATTAGCATTCGGGGACCCTTCGTAAGTATTCTTTCGTTCTTTTATTGCTTTTCGAGTCTGAAAGTCAAAATTTGTTTGACTTTCTGCGTTGACCAGTTTATGGTCAATGCGAAGTTCGTTTGAACTTCGCAACGTGAGTGTAATCACGTTGGTTATAGTCCCTTGGGACTATGCCTACTGATTACCACGTTGTCTAGGGTCGTAGGGTAAGCGATCTAATAAATCGCTTATACCTTCGAACCCGACCCATTTGGTCGATCATTAGGATCCGACCAAATACATTAGGTGACCATAGTAGGTAGGGAATAACCTTCCGAGGTTATACCCTATGGTCACATCGTTTGAGTAGTTGTATGATAGGTAGTTTATATGCCTTAGGTAAATTACCAGAATACCCTTTTCATGTATAATTGGTAATTAAGCATATGTAACCTAAACTTTTGTCACATAGCTGATTATGTAACATGTTTAGGCATATAACACTTGTCATAGGGCTAGTTAGGCGGTCCGAACGCGTTTCACGCGAACGACGCGTTAAAGTAGCATAAGCTACCTAAACGGATCGAAATGGGTCACAAGCACTTAGGTTAGGTTTCGTTTTAGTATGTGGGCTTTGTTAAACCATATTACACGAGTCTCTATACTCGTTTGGTTTACGAACCCTCATTCTATCCGATCCTCCGATTTAGGTCCGGTTTATTAACATAGTTACCTATATTAGGTGCCGTTTGATTCCGTGATCTCTATCAGTGTTTGGTTGTCACTCCAGGACTACTGAGTAATCTCAAGTGAGTACATAGACCCCTCTTTTACTGTTTTCCAAGCATTTTGGGGTGAAACACATGTGCCTACTTGCTACTTTCATGCTTTCCTGTTTTCACGTCATATACTTGCTATGTTTATTAGTACATTTATAGTACATGATTTCATTTCAGTTTATGCTATGTATGCCCATTGAGTGCGTACTTAGTACATCGTTTTACATTACATTTCATACTATGTGTGCCCATTGTGTGCATTACTTAGTACATCGTTTTACATTACATTTCATACTATGTGTGCCCATTGTGTGCATTACTTAGTACATTGTTTTACATTGCATTTCTGTTGCATATGCTCATCCAACATATGAACACATTATACTACATTTTGAACCGTTGTAACCATTTGACTATGTGAACCGTCGTAACCCTTTGATTATATGAACCGTTTGTAATTATTGAACCGTGTGAACCGTTTGTAACTATTAAATCGTGTGAACCATTTGTATCTGTTGTCATGATTTACATTTGACAATAGACATTTGACTATACATAAACATTTCTACAACTGTTAAACATTACATCTTGGTGGTTTGGTTTGAGTAAGTGGTTCAAGTAACGAGGCGTGTGTAGTATGATACAAGCATGGTGGATACGCCGCTGGTACTTCCTATATATAAGTGTTTGTATGATATCACATAACGTAGCGTTATTTGAATCATTTCAGTTTGAGATATATAACATTTTATACAAATAACATACTTTTCACAAGACATTGATTTACAAACAACTTATCTTATACAAACTCATTTTACATGGTTATTCATTTAACCATACATTATTCTCTTATTTATACATATCATCTGATCTTATCGTTTTTCAAATGATTTACAAGACAAAGCAAATTACAAGGTTCATGACTAAACATTTTCTCAAACATAAGTCATGAATTATGTTTTCACAAAACCTATGTATCTCACAGGCATTTTTATGCTGACGTACCTATTTTCACATGTGTTTTCAGGACATACTTAGGCAGACCTGTGCCTTAGTGACTTAAAACGAGACAAGAACTAGTTAATTTTTGTTATATACTATTTGTTTCTTGTTTAAAACAATGTAACTCTCGTGTTTGATTAATAAAACGAAACTTTAATTGCCATGGATTTGAAACAATTAATTCTGTTACAACACTCCCCGACGTTTCCGCCACGTTTCGTATGTTCGACGTGGTCGGGGTGTGACAGTATAAAGATTTTGTAAGTTTCAGTTGTTGTTCTTGTAAGTTTCAGTTGGTGTTCTTGATATTAAAAATCACTATTCAATGTTTAGTATAGTTTCAGTTGGTATTCTTGATATTGAAAAAGATTAGATAAATAATTTAAGTCTTCCACAGATTGAGTTATAATATTTTGGGTGTTTCACATGTTATGTATGTTCATATCAGTTTTGGTCTTTCACAATCTTTTTGATCATATTAAATCTTAGTCGAATTGACTCGAACTTTTATTTGTAAATCTAACGGAAGTACGAAAAACCCCCCTACGGATTCTGTCATTCCCAACTTGTCAGCTGATTAACCACACGGGTAGGTTTAATAACGATCGAAATCAAATACTAAAAAACAGATTATAATATATCATTTAAATTTTTGTATTTAGTTACATATCTTTATAAAATAATGTTAAAGACAATTTGTGTTAGTATTATAATAACTATAATGATAAAAGTTTTTGTCTATGTTTATATGTAAAATATTATGTGAACAATTATTTGATGAATTCACATTCGCATTTTAGTTTAGTATACATTAAACTTGTGATGTTTTTGTGAAAATATTTTCAAGAATAGAATAGAACACAATTTTGATAATCAGTTCTTTGTTCTGCATATGTATAGTTCACCAATTTGTTTGTTGGAGTACTGACAGTACAATAATATGATAATGATTAGAGTTGTTTGATAATCAGTTCTTTGTTCTGCTTTGGTTTCAGTTTTTGATAACCAAACCTTTATCAATGAATAAACTTATTAATTGGTTAACATTCAAGAAAAAGTGTCAATAAATGGGTTGATTTGGGTATTTTTTTTTGTTAGCTAAATGGGTCACTCTGGTCAAAATGGGTTGCTGAAACTACTTTGTTTAATGTTTGCTTGTTTTGTTTTTGTTCTATGCTATCGTAGTAGTATCAAAACAGAAGGTTTGTTTGTTCTATTCAACATGTTTTTACTCAGATCTACAAAATCATCATAGCGTCATCTTGAAAGAAAAAGAGAATTGCACTTTGCATTCATTTTTATTCACCGTCACAGTCAACCCTAAATGTGTTATTACTCATGTTCAAGATAACCTCTTTCGTGTTCATGTGCGCAAGAAGAGAGGAAGACACAAAGGATGTTATCTTGAACATGAGTAATCACACATTTATAATCAATCTTTATCTCTGAAATCAAGAAGCACAAAAAAACATCAAGAGCCAAGAACTCAAGGAGCCAGTGCTCATAAGCGATTGAAGAAATCCAGAATTTTCATCATGATCATAAATTTTAGACAAGCAATTGAACAACTCTGCTGCTACAAATTTTATAGCAAGCCAAATTATAGATGATCTAAAGGTGGAAACCTAGAAATATGCAGGAGAAATTGAATAAAAATTAGTTACCAGATCTCTACATTTAGTGTTTTGAATGTGATGGTTCATACCTTTAAGATGAAATCGAAGTTGGTGAAAACCCGAACAAATGCATGTTCTAACAGTCATTGAAGCCAAGGGTCGACAAAATGGAGACACGACACCCACATTGAACCTCTCCTATAAACAAATAATGTACAGATGAGTAATTGTTTTAGAAAAAAAAATGACAGTACTCATCAATCTAATTATTATTTAATAATTATTATTGTATATATTATAATTAAATTATTTTTCATAATAATTTTTTAAATAGTAGATATTAAAAAATGATGGCAATTCTTTAAAAAAGGGTGATGCCAATTCTTTAAAAAATGATGTTATTTTAAAAAGGGTGAGGTCAATTCTTTAAAAAATGATGTCATCTTTTTTCTAAAACACATACATGACCACATACTTGCACACATACATACATAAGTGACATCTGTTTGGATTCTTGTGGTTTTCAGTGATATCTGTTTGGATTCTTTTGTATTTGGAAATTGTTTTGTTATTATTGAAACTGGTAAAAGTGAAATTACAAAATTCTGATTTTGAAGCTTTGAATTTTCTTCATTCGATATTAAATAGTATTACAAAATTCTGATTTTGAAAAATATTAAAAATTAAAAATTATACATTACAATTAACACTTAATAGGATATCTCGTTCTCTCGCCTTCTTCCATGCAATTTCATTATTTGTTTTAATTTGCAGATCAGCAAGCATATCACAGGTCTTCTGATCCTGTTTTAGCAGATGTGTGATAAACTCTTCTGCTTTTTCTTTAAACTCTGATGGAGGAGAACAAACAACTTCATCCAGCAGTGCAATGCTACTCCAGGTTTGCTTATAATATTTACCACTCACCATAGCAACTTTTTTGTTGAGTTCTTCATCTTTTCTCTGTTCTTCGAGTGACCATCTTGAAAATTCAATTTTAAGATCGGCTGTTTCAGACCAGTGGTAGAAGCTTTTGCTTGCCATTTATAAAGAGTGTTAGTGTTTTTTGGACAGTTTTTTTAGGGTGAAGGTTTTTTTAAAAATGAAGTGTTGATGTTTTCAAGTAAACTAATCATGATCCTTTATAGTGTGTAAAATGTTTGATAGGGTAAATGAACAGACATGTACTAATTATGATAACCTTTTTTGAAGGTTTAAATTTTGTTCTTTGGTTTTCTAGATATTTAATTTTACTTGTTTTCCCATTAAATCATTAAATGTACATGGTTTTTAAATATAAATTTTTATTTAATGGTTGCATTTAAATCTGACCTTTGGGCTGTCACAGATTCTATATAATACCATTGCTAATTCAAATGTTGTTTCATCATACCCAGATTCATTCATTGAAAGCAGAAGATCAACTGTTATTGTTTGCTTTAGTTCTTATAAATACATTAAAATGGAGTCATATTCTGACGATTTCAAGCAACGATTTATTAAACAAATCGAAGAGCAAGTTTTGGCTGATAGGTCTACTCTTCAAGAGTTGAAGAGGTGTTTTAACGGACTACAACTTGGTCAGCTGACAAGAGACCAGGTTTCGAGAGACCTGAGGACGATGCCGACTACTTCCGTTCGTGACTTGTGTTTTGCGAGTAATATAGAGTGTGGAGATAGAGACCTGGAGTTCATGAGAAAGATCATTGACATACATCGAGAAGTTCAGTGCTCCATGGAGTTGAAGTTAAAGTTTCTTGATTTTTGATATTAGAGTTTAAGTGTCTGATTAGTTTTCTTTTTTATATGTAATTGTTACTTTTTTAACACTTTATATGGATGATCGTATTAATTTTTCTTATCACGGTTTATTTTTAATTCTTTTTATGAGTTTGAAGATAAAGAGACTGTTCCATTCTCGATAATTAGAAAATGTTTCATCTGAATTTTTTTAAGGTTGTTGTTTGGTAGCATTTTCTCTATAGATATTACTTTTTCATGCCCTAATTATACAAATCCATTAACATTTTCCTGTGTTTCATCCAAATCTTTGCTGGCTTAACTGCTCTAATTCAGATATACACTAATTTTACAAAATAAAAAAATCTTAGAAATAAAAATTAATTTGCAAAAACAAAATATACAAAAAGGTAACGATCGTATTTTAAAGGGTAATATTACTGCATCTTAAAGACAGTGTTTGATTATTAATATTAACATGCAACCGTTTATATCTTTTCATCCAGTGTTTGATTATAGGGATGGGGATGAGGACCATAGACTCATACTTATATGCTACATAGCAAATAGCGATAAATAGCGTGTGCTTTTTTATAAATACGATTACACTGTAAAATTTGTTTTTGAAAATTTTATATGTATGTTATATCAAAATACCCTGGTATATACACTTTTTGGGCAATTCTTTCTGTTCATATAAACAATCAGTATGTCAAGTATCAAGTATGATTACAAAATTGATACTATCTAAAATGATTCTATGATTTATAGAAAAAAAAAGAGTTAGGGATTTATGGATTAAGAATATGCACTTTATCCATACAAAATGCCTATTTTTAAGTAAACACTTCTTACCTAAGAAATTGCCCTTTGTGGCTTTGTCTAGATGATTATGTGACCAGATGAGTATCTGTCACGACTTCTGTATCAACAGCTCCAGCTCCACACAGTTTTTTGTCAACAACAATAGAACCATCTATGTTTCGCGATGAAGAAAAAAAAACTGAAAGTAAAAAACTAAAAACATCAGCAAGTTAACTAAACTAGTGGAAAGAACGAGATTACGTTATTTCGAAGTTACACTATGTCGTATGAGATATGTAGACAATTACTAATAAAAAAAAAAGATGTTACCGTACTTTTCGGGTAATACTAACGATTGGTTAAAAAGTATAAGTAATGTTTAAAATATTTCTCGGATCGAATACATTGAGTTTAAACTCAATGAATTATGTAAGAAAAGGTTTCGAGGACGAAACCTCTTTAAGGGGGGTAGACTTGTAACACCCCGAAAACGGGTTTGGTAATTAAACCCCGTTAATACTAAAGACGGGGAAAATACCGTTAGTGGTAAAATTTAACCCGGTGAATATTAGGACTTAAATAAATAATCCTAATATTTACTAAAAGGTGAATAAAAGCTTTTAAGGAAATAAAAAGTA
Source organism: Helianthus tuberosus (assembly GCA_030545235.1). Classification (NCBI taxonomy): domain Eukaryota; kingdom Viridiplantae; phylum Streptophyta; class Magnoliopsida; order Asterales; family Asteraceae; genus Helianthus; species Helianthus tuberosus. The sequence goes on from CM060351.1 coordinate 182,154,734, forward strand.
TAAAAGGCCCGAGTTAACATGACCTAAAATAAACTTAGTCATAAATATTCCCGAACCCGCTAAGTTCACTAGGAATATTAAACCTAGTTAATAAGTGGGAATATTATTGAAAATAATTAGGTTGTGATCTAATTAATAACTAACCAAACACGAGTGACCAAAGCCGGGTAACTTGAAATTAGAATTATAAACTTAAAAAAAAAACACAACACACACAAGTTTGTGTGTGTGCGTGCGTGGGTAAGGCCAGGAGAAAGCTCCCATGGAGCTTTACCCCTAACTTCAACAAATCAACAAAATTGAAGGACAAATCTAGCCCGAATCGGATGCATGAACACGTATTAATGATCACCTAGTCATGGGGATCACAAGGTATGTTGAAATTTATGATTTTGTGATACTTTGAGATTATGATGAACAATCATAATCGAAATTCTGGAATGAATCTTGAATCTATGAGTGTTATTGTGATTATATCTTGGTTTAGAAACAAACCCTAGTAGAAAATTTGATGAATTGTTGTCAAAACTAGGGATTTGGTAATTACCCTATTATGTGATAAGTGGGTTTTATGTTAATATGATGAACACTCATATTAGAATGTAAGATTGATGAATATTGAGGTTATGATATAAGTTCTTGATGTAGTTCATGAACACTAGACTTAGAGGTTTGAATGTGTTGATGTAAATCTTGGTAAAGATAACTAGTTATGAACTAGTTATGAACTAGTTAGTAAATAAGTAATATTATGCACATTAGGTGTTTGTTAAAATGCCCGAATGAATGTTGACATAATGAAATTTTGAATGAAACGCGTAATTGGCTAACTCGACTAACTACGTGTAATACGGAATAATATGGGTTCTAAACGTGATGTTGATTGAACTTATTGTGTGTATAATATGATTGAAGTTAGTTGACTACCGAAAGTCAAATAAACCAACATTGAAGTCGAATGGTAGTTCCGACATAGAGTTCGTAAGATGGAATAGTCGTATGTGATAATGACTAAACTAACCGTCTTACGAATTATGATGATAGTTTGACGCTTGACAAGCTAGGTGGAGGCTTGGAAAGGAAGTGGGTCAAACGAATCAAGAATGAAGGAAAAAGCATATTTCGGAAGTAAGGTAAGTATAGCTTACACTAGTCTTATATTTTAGAATATTCTCTTATCGTATTAGTTACGAATAAGGTAATTACATAATTGTGGTATGATGTTCCGGCGTGTAGACACACGGAACAAGATAGTTGAGCATGACTAGAAACCATGTTGATGGTTAAAAGGAGTTAAAATCGGTAATTCGATCATTTTACGACAAATGGAAAATGAAACTTTTGAATGGTTACCTTATAGGGTAAACCAAAACAAACAATAAGGGTAAAACGGTAAATTGGTCACGCGCTGACCATAACTATTGGTTTTTGAAGGGCAGGGTATGATGTAAGTCATGATAGGCTAAAAAGCGTTAAGAAACGATTAATAAGTGAAATGACCGCGCGGTGTAAACCGGAGTGAGTCGTATAGATGAGATGGTAATAAATATCATCTCGCTAACATAATCTGTCACTTAGACCAAATGGGTCAAAAGGTGAAGATGTCACCTTTTGACAATAATGACTAATGATTATTGTCGAGTTATATTATTTCAGGAGTAAATATCAAATGGGTATTAGCAACGCTATTGATTAGCGGTTATAAAAGCAAGGTATTAAAAACGAGTCAATATATTGATCCGTGCCAGGTATGTGAAAAAGGGTAACACTCATTTAGAATATGTGGCTCAATGAGTGTTAAAAGAAGTCAAAATAAACATTTGGTTACTTGATAAGTAAACCAAATGTTTTAAATAATGGACATTGCGTTTGGAAAGCTTAATGACTTTTCAAACAAAATCATAGGTCAAAAGAGGGATTATGGGTCAAATATACTTTCAAAAGTCCTTTATCGTAAATGAATAGCTAAACGGACTAAAACGCCCTTATAAGCTAAATTGGACAAACGACCTTTAAAGGTAGTTTTGAAACGAGTTTTATGATCAAATAAATAATTAGAATATGTATAAGAAGCGAAAGATAAAAGCCTTTGGTAAAATGACTTTATATAAGTCTTTATCGTAAATTAGCAATCCGACGAGAAAAACTCGGATTATCTAGATCACCTCATTAAGTCCACCACAAATATAGTTGTGGTGGTAGATTACTTGATAAGAAATGTTGTATAATAACGCTAGAAACGAATGAAAGCGTTTCATGATCAAAATATGCCTAAATACCCTTAACGGGTCAAAATAGAAGCATTAGCGAAATGGGTGAAGAATGTGTAATGACCCGTGAATTTAACCTTGTATAATAGGAAATAATTATAATAACATGTTTTACAGAAGAAACAAGGGCCACAAACACGTTTGATGATGAAATCATGAAACGGGTCAAAAGTTGATATAAAGGGTAATAAGCCGAAGAATTAAAAGTCTGAAATTTTATTATGTATGATGTTGTATTTCAACTCCATTAGATGGGGAATTAAATTACGGTCGCGTAGGAAAAAGAATCGGGTAAAACGGATCAATAACGAAGAAGTTATGGCCGTTTCCGTAAAAACAGGCATAGCTGAAAATGCAGGACCCAGATCTGAACTCGCTGGAAAATCGTATATGTCGCGCCACGCGACGGGTGACCAGGAAGACGTCGCGACACGCGACGATGCGACGCGGCCCGCGTGAGACTAGGGTGTCTCTGTCGCGGCCCGCGTGAGAACCCAAAGCTGGCAAATTTAATTTTTTTGTCCGTTTTCGTATCCGGACTTGTTCTAAACTCATTTTAAGCTCGTATAACTAATCATTTCATGGTTTATGAAATGCAGGTATAACTTGGAACTCCGGATGACAATCAAGCTCAACGAAGAACCGAACACAATCAAGAATCAAGCTTCCGCATTATTTTAGTTGACACATTTAAACGATGTTATAAATACGAAATGTTGAAATGTTAAAATGTTTTAGTAAATACGTATTTTCATACGTATGTACAATCGTATAAACACGCTTTTATACAAAATATTGTATAGAATGAATTAGGGTGTTACAAGTTGGTAATCAGAGCTCAAGGTTGTTGACAAATGTGTTCGGTTCGAGGCTTGATCGCAAATCTGGTAAGTACATGTATATCAATGGTTTAGTATGATTAAAGTGTTGAGAACAACACATATGGTTATCGTGTAATACACGTTACACCAATAAAAACGATATGGAATAGATACAGTCAACGAAATTACACGCGTTGATGCGTATAGTAGAAAAGCCTTGTATTATAATACGGGCATCCTTTAATGTTGAAATTACTAATTGTTGTATATGTTTTAGTTGAAGGACACTCGCATATGAGGATAGCGAGAGTTTAACAAATCGCAGATTTGACAGAGGAACGGTCCAAAGAGTATGCTCATCAAGGACCTAAATCGCGTAACGGTCGCGAACAAGGCTAATGGCGATAAGCTCGTTAGGGCAAACATTACCAGGTGCACATTTTAAATTTAATTGCACAAATAGTAATATGCAACAAATATGTAGAAATTCATGAAAGTTGCATATGTAGATTAAAAACTTGGAAAAACCTGAATAGAAAATGTATTCGGGATGTTGTTTCCAAGAGAAACAAATAGAGGCATTACTTACATAGGGCGTGATGTGAAAACTATAAAAAGGTCATGCGTGTCATGTGTTAATCGCTTACTCTGGCCAAGTAAGTAGTGGCATATGATACCATGAACTTCTTATAGCGGACACGTTTACATCCGATGTAGTAAGGACGGGGTTAAAGGGATAAATTAAAAAGTACCCAAATGAATCAGATAAGCAAAATATTTGATCATAATGTAAACGCACAGCCGAGTAACGGAAGCATATTATATTAGGATAATGAGCCCGAGAGAAGGGACAAATAAACATGTAAAATGATTAAGATATGCACTGGGAGGGGGTGTACTTACACTCGAACCCGGAAAATGCGAATATGTCTCTAAACGGGTCGTTTTTTGTAAAACGTCAAACTCGAGGACTAAGTCGGAATATAAAAATGAAGCGAGGTCTTAATGCATACCGGGAGGGTTGCAATAATAACGACTTCAGTAAAACACCCGGTTGATGGGTAAGAATTTAACGCATGCGTAGACCGAGAGACGGGGACTCGGATGGAAAGTTAAAAGACTCGGGTTTTGAGTCATAACTAAAAGACGACAAGATAATGTAAATAGAAATTTTGAACAAATTATGTTCAACTGATTTAAAGTTGAACGGGTCGAATATAATGTCATACCGAACGGCATGAGCAAACGTAAGCGGGATAAAGGTAGCGTTAAATACAAAAGAGTAATGAGCCCGGTAATGGGACATAACCAAATAAGAATATATGCAAATCAAATAACAGTAAGCATAAGAAGAACTGACGCATAAATGACGCGAGAAGTCATAAGTCGGAAAATTGTCCGAAAGAAAACAATTGTAGCCACGAAACTACAATCAAGGTTAACGTAACCTAAGCTTGAAACCAAATGATTCTTCGAACAAAAACAAGGTGCCTTAACACCAAACACATATTTTAAGAATGACATGAGTAAGGAGTGATCTACGGGATCAACATAGCCTATAGGGTGGTAAACAAATGAAAGGTCTACGAGACTAAAACGACCCACGGGTCATGATTAGAAAGAAATTATAAGGACTTCGCCCTAAAGAGGTGAAAGTCTAATCAAAATAGCCCATAAGGCTAAGTGATATTTTCGAAAATAAAAGGTTGATATAAATTAAACATGATATGACACGATCACGGTTAAGAAATGTACTGTGAAGCAGAATCACATTACAACCAAGCGAGCGGTAAAAAGTAACTGGACTAATAAGTCTAGTTATTGAGACCGGTTAAGGTCAGCAATTCAAGTCAAGAAATTTAGTTTGCTTGTAAGCGATGGATTTAGTATAACTGAACCGAATAAATAAATTTGAAAACAAAAGAAATAGCAGCTAAAAGTGAAAGATTTCACTAGAGACTTTTAAATGGGTCAACGTAACGGATTCATAAAGAATTCGATAGTATATGAAAGCGATGGATATCGCTAAGTTAACTAAACTAGTGGAAAGAACGAGATTACGTTATTTCGAAGTTACACTATGTCGTATGAGATATGTAGACAATTAGTAACAAAAAAAAGATGTTACCGTACTTTTCGGGTAATACTAACGATTGGTTAAAAAGTATAAGTAATGTTTAAAATATTTCTCGGATCGAATACATTGAGTTTAAACTCAATGAATTATGTAAGAAAAGGTTTCGAGGACGAAACCTCTTTAAGGGGGGTAGACTTGTAACACCCCGAAGACGGGTTTGGTAATCAAACCCCGTTAATACTAAAGACGGGGAAAATACCGTTAGTGGTAAAATTTAACCCGGTGAATATTAGGACTTAAATAAATAATCCTAATATTTACTAAAAGGTGAATAAAAGCTTTTAAGGAAATAAAAAGTATAAAAGGCCCGAGTTAACGGGACCTAAAATAAACTTAGTCATAAATATTCCCGAACCCGCTAAGTTCACTAGGAATATTAAACCTAGTTAATAAGTGGGAATATTATTGAAAATAATTAGGTTGTGATCTAATTAATAACTAACCAAACACGAGGGACCAAAGCCGGGTAACTTGAAATTAGAATTATAAACTTAAAAAAAAAAAACACAACACACACAAGTGTGTGTGTGTGTGCGTGTGTGGGTAAGGCCAGGAGAAAGCTCCCATGGAGCTTTAGCCCTAACTTCAACAAATCAACAAAATTGAAGGACAAATCTAGCCCGAATCGGATGCATGAACACGTATTAATGATCACCTAGTCGTGGGGATCACAAGGTATGTTGAAATTTATGATTTTGTGATACTTTGAGATTATGATGAACAATCATAATCGAAATTCTGGAATGAATCTTGAATCTATGAGTGTTATTGTGATTATATCTTGGTTTAGAAACAAACCCTAGTAGAAAATTTGATGAATTGTTGTCAAAACTAGGGATTTGGTAATTACCCTATTATGTGATAAGTGGGTTTTATGTTAATATGATGAACACTCATATTAGAATGTAAGATTGATGAATATTGAGGTTATGATATAAGTTCTTGATGTAGTTCATGAACACTAGACTTAGAGGTTTGAATGTGTTGATGTAAATCTTGGTAAAGATAACTAGTTATGAACTAGTTAGTAAATAAGTAATATTATGCACATTAGGTGTTTGTTAAAATGCCCGAATGAATGTTGACATAATGAAATTTTGAATGAAACGCGTAATTGGCTAACTCGACTAACTACGTGTAATACGGAATAATATGGGTTCTAAACGTGATGTTGATTGAACTTATTGTGTGTATAATATGATTGAAGTTAGTTGACTACCGAAAGTCAAATAAACCAACATTGAAGTCGAATGGTAGTTCCGACATAGAGTTCGTAAGATGGAATAGTCGTATGTGATAATGACTAAACTAACCGTCTTACGAATTATGATGATAGTTTGACGCTTGACAAGCTAGGTGGAGGCTTGGAAAGGAAGCGGGTCAAACGAATCAAGAATGAAGGAAAAAGCATATTTCGGAAGTAAGGTAAGTATAGCTTACACTAGTCTTATATTTTAGAATATTCTCTTATCGTATTAGTTACGAATAAGGTAATTACATAATTGTGGTATGATGTTCCGGCGTGTAGACACACGGAACAAGATAGTTGAGCATGACTAGAAACCATGTTGATGGTTAAAAGGAGTTAAAATCGGTAATTCGATCATTTTACGACAAATGGAAAATGAAACTTTTGAATGGTTACCTTATAGGGTAAACCAAAACAAACAATAAGGGTAAAACGGTAAATTGGTCACGCGCTGACCATAACTATTGGTTTTTGAAGGGCAGGGTATGATGTAAGTCATGATAGGCTAAAAAGCGTTAAGAAACGATTAATAAGTGAAATGACCGCGCGGTGTAAACCGGAGTGAGTCGTATAGATGAGATGGTAATAAATATCATCTCGCTAACATAATCGGTCACTTAGACCAAATGGGTCAAAAGGTGAAGATATCACCTTTTGACAATAACGACTAATGATTATTGTCGAGTTATATTATTTCAGGAGTAAATATCAAATGGGTATTAGCAACGCTATGGATTAGCGGTTATAAAAGCAAGGTATTAAAAACGAGTCGATATATTGATCCGTGCCAGGTATGTGAAAAAGGGTAACACTCATTTAGAATATGTGGCTCAATGAGTGTTAAAAGAAGTCAAAATAAACATTTGGTTACTTGATAAGTAAACCAAATGTTTTAAATAATGGACATTGCGTTTGGAAACCTTAATGACTTTTCAAACAAAATCATAGGTCAAAAGAGGGATTATGGGTCAAATATACTTTCAAAAGTCCTTTATCGTAAATGAATAGCTAAACGGACTAAACGCCCTTATAAGCTAAATTGGACAAACGACCTTTAAAGGTAGTTTTGAAACGAGTTTTGTTAGGCCCTAAAGTGTGAGACTGACGCATCAAATTAACACAACGGGCTATGGTTATGAGCTGAGCAATACCGGGTTAGTTTATATTAGGTTGTGGACCTTTATAGGTCACTTGGGCTAAGCTTTAGGCCATGTGGGCCAAGCAGGCCCAAGGGAAGCCCATGTAGGGAAGTGGGCTTGGTTGAGTATATAAACAAGTTTCTAACTTGTTTTAGGGTTTGAACCTCATTGTTACAAAAGTTCTAGAAAGCTAGAGAGAGGCGATTGTGGTGTAGGAACTTGTACCAGACGGTTTTGCTAGTTGATAGTAATAGAATCGTGTGCAAGTTTGAAAGTAATTCGGTATCGTGTTCTTTGTATTTTCAGTTTTTCGTGTTTATCTTGAATCACCAATTGATTGGATTCCGCACAATCTATTGGTTGTTTGATATCATTGAAAGATCCGGTTTACGGGACTTACAAGTGGTATCAGAGCCAAAGAACCTGTTTCTAGGCTCGGTGTGATATCAAAGATTCAAGATTTTGAAATTTTTGTTAAAAAATCATCAAGAACATTCTTCGCGTTCTTCGTGTTCTTCGTTGCATTCATCGTTTTTTTTATCAAAAGCATTATATTTTGGTGTGTCGATCTATTTTTAAAGTGTTAAAGATGCTAAACGATTTGTTGATTTTTAAAAGAAATATTCTATTTGTTTTGAAAAGATTTCAATTTCCAAAAATATTGGAAATTCTGTTCACTGTTTCAAAAATACAAAAGGATTTTGCATAAGTGGGATTTCGAGTCATCTTTCACGGTTTCGAGTCCCATCTGTCTCGAATCATCTTCACCATTCTGACTCCATCACCTCCGTCTCCATTAACACCTGCAACATCATCGTCCATAATCCACCTTCGTTCAGAGACAATCAACCTCATCTTGATCCGAGTCCGCCGTCTCTGAGTCGCAATCTCCATTCCAACAAGAGGTTTCGAGTTGACTTCACATCTCTCTGAGTTCTCGAGTCCTAAGTTTTCTGGAAGTGTTGAGGTTCCGAGTCACAGATTCGACTCATCTCTTGCGGTCTCGACTCATCACCTCACGGTCTCGACTCAAGGTCTCGACTCAACAACCTATCGGTCTCGACTCTTCACGGTTTCAATGTCTCGAGTCGCAACAATTGTTTCGACCGAGATCTCGAGTCATCATCATCCTCAGTCTCGACTCGTCTTTATCGTTCATCTTCTTCGTCACGGCACCGTCATCAACTCCGGTGAACACCTTCATCTTCTCCGACGCGACTTCTAACCACCTCCATTCATTGTTCACCATCATAACTGTCCACCATTCACCCTTCATCTCCGTCGAGTTTTCGAGTCATGTTTTCAAGTTTTCGGTTTCGTGTTTGATCATTATCATCATCTCCGGTCTCGAGCTCATCATCTCTGTTAAACTCCGATCTCCGTTCCACTCAACATCCATCTTCTCCGGTGACCCCCAACAACCTCCGGTTACCTTCTCCGAGCAACACCACCTCCGACAACTCTGCCACTCCGGCTAATCGTCATCACCTCCGTCTCCGGTCTACGTCTCTGGTCATCATCTTTATCATTGCGTTTACTGTTCATCATCATCATTTCCGTCGACTGTAGACTGTCATCATCATCTTCATTGTTGCAGCACATATTGGAATAGAGAAAATAAAGTTTGGTGGCTAAACTTTTGAAATTAGGGTTTCGGTTTTGGTTGTGATCGAAGAAGACGCACAGACTACAACGGCATCTTTTGTCTTTTAGGTTTTCTTTATAATATAATAATTATAATCATAACGACATCATTACCTTATCATTATTTATAATAATAATAATAGTTAATAATAATAAACCTTTATATTTATTAAATTTAGTAAAGTAACTTAAAAATCTTTAAAAAAAAAAATATATATATATATATATATATATATATATTCTTATTAAAAAAAAAAGGGTGAATTTGTTTGGTTGTGAAAAGTTTTGACAGGTTTCGAGGTGTAGTTCAGAAAACGGGTTCTTTCGCCTGCAAAGGGTTTGAGTTAGCGAGTACAAAGGTTCTCGCTTTGGGCTTGTGTTGAAGTTAAAAGATCACATTTTTGAGAAATCACATCTTAAAAATGTCTTCTAAGAGAGAGGTGCTTGAGCAGGAACTCCAAGGATTCAGATACTCATATGGTGAATCTATAGAAGCACTTACAGGCCGGTTTGCTGAACTGCTCTCTGAAATGGAGAAGGCAGAGATGGTGGTGTCTACTCACACGAGTAACAGAAAGCTTATGGATGCTATAAAAGAGATTCCAGATCAGGCAAACTGTAGTTGGTTTACCAATGTTAATAAGATAATAGTGACAACCGATTGTTACAAAATGAAGCCGGATGAGCTGATCTCAATCATCAAATCATATGACAATGCTGACAAACAGTCTACTCAAGGCAACACATATGCTGCAGTTTGCTCATCCACACAAAATTCAGTATTTATGTTTAACAAACCCCTGGCTCAAGGAATTACTATAGAACGTGAAAAGATACTTTCTGTCTTTTGCACTCCTGAGTGTAGAGAAAGAAATGAGGCATATCAGTTACATAATGCTGAGCTAATTCAAGATTACAATGATATTAAAAATAAAAATATTACTTTATCGAAAAATGAGAAACTTTATAAAGAAAAAATTGAAGCTCAGCGAAAAGACATCGTCAAACTCAAGGATGATGTAAGTGTGAAATCATCTCAACTCTTCTATGTTCAGGAGAAACTGTGCGCTGTGACTAAGGAACTGGAAGATATCAGAGATAGATATCAAATTAATGAGCTTAATATTAAGAAATTTGATTCTTCCAGTAAATTAGTCAAAAACTTGTGTAATCAACAGCTTGCATACAAGGAAAATAAAGGGCGTGGTTTGGGTTTTAATCAGGCTCCTCCTCCTTATAATGACAATTATACTTATTTACCTATGACTGAGGAGGAGATGATAAATGAAAGTCGAATGACTTATGGTCCCAAAAACTATAAGTCATCATTTAATGGCAAACTAGTTGGGAAACAGAAGTCTGATCCAATAAATTTTGTTTCTAAAGGCTCTATTGATCCTAACACTTCGTCTTCATGTGCAGAGAAAGTATCTGAAGTAAAATGTGAAGATGTTCTTGGGAGTGAACCAGTTGTTCATACTAATATTTTTGAAAATTATTTTGAACAAACTGAATCTGATATTGCTTTTGGTCGGTCTTTGTTTGCGTCATTTTCTGCTTATGTTTCGTCTTTTGAGCCTGATGTTTTGGGAAAAACTGATGATGTTTGTGTTGAATCCTTAAACAATAAGTGTGGTGATGATTGTTTTTTAGTTAATGCATGCGATTGTGATGATTCTAATATTTCAGTTGTTGACAGTGTTACAGGTGAGGTCCCTCAGGACACATTCAGTGAAACCACTGAAACTTCTTCTCAAGAAAATCAAGAGTATCCTGATTCTTCTTCTGAATCTGTCTCAGTGGGTGTCCCTAATGTTGAATCTATTGGGACCCCATTGGAAACTGGAGATGAAAGTAAACCACAAGTAGATTCACATGATACGTGTGTTGATGAAACACGTGTTGATGATGTTAGTGCATGGAATGTCTGTTGACTTCGTCTGCATTAAGTTTTGTGTCTAGGATTGTTTAAATGATCACACCATAGGGTTTAACTTAGGGTTTTTATATGTAATACACAAGATTTCGCTTGAAAGGTTATGTGGATGCTTGAAGCGAAATCAACATAACAGATTTCGCTTCAGACAGTCTCAAGCGAAATCATGTTGTCTATAAATAGGTGTGTTGGTCATTTGAAGAACAACAGTGGTCATTGTATGTGAGACGAAGTGCTGATGGATCTGTATCAGAAAACCTTGTACAAGCACTCATATTAATCAGAAAAGAAAGATTAAAAGGATTAGAGCTGTTATGACTTAGTTTACTTTGATTCCGCCTCTGTAAACTAAGATGAATTGCCTTGACTGACGTTTAGAGGTCGTACAACGGTCCAACAAGTGGTATCAGAGCTCAGGACGAGGAGTTCATACCATAGCAGCTTGATTCTATTGGATTTTCTTATCTTTACTTACTTCTTCTCTTACTTTTCTGATCTGAACTAGTTCCAACGGTCGAAATGGTCTAATTTTCGAGTATAACGTGTAAAACGTAGTTTTAACAAAGCCTACAAAGTTACGGACTAAAATTCAGATTAAAACTCATTAAAAATGACCTAAAACAGGGTTTCGCTTGAAGTTGTTCGTAAGATAACAGGTTGATTTCGCTTGAAACTCTAAAGCGAAATTGATTTCTTGAAGCGAAATAGTGGTTTGTGCTTGAGACTTGTTGAAGCGAAATAGTTGAAGCGAAATAGTTGGTTCGCTTGAACAGTTGAAGCGACACTGTTCTGTCAGATTTCGCTTGAAGGTTCTGATCAGTTGAAGCGAAATAGTGTATTTCACTTGAATCAGATTGGACTTGGTTTTCGCTTGAAGATCTGTTGAAGCGAAATAGTAGGTTTTGCTTGAAAAGTGCTTTGAAACAGATTTCGCTTGAAACTCTTTAAAACAGAATTTCGCTTGAACAGTTCTATCAAGCTGATTTCGCTTGAAGCTGATTATATTTCAAGTATTTCGCTTGAAGTTGTTGAGTGTTCAAAACTTAAATTTTACAAAGTGTTTGCTTGTTTGTTTTGTTTGCAGGTAATTTTGAGGTTATTCAAGGACATAAAATCATGGGGAAAATGACGATCCTATTCCTTGGAAAGATGATCGAACTGAAGAGCAAAAATATCAATACAGAAAGATGATTGCTGAAAACAAAATCATTAGAATATCTCGTATCTATCTGGAAGCAAGGAGAGCAAATAGATGGGATCCGAACAGAGAATGTTATCTTGATGAATATGGAAATATTGCAATCGATGACAAAACACTTGATATCGAAGCCATAATTCAGCAGTATAAAGAAGAGGATGATTATTGGCAGAAGAAATGGTGGGGAGATGAAGAAGAGAAAAAGAAAAAGAAAGAGTTACTAGATGAAATTGAAAGAAACTCAGAAAATATGAGTTTGGATGAGTTTAGTGAATTAATCAATAGGATTAAAGAAGGAATGAAAATGAATGAAGAATCAAAGATGGATGAAACTTCGAAAAGTGAAGTTGTTTGCTCAAAATGCGAAAAATCCGAAGCAGAAAATGTCAATCTCTTGAAAGATGTGGAGAATTTGACATTGGAAAACAAAGCTTTGAAAGACGAGAAGAAATCTGATAATGAACAGATTCTGGAATTGCGGTTGAACGGTGAAAAAAGATTGAAAATGATAAACTGTTGAGTGGTTGGGACAGTTTAACATTGGATATTAACAATTTAAAAGAAAAAGAAAAAGATTTTCAAAATCAAATCAAGATTTTAGCAGATGAGAGAGATATTTTTGGTAAAGATAATCTTCAAAAAACAAATTGAAATCAATTCTCATCTTGCTAAAATCATTCAGCTTGAAAAAGAAGCTGAAAAAGCTCAGATGAAAATCAAAGAGCTTGAAGTTAAATTGAAAGGTTTTGTGAATTCTACATCACATGTTTGTCCAAAACCTATCAATTCTGTTCCTATGAGTGAAAATGTCACAAATTTTGACAAAGTTAAAGTCAAAATTGAAGATTGTGATGAAATATTTGATGATGAAAAAGAGGAGAATAGAAAAAACATATTTGAAATTAAATGAAATGTTTAAAAATACTGTTTTACATTCTACTGAGAAAGGTGAATGCTCAACGCAAAAAACCTGTAAAGAAGAATGCAGAACAGAAACAATCAGATAAGTCATCCAATCGTTTTGCAAAATTACAAAAATCTAAAAACAAAAAACTCAAAAATAGTTGGTAATTCGTGGTGCAGGTTTGACCACAATGCTATAATGCCAAATCAAGGATACAAGAGGAGAAATGACTACCACAAGGCAAATCAATGCATCGATCTAAGTGTGTGGTATGAAGACGGTGTGTGCTATGAAAGTAGTGAGAGGTACGATAACAGAATGTGTTACAGATGTGGTTATCAAGGACACATTGCTGTTAACTGCCAAAGACAGAGAATCGAAACAAGAAGATGCTATGAATGCCACATCAGAGGACACATTGCTAAAGATTGCCCAATGAGATCAAAGGCACGATCGAGGGCTGATTCTCAAAGAATGGCAAAGAAGACAGTCAACGTCAAGCCCAAAGAACAAAAGGTTCAAGAACCTAAAGTTCAGGAAGAAAAAGTAAAACTTTCTCAGGGGCAGAAAGACAGACTGCGAAAGAAAAGGAAGAAGGCTAGAGAATATTTCGAGAAAATTTCGTCCTCGGATAAAACTGGTAATCCGAGAAAAAGTTCTGATGAATTGCTTTTCCCAACTACAAAGGCAAGCAAAACAAATTCATCAGATACACATCTGAGGACAAATGGGAAAGCAAAAAGGAAGTTAAAGAAAGAAAAATTAACTAATCAAAATGATAACCAATCAAAGAAAGTTAATTTTTCTGACAAAATATTGATCAAGGTTTTTGAATATAAAAGAGACTGTGAAAGTTTATTTATTTCACAGCCTAATAAAAAAGGAAAACCTAGATCTAGTAAGCATTGGGTACCAATGAAAGTTGGCGATGAATTTGTTTCTTCAAAAACAAAGGAGCCACATGTCGGCGATGAATCTGGCTCATCAAAGTCAGACAAGCCACAATCAGGCAATGATTCTGGTTCGTCAAAACCAGAAGAGCCATCTGTTGAGGTAAAAGTTGTAAAACCCAAGGCTGGTCAGGCTTGGGTAGACCTTTTCAAATGAAAAACCTGACTTGCCGGAGTTCCCAGGTTGGTAAGCGTGGAACAGGTATCGGCACATTTCTTGAGAAATTCACAGGATGGTAACTGTGATATTTTGATTTACAAGTGGTAAATCAGGGACATTAAGTTGTACTTGATTTTCTACTAGTGTTTGTTATTGACAAGGGTCTTAATTGTTAATTCTTTAAAATGGTTGAAAAAGAACAATGTGATGAAACCCCGAGTTTGTGAAAAGACAAACAAAACTAATTTTCGGAAAAAACCATTTGATTAAAACAAACTTAAGTGTTTTGAAATCTAAATGGGAAAATAGTTTGTTGTCAGGGGGAGTTCTGATTGTTTATGTCAAGTGAATGGCGAATTGAAGCAATTTGATATTAGTTTGTCATGTTTCTTGTATAGTTTGTTTTCAAATTTTCTCAGAAAATCAAAATGGAAACATATTTTGATTTTAGGGGGAGAAGATTTTAAAAAAAAAAATAGAAAATTTGAAAATTTCAAAAACATTGAAAAAGCAAAAATGAGTTTTGTTGAGAACAAGAGGAAATGATAGTAAATCAGTGAACTATCACAGCATGCTAAGGATATGAAATATCAAATGTGATAAACGGTCTCACTAAAGATGTGACGATAGGCTCAGCTAGAGTAGTAGATTTGCGATAACGATACAAACTTAAATGAAAAAGCCTAGGTTCTAGTGGGAAACATGGTCGAAAGCATAGTACTTAGTTTTGTCCTTCGTGATTGTGTACCTACTCAGTAATTGCTGAATGCCAGAAAGACATAAAACTGGTTAAGTTTGTGAACTTTCACAACTTTGCTAAAAAGTCACTGTGATTGTGCATTTTATTTTGCAAAGATTTAAACTTGTTTTATTTCTTTATTTTGTTTAAGCATCGGACATCCTCTGCGTATACGTGAGTATCGATCTGGATGTTGTTGCCTAAACGTTCTGATTTATTTTCTTTGGTGTTTCGTTTAAGCTTTGGATCACCTCTGCGTATACGGGAGTATCGAACTGGTGGTTAAAGCCTAAACAACTTCAACTTGTTTTATTTTTCTTATTTTGTTTAAACATTGGACTTTCTCTGCGTATACGGAAGTATCGACCTGATTGTTAATGTTTAAACATTCTGCTTTGTTTTCGCACAAATCACAGTTGATAAAAGTTTAAAGGCATTACTTGAGTCAGTGTATTACATGATGAGGGGATATGCTAAGATCGTGGGGTCCATAAGAATTTTAGTGCTATCTTAATATACTTTAAAGTATCGGTAAGCAGATTGAAAGTTTTTAGATTGAGCTTAAGAGGAAAAATATATCGTCAATCTATGTGAATCGTTTAGAACTTAAAATGTCAAAGGCTTAATGGTGCTAGTGATTTGTTTCATAAACTGATATGATCCTCTTACACAAACTCACAAAAATATTGTTTGTATATTTTTTTTTGTTTACTGCATTTCTTTAAATTCAAAATTCAAAAAGATTTTCGACAACTGATGTTGAGGAGCTGATATTCAAAATTCCAAGTGCTAAACTTGATGAATTGGGTTGGGAGAGTTTGTTGAAAACTTTGAATGCTATATACAAATGTTTTGAAAGATTGAGTGATAAGTTAATCAAGGTCATTCGTTTGAACTTGATGTAACTAGTATGTTTGATGATTGAATATTGTCTACCAGTAAGTTTTTAAAATTCAATGGTTATAAATTTGTGGAACTTATATTGTGGTAGAGGATGTGCAGGTTAAACAGGTTTGGACTTCATTATTCCCAACGGCAGCTAAATGACAAAGTTTGAACTAGACATCTCAGATTCTAGCATATTGAGAGGGGGAGTCAATGAAAAAGGGGAGTCTGGATCAACAGTCAAAGGGAAGATTGAAGAATGGAGTCAGGATGTGATCCTAAACCTGTAAAGAATGTTTATGATGTGAAGTCAGAGAGTTGGAGAAAAGACCAAGACTGAAGACTCAGGAGCTGAAGACTTCGTCAACATCCAAGGGGGAGTCTGTTAGTGCATGGAATGTCTGTTGACTTCGTCTGCATTAAGTTTTGTGTCTAGGATTGTTTAAATGATCACACCATAGGGTTTAACTTAGGGTTTTTATATGTAATACACAAGATTTCGCTTGAAAGGTTATGTGGATGCTTGAAGCGAAATCAACATAACAGATTTCGCTTCAGACAGTCTCAAGCGAAATCATGTTGTCTATAAATAGGTGTGTTGGTCATTTGAAGAACAACAGTGGTCATTGTATGTGAGACGAAGTGCTGATGGATCTGTATCAGAAAACCTTGTACAAGCACTCATATTAATCAGAAAAGAAAGATTAAAAGGATTAGAGCTGTTATGACTTAGTTTACTTTGATTCCGCCTCTGTAAACTAAGATGAATTGCCTTGACTGACGTTTAGAGGTCGTACAACGGTCCAACAGATGAAACTTCTACATCTTCTGAAATTAAAACTGAACCAGATTTTGAAAAAGAAGAGGTGGTCACATTAAATGAAAAGTCACAAGAAAATGTTTCTGAAAAGAAAATTAAAACAGAAACTGAATCGTCTTTTCAAAATGATCCTGATAAAATTATAAAAGACGAAAAACATCATCTGTCTGAATCTCATGCTTGTGCTAGTTCTGATCAACAGGAACAGAAGAATTCAGAAAAGGCATACGGAACACAACCTAAGCAAGCTCGGTCATCTAGACAAATCAGATCGGCTAATGCTGCTTGCTCTCAGAATCTCCATACATTGAAACGACAGACATGTTTCAACTGTGGAATTCCTGGACACATTGCTAGAAATTGTGTTCATCGTCCAAAAGTGCAACAAAAAGTCAATGCTCACTCTTGTGCTGGTGTTTGTGAGCCGGTTCACAACACACAAAAGGAGCCAAAACGAGCAGATCAAAGTCGAGGATATAAGAAGTCCGCTCATCAAAGACAATCACAATCCCATAAGGTTCATGACAAGGTGATTGAAAGCTCCAATCAGGGAGAAAAGACGAAGAATGGTGCTCAAAGCAACAAGACTCCTGCAAACAACAAATACAAGCACCCCAATTCGTCTTCGTCTAAGAGAAATGTGCAGGCGCATCCAGCGCAAAAAGGATCGGTTTGTCCTTCAGGACCTGCTAGAACGAATCAAGCTGCTCAAAACGTCTTTCCGATGAAAAGACAAACTTGCTACAACTGTGGCATTGCGGGTCATATTGCTAGAAACTGCACAAGGCGTCCCTACGTACTCTACTATATGCAAAATCAGAGGGTTACATCAAAGGATAACAATCATTCCAAGCCAATGAAGGTATCATCACCTAAGGCAATGAAGAATGTGAATCCCAAGGTTAAACCTTCTGATGGGGATTGGAACGCTGCTAAAAACAAACGCAAGGCTGTTCAGGAACAAAAACGTGTTTCTAAAACTAACAAACCTGAAACAGCTAAAGTTGCTCAACCGAAGGCAACAAACGCGTTTGCTAGACCGAAACAGTTTTGGAAACCCAAATCCAAAGCAGCAACGTCTCCAATCCTTGAAATTAAAGGGGACTTATGTTTGAAAGAAGTTTCTTACTTTGATGCTTCAGGAAATCCCAGGACCACGATGGCCTGGGTACCCATGTCTTACTAATCTCCTTATTTTTCAGGAACAACTAAGGAGGAGCTGTTGACAATCTCTGGAATGTTGATAGCGGTTGTTCCAGAGATAAAAACGGGTAACATTTCACTGTTGCAAAAAGTTCAAATTTTTTTTACAGATGATATGTTTCCTTTGGAGGAGATAAGAGAAGTAAGAAATGATCAGCAAAAGGTACCGTTTAAATTCAGTACTTTGATTTGAATTTGATTAGTCTTCAATCTAATGACGGAACGGTTAAGAAAAAAAAATTTTCACCTTTCTTAGTTCATTACTTTGTATATGAAGTGTCCTTTCTCTAGTAAATGGTAAATTTGCGCAAAAATACAAGATTTATGCACAAATTTAGGGGGGGAGAGGAACATATAGATAGATATAGAGTTTAGGAGGAGAAAACTCGGAAAAATACAAAAAGAGTTTGCTGTATATATGCATTGTTTTAGGGGGAGAAAATGAGAAAAATACAAAAACATTTGAAAAATGAAAAAGCCAAAAAGAAAGATTGCATGATATGGGAAGTGAAATAAATGTTCGTGTTAAAGGGTTTGACTAACACATGTAAGGTGCCATAGCTGAAAAGACTAGGATCTACTGCGATATGTCGATAGGCTTGACGCTCAACATGATAAAAGATACTAAGTG
Source organism: Helianthus tuberosus (assembly GCA_030545235.1). Lineage (NCBI taxonomy): Eukaryota > Viridiplantae > Streptophyta > Magnoliopsida > Asterales > Asteraceae > Helianthus > Helianthus tuberosus. Next base: position 182,173,420 of record CM060351.1, read on the forward strand.
ATATAAACATAACGAACTATGTACCATGTGGGTAACATACCAACGGCGTATGATTTTATGGTCTTAAATCTTGCGTTGATAGATAGCCAACATCTGAGGTTTCGGGTCTTTATATTGTTGAATCATCCGGGGATATCTTGGCTGTCTTTCTGTTCAGAACTAAAATTGTACATGACCCCAGGAAAGAAAGTCACTTGGAATTAGCTCATTTCTATTTGAATGTCTGTATGTTGTCCCGATACACACAATTTTGATCTGATTCTGAAATCTTCTCTGAAAAAGTCGTGTACCTCCTTTGCTGCATCCAGATATATGCTGACCTGGAGGTGCTAGGCAACGACAGCTTCTGCTGCATCCAGATACATGCTGACCTAGCTGTACGTTGTCGCGCTATAGATCTAATACACCCGAAAGAGGCCCTCAAGTGCCCAAAAGAAACCCAAGAAACCTATATCAAACTGAGAAAAACTCATTTGATCTGTATATTATACCATCTCTGCAAAAGATCTATTCTGTTCTCTTCTCAACCTATTCCCAGTTAAGATTTCAGAAATCTGGATTGGACTTGTGAAATATGTGGTAGGGAAGATACTTGCATGATAGAGTGTGCTGTTTATATTTCCAGGATTTGATTAGTATTTATTTGGGTGTTCATTGTTAAGAAATCAAAACATGATAAAACAGATTATATGCAGACCTAGACACAGTCAGGATATCTTAAAGGATGACATCAGTATACTCACCTGCTACGATGAATCGTTGTGCTTACCTTGATCGCGAGGGTATGCCTTGGAATGGGACACACGGGTATAATAGTATAATATTACCTTAAGCATATCACGAAGTTAAAAAATTGAAAGTTGAGCGTTAAAGTTTAAGTGGACAAACATATTGGCAATCGCATAGACCAGTTTGATTAGGCTCGTACTGAAAAGTGTTCCTTAGTCTACTTGAGAACGAATTTTGATCCCATTGCAATTGTAATTGTATATTATGGTAGTTGTTTATATTTTGAGTTTTTATTTGTTTTTAGTTCTTAAATTAATAATAAAAAATTTGAAAAATTCAAAAATCCAAAAATAGAGTACTTATTTGTTTTTCTTAAAATTAAAAATGTAACCGTTCTTGAAGATTTGACTGATCATCAAAAGTTGAAAGAATTTAAATTGTGAAATCTGAGTACAAATACTTGGATGTACCTAGTGTTCATGTGGTACGTTCCTCTGTTGCATAAGAAATGTTTGCTTATGAGTTTGTGAGCATGTGCAGAACTTGATTTTAATCAAGAACAGGGGTTGATGAAGATTGAGATGATGTTAGTTGCTGAAGAAGTCTGAAGCAGCACAACAACAAGATGTACCTGAGTCAGAAGAACCAGATACGAAACACCGTCTGACAATGAAAGTGCATTTGAAGAAGTACCATGAATCTGCTTGAAAGACAAAGATTGAAGAAGAAAAGAGATGCTGAGAATCCTCCTCTCACATTCTTTTTAACAAGATTTTCAAGCAAAGCTGATCGAGATCCTGATATGAAGCTAACCACAAAAGCTGAAGAAAGAGACCCAGTGCTGAGAGTTCAGAAGTCAAGAACTTCCACAACATCTGCAGCATAGTGACAACCATAGACTACGTTGAAGACGTTGCTGATTTCATGTTATGAAGACAATTTGATGGCATCAGTCTAGGGGGAGATTGTTAGGCCCTAAAGTGTGAGACTGACGCATCAAATTAACACAACGGGCTATGGTTATGAGCTGAGCAATACCGGGTTAGTTTATATTAGGTTGTGGACCTTTATAGGTCACTTGGGCTAAGCTTTAGGCCATGTGGGCCAAGCAGGCCCAAGGGAAGCCCATGTAGGGAAGTGGGCTTGGTTGAGTATATAAACAAGTTTCTAACTTATTTTAGGGTTTGAACCTCATTGTTACAAAAGTTCTAGAAAGCTAGAGAGAGGCGATTGTGGTGTAGGAACTTGTACCAGACGGTTTTGCTAGTTGATAGTAATAGAATCGTGTGCAAGTTTGAAAGTAATTCGGTATCGTGTTCTTTGTATTTTCAGTTTTTCGTGTTTATCTTGAATCACCAATTGATTGGATTCCGCACAATCTATTGGTTGTTTGATATCATTGAAAGATCCGGTTTACGGGACTTACAAGTGGTATCAGAGCCAAAGAACCTGTTTCTAGGCTCGGTGTGATATCAAAGATTCAAGATTTTGAAATTTTTGTTAAAAAATCATCAAGAACATTCTTCGCGTTCTTCGTGTTCTTCGTTGCATTCATCGTTTTTTTTATCAAAAGCATTATATTTTGGTGTGTCGATCTATTTTTAAAGTGTTAAAGATGCTAAACGATTTGTTGATTTTTAAAAGAAATATTCTATTTGTTTTGAAAAGATTTCAATTTCCAAAAATATTGGAAATTCTGTTCACTGTTTCAAAAATACAAAAGGATTTTGCATAAGTGGGATTTCGAGTCATCTTTCACGGTTTCGAGTCCCATCTGTCTCGAATCATCTTCACCATTCTGACTCCATCACCTCCGTCTCCATTAACACCTGCAACATCATCGTCCATAATCCACCTTCGTTCAGAGACAATCAACCTCATCTTGATCCGAGTCCGCCGTCTCTGAGTCGCAATCTCCATTCCAACAAGAGGTTTCGAGTTGACTTCACATCTCTCTGAGTTCTCGAGTCCTAAGTTTTCTGGAAGTGTTGAGGTTCCGAGTCACAGATTCGACTCATCTCTTGCGGTCTCGACTCATCACCTCACGGTCTCGACTCAAGGTCTCGACTCAACAACCTATCGGTCTCGACTCTTCACGGTTTCAATGTCTCGAGTCGCAACAATTGTTTCGACCGAGATCTCGAGTCATCATCATCCTCAGTCTCGACTCGTCTTTATCGTTCATCTTCTTCGTCACGGCACCGTCATCAACTCCGGTGAACACCTTCATCTTCTCCGACGCGACTTCTAACCACCTCCATTCATTGTTCACCATCATAACTGTCCACCATTCACCCTTCATCTCCGTCGAGTTTTCGAGTCATGTTTTCAAGTTTTCGGTTTCGTGTTTGATCATTATCATCATCTCCGGTCTCGAGCTCATCATCTCTGTTAAACTCCGATCTCCGTTCCACTCAACATCCATCTTCTCCGGTGACCCCCAACAACCTCCGGTTACCTTCTCCGAGCAACACCACCTCCGACAACTCTGCCACTCCGGCTAATCGTCATCACCTCCGTCTCCGGTCTACGTCTCTGGTCATCATCTTTATCATTGCGTTTACTGTTCATCATCATCATTTCCGTCGACTGTAGACTGTCATCATCATCTTCATTGTTGCAGCACATATTGGAATAGAGAAAATAAAGTTTGGTGGCTAAACTTTTGAAATTAGGGTTTCGGTTTTGGTTGTGATCGAAGAAGACGCACAGACTACAACGGCATCTTTTGTCTTTTAGGTTTTCTTTATAATATAATAATTATAATCATAACGACATCATTACCTTATCATTATTTATAATAATAATAATAGTTAATAATAATAAACCTTTATATTTATTAAATTTAGTAAAGTAACTTAAAAATCTTTAAAAAAAAAATATATATATATATATATATATATATTCTTATTTAAAAAAAAAGGGTGAATTTGTTTGGTTGTGAAAAGTTTTGACAGGTTTCGAGGTGTAGTTCAGAAAACGGGTTCTTTCGCCTGCAAAGGGTTTGAGTTAGCGAGTACAAAGGTTCTCGCTTTGGGCTTGTGTTGAAGTTAAAAGATCACATTTTTGAGAAATCACATCTTAAAAATGTCTTCTAAGAGAGAGGTGCTTGAGCAGGAACTCCAAGGATTCAGATACTCATATGGTGAATCTATAGAAGCACTTACAGGCCGGTTTGCTGAACTGCTCTCTGAAATGGAGAAGGCAGAGATGGTGGTGTCTACTCACACGAGTAACAGAAAGCTTATGGATGCTATAAAAGAGATTCCAGATCAGGCAAACTGTAGTTGGTTTACCAATGTTAATAAGATAATAGTGACAACCGATTGTTACAAAATGAAGCCGGATGAGCTGATCTCAATCATCAAATCATATGACAATGCTGACAAACAGTCTACTCAAGGCAACACATATGCTGCAGTTTGCTCATCCACACAAAATTCAGTATTTATGTTTAACAAACCCCTGGCTCAAGGAATTACTATAGAACGTGAAAAGATACTTTCTGTCTTTTGCACTCCTGAGTGTAGAGAAAGAAATGAGGCATATCAGTTACATAATGCTGAGCTAATTCAAGATTACAATGATATTAAAAATAAAAATATTACTTTATCGAAAAATGAGAAACTTTATAAAGAAAAAATTGAAGCTCAGCGAAAAGACATCGTCAAACTCAAGGATGATGTAAGTGTGAAATCATCTCAACTCTTCTATGTTCAGGAGAAACTGTGCGCTGTGACTAAGGAACTGGAAGATATCAGAGATAGATATCAAATTAATGAGCTTAATATTAAGAAATTTGATTCTTCCAGTAAATTAGTCAAAAACTTGTGTAATCAACAGCTTGCATACAAGGAAAATAAAGGGCGTGGTTTGGGTTTTAATCAGGCTCCTCCTCCTTATAATGACAATTATACTTATTTACCTATGACTGAGGAGGAGATGATAAATGAAAGTCGAATGACTTATGGTCCCAAAAACTATAAGTCATCATTTAATGGCAAACTAGTTGGGAAACAGAAGTCTGATCCAATAAATTTTGTTTCTAAAGGCTCTATTGATCCTAACACTTCGTCTTCATGTGCAGAGAAAGTATCTGAAGTAAAATGTGAAGATGTTCTTGGGAGTGAACCAGTTGTTCATACTAATATTTTTGAAAATTATTTTGAACAAACTGAATCTGATATTGCTTTTGGTCGGTCTTTGTTTGCGTCATTTTCTGCTTATGTTTCGTCTTTTGAGCCTGATGTTTTGGGAAAAACTGATGATGTTTGTGTTGAATCCTTAAACAATAAGTGTGGTGATGATTGTTTTTTAGTTAATGCATGCGATTGTGATGATTCTAATATTTCAGTTGTTGACAGTGTTACAGGTGAGGTCCCTCAGGACACATTCAGTGAAACCACTGAAACTTCTTCTCAAGAAAATCAAGAGTATCCTGATTCTTCTTCTGAATCTGTCTCAGTGGGTGTCCCTAATGTTGAATCTATTGGGACCCCATTGGAAACTGTAGATGAAAGTAAACCACAAGTAGATTCACATGATACGTGTGTTGATGAAACACGTGTTGATGATGTTAGTGCATGGAATGTCTGTTGACTTCGTCTGCATTAAGTTTTGTGTCTAGGATTGTTTAAATGATCACACCATAGGGTTTAACTTAGGGTTTTTATATGTAATACACAAGATTTCGCTTGAAAGGTTATGTGGATGCTTGAAGCGAAATCAACATAACAGATTTCGCTTCAGACAGTCTCAAGCGAAATCATGTTGTCTATAAATAAGTGTGTTGGTCATTTGAAGAACAACAGTGGTCATTGTATGTGAGACGAAGTGCTGATGGATCTGTATCAGAAAACCTTGTACAAGCACTCATATTAATCAGAAAAGAAAGATTAAAAGGATTAGAGCTGTTATGACTTAGTTTACTTTGATTCCGCCTCTGTAAACTAAGATGAATTGCCTTGACTGACGTTTAGAGGTCGTACAACGGTCCAACAAGTGGTATCAGAGCTCAGGACGAGGAGTTCATACCATAGCAGCTTGATTCTATTGGATTTTCTTATCTTTACTTACTTCTTCTCTTACTTTTCTGATCTGAACTAGTTCCAACGGTCGAAATGGTCTAATTTTCGAGTATAACGTGTAAAACGTAGTTTTAACAAAGCCTACAAAGTTACGGACTAAAATTCAGATTAAAACTCATTAAAAATGACCTAAAACAGGGTTTCGCTTGAAGTTGTTCGTAAGATAACAGGTTGATTTCGCTTGAAACTCTAAAGCGAAATTGATTTCTTGAAGCGAAATAGTGGTTTGTGCTTGAGACTTGTTGAAGCGAAATAGTTGAAGCGAAATAGTTGGTTCGCTTGAACAGTTGAAGCGACACTGTTCTGTCAGATTTCGCTTGAAGGTTCTGATCAGTTGAAGCGAAATAGTGTATTTCACTTGAATTAGATTGGACTTGGTTTTCGCTTGAAGATCTGTTGAAGCGAAATAGTAGGTTTTGCTTGAAAAGTGCTTTGAAACAGATTTCGCTTGAAACTCTTTAAAACAGAATTTCGCTTGAACAGTTCTATCAAGCTGATTTCGCTTGAAGCTGATTATATTTCAAGTATTTCGCTTGAAGTTGTTGAGTGTTCAAAACTTAAATTTTACAAAGTGTTTGCTTGTTTGTTTTGTTTGCAGGTAATTTTGAGGTTATTCAAGGACATAAAATCATGGGGAAAAATGACGATCCTATTCCTTGGAAAGATGATCGAACTGAAGAGCAAAAATATCAATGCAGAAAGATGATTGCTGAAAACAAAATCATTAGAATATCTCGTATCTATCTGGAAGCAAGGAGAGCAAATAGATGGGATCCGAACAGAGAATGTTATCTTGATGAATATGGAAATATTGCAATCGATGACAAAACACTTGATATCGAAGCCATAATTCAGCAGTATAAAGAAGAGGATGATTATTGGCAGAAGAAATGGTGGGGAGATGAAGAAGAGAAAAAGAAAAAGAAAGAGTTACTAGATGAAATTGAAAGAAACTCAGAAAATATGAGTTTGGATGAGTTTAGTGAATTAATCAATAGGATTAAAGAAGGAATGAAAATGAATGAAGAATCAAAGATGGATGAAACTTCGAAAAGTGAAGTTGTTTGCTCAAAATGCGAAAAATCCGAAGCAGAAAATGTCAATCTCTTGAAAGATGTGGAGAATTTGACATTGGAAAACAAAGCTTTGAAAGACGAGAAGAAATCTGATAATGAACAGATTCTGGAATTGCGGTTGAACGGTGAAAAACTGAAGATTGAAAATGATAAACTGTTGAGTGGTTTGGACAGTTTAACATTGGATATTAACAATTTAAAAGAAAAAGAAAAAGATTTTCAAAATCAAATCAAGATTTTAGCAGATGAGAGAGATATTTTTGGTAAAGATAATCTTCAAAAACAAATTGAAATCAATTCTCATCTTGCTAAAATCATTCAGCTTGAAAAAGAAGCTGAAAAAGCTCAGATGAAAATCAAAGAGCTTGAAGTTAAATTGAAAGGTTTTGTGAATTCTACATCACATGTTTGTCCAAAACCTATCAATTCTGTTCCTATGAGTGAAAATGTCACAAATTTTGACAAAGTTAAAGTCAAAATTGAAGATTGTGATGAAATATTTGATGATGAAAAAGAGGAGAATAGAAAAACATATTTGAAATTAAATGAAATGTTTAAAAATACTGTTTTACATTCTACTGAGAAAGGTGAATGCTCAACGCAAAAACCTGTAAAGAAGAATGCAGAACAGAAACAATCAGATAAGTCATCCAATCGTTTTGCAAAATTACAAAAATCTAAAAACAAAAACTCAAAAATAGTTGGTAATTCGTGGTGCAGGTTTGACCACAATGCTATAATGCCAAATCAAGGATACAAGAGGAGAAATGACTACCACAAGGCAAATCAATGCATCGATCTAAGTGTGTGGTATGAAGACGGTGTGTGCTATGAAAGTAGTGAGAGGTACGATAACAGAATGTGTTACAGATGTGGTTATCAAGGACACATTGCTGTTAACTGCCAAAGACAGAGAATCGAAACAAGAAGATGCTATGAATGCCACATCAGAGGACACATTGCTAAAGATTGCCCAATGAGATCAAAGGCACGATCGAGGGCTGATTCTCAAAGAATGGCAAAGAAGACAGTCAACGTCAAGCCCAAAGAACAAAAGGTTCAAGAACCTAAAGTTCAGGAAGAAAAAGTAAAACTTTCTCAGGGGCAGAAAGACAGACTGCGAAAGAAAAGGAAGAAGGCTAGAGAATATTTCGAGAAAATTTCGTCCTCGGATAAAACTGGTAATCCGAGAAAAAGTTCTGATGAATTGCTTTTCCCAACTACAAAGGCAAGCAAAACAAATTCATCAGATACACATCTGAGGACAAATGGGAAAGCAAAAAGGAAGTTAAAGAAAGAAAAATTAACTAATCAAAATGATAACCAATCAAAGAAAGTTAATTTTTCTGACAAAATATTGATCAAGGTTTTTGAATATAAAAGAGACTGTGAAAGTTTATTTATTTCACAGCCTAATAAAAAAGGAAAACCTAGATCTAGTAAGCATTGGGTACCAATGAAGGTTGGCGATGAATTTGTTTCTTCAAAAACAAAGGAGCCACATGTCGGCGATGAATCTGGCTCATCAAAGTCAGACAAGCCACAATCAGGCAATGATTCTGGTTCGTCAAAACCAGAAGAGCCATCTGTTGAGGTAAAAGTTGTAAAACCCAAGGCTGGTCAGGCTTGGGTAGACCTTTTCAAATGAAAAACCTGACTTGCCGGAGTTCCCAGGTTGGTAAGCGTGGAACAGGTATCGGCACATTTCTTGAGAAATTCACAGGATGGTAACTGTGATATTTTGATTTACAAGTGGTAAATCAGGGACATTAAGTTGTACTTGATTTTCTACTAGTGTTTGTTATTGACAAGGGTCTTAATTGTTAATTCTTTAAAATGGTTGAAAAAGAACAATGTGATGAAACCCCGAGTTTGTGAAAAGACAAACAAAACTAATTTTCGGAAAAAACCATTTGATTAAAACAAACTTAAGTGTTTTGAAATCTAAATGGGAAAATAGTTTGTTGTCAGGGGGAGTTCTGATTGTTTATGTCAAGTGAATGGCGAATTGAAGCAATTTGATATTAGTTTGTCATGTTTCTTGTATAGTTTGTTTTCAAATTTTCTCAGAAAATCAAAATGGAAACATATTTTGATTTTAGGGGGAGAAGATTTTAAAAAAAAAAATAGAAAATTTGAAAATTTCAAAAACATTGAAAAAGCAAAAATGAGTTTTGTTGAGAACAAGAGGAAATGATAGTAAATCAGTGAACTATCACAGCATGCTAAGGATATGAAATATCAAATGTGATAAACGGTCTCACTAAAGATGTGACGATAGGCTCAGCTAGACTAGTAGATTTGCGATAACGATACAAACTTAAATGAAAAAGCCTAGGTTCTAGTGGGAAACATGGTCGAAAGCGTAGTACTTAGTTTTGTCCTTCGTGATTGTGTACCTACTCAGTAATTGCTGAATGCCAGAAAGACATAAAACTGGTTAAGTTTGTGAACTTTCACAACTTTGCTAAAAAGTCACTGTGATTGTGCATTTTATTTTGCAAAGATTTAAACTTGTTTTATTTCTTTATTTTGTTTAAGCATCGGACATCCTCTGCGTATACGTGAGTATCGATCTGGATGTTGTTGCCTAAACGTTCTGATTTATTTTCTTTGGTGTTTCGTTTAAGCTTTGGATCACCTCTGCGTATACGGGAGTATCGAACTGGTGGTTAAAGCCTAAACAACTTCAACTTGTTTTATTTTTCTTATTTTGTTTAAACATTGGACTTTCTCTGCGTATACGGAAGTATCGACCTGATTGTTAATGTTTAAACATTCTGCTTTGTTTTCGCACAAATCACAGTTGATAAAAGTTTAAAGGCATTACTTGAGTCAGTGTATTACATGATGAGGGGATATGCTAAGATCGTGGGGTCCATAAGAATTTTAGTGCTATCTTAATATACTTTAAAGTATCGGTAAGCAGATTGAAAGTTTTTAGATTGAGCTTAAGAGGAAAAATATATCGTCAATCTATGTGAATCGTTTAGAACTTAAAATGTCAAAGGCTTAATGGTGCTAGTGATTTGTTTCATAAACTGATATGATCCTCTTACACAAACTCACAAAAATATTGTTTGTATATTTTTTTTTGTTTACTGCATTTCTTTAAATTCAAAATTCAAAAAGATTTTCGACAACTGATGTTGAGGAGCTGATATTCAAAATTCCAAGTGCTAAACTTGATGAATTGGGTTGGGAGAGTTTGTTGAAAACTTTGAATGCTATATACAAATGTTTTGAAAGATTGAGTGATAAGTTAATCAAGGTCATTCGTTTGAACTTGATGTAACTAGTATGTTTGATGATTGAATATTGTCTACCAGTAAGTTTTTAAAATTCAATGGTTATAAATTTGTGAAACTTATATTGTGGTAGAGGATGTGCAGGTTAAACAGGTTTGGACTTCATTATTCCCAACGGCAGCTAAATGACAAAGTTTGAACTAGACATCTCAGATTCTAGCATATTGAGAGGGGGAGTCAATGAAAAAGGGGAGTCTGGATCAACAGTCAAAGGGAAGATTGAAGAATGGAGTCAGGATGTGATCCTAAACCTGTAAAGAATGTTTATGATGTGAAGTCAGAGAGTTGGAGAAAAGACCAAGACTGAAGACTCAGGAGCTGAAGACTTCGTCAACATCCAAGGGGGAGTCTGTTAGTGCATGGAATGTCTGTTGACTTCGTCTGCATTAAGTTTTGTGTCTAGGATTGTTTAAATGATCACACCATAGGGTTTAACTTAGGGTTTTTATATGTAATACACAAGATTTCGCTTGAAAGGTTATGTGGATGCTTGAAGCGAAATCAACATAACAGATTTCGCTTCAGACAGTCTCAAGCGAAATCATGTTGTCTATAAATAGGTGTGTTGGTCATTTGAAGAACAACAGTGGTCATTGTATGTGAGACGAAGTGCTGATGGATCTGTATCAGAAAACCTTGTACAAGCACTCATATTAATCAGAAAAGAAAGATTAAAAGGATTAGAGCTGTTATGACTTAGTTTACTTTGATTCCGCCTCTGTAAACTAAGATGAATTGCCTTGACTGACGTTTAGAGGTCGTACAACGGTCCAACAGATGAAACTTCTACATCTTCTGAAATTAAAACTGAACCAGATTTTGAAAAAGAAGAGGTGGTCACATTAAATGAAAAGTCACAAGAAAATGTTTCTGAAAAGAAAATTAAAACAGAAACTGAATCGTCTTTTCAAAATGATCCTGATAAAATTATAAAAGACGAAAAACATCATCTGTCTGAATCTCATGCTTGTGCTAGTTCTGATCAACAGGAACAGAAGAATTCAGAAAAGGCATACGGAACACAACCTAAGCAAGCTCGGTCATCTAGACAAATCAGATCGGCTAATGCTGCTTGCTCTCAGAATCTCCATACATTGAAACGACAGACATGTTTCAACTGTGGAATTCCTGGACACATTGCTAGAAATTGTGTTCATCGTCCAAAAGTGCAACAAAAAGTCAATGCTCACTCTTGTGCTGGTGTTTGTGAGCCGGTTCACAACACACAAAAGGAGCCAAAACGAGCAGATCAAAGTCGAGGATATAAGAAGTCCGCTCATCAAAGACAATCACAATCCCATAAGGTTCATGACAAGGTGATTGAAAGCTCCAATCAGGGAGAAAAGACGAAGAATGGTGCTCAAAGCAACAAGACTCCTGCAAACAACAAATACAAGCACCCCAATTCGTCTTCGTCTAAGAGAAATGTGCAGGCGCATCCAGCGCAAAAAGGATCGGTTTGTCCTTCAGGACCTGCTAGAACGAATCAAGCTGCTCAAAACGTCTTTCCGATGAAAAGACAAACTTGCTACAACTGTGGCATTGCGGGTCATATTGCTAGAAACTGCACAAGGCGTCCCTACGTACTCTACTATATGCAAAATCAGAGGGTTACATCAAAGGATAACAATCATTCCAAGCCAATGAAGGTATCATCACCTAAGGCAATGAAGAATGTGAATCCCAAGGTTAAACCTTCTGATGGGGATTGGAACGCTGCTAAAAACAAACGCAAGGCTGTTCAGGAACAAAAACGTGTTTCTAAAACTAACAAACCTGAAACAGCTAAAGTTGCTCAACCGAAGGCAACAGACGCGTTTGCTAGACCGAAACAGTTTTGGAAACCCAAATCCAAAGCAGCAACGTCTCCAATCCTTGAAATTAAAGGGGACTTATGTTTGAAAGAAGTTTCTTACTTTGATGCTTCAGGAAATCCCAGGACCACGATGGCCTGGGTACCCATGTCTTACTAATCTCCTTATTTTTCAGGAACAACTAAGGAGGAGCTGTTGACAATCTCTGGAATGTTGATAGCGGTTGTTCCAGAGATAAAAACGGGTAACATTTCACTGTTGCAAAAAGTTCAAATTTTTTTTACAGATGATATGTTTCCTTTGGAGGAGATAAGAGAAGTAAGAAATGATCAGCAAAAGGTACCGTTTAAATTCAGTACTTTGATTTGAATTTGATTAGTCTTCAATCTAATGATGGAACGGTTAAGAAAAAAAAAATTTCACCTTTCTTAGTTCATTACTTTGTATATGAAGTGTCCTTTCTCTAGTAAATGGTAAATTTGCGCAAAAATACAAGATTTATGCACAAATTTAGGGGGGGAGAGGAACATATAGATAGATATAGAGTTTAGGAGGAGAAAACTCGGAAAAATACAAAAAGAGTTTGCTGTATATATGCATTGTTTTAGGGGGAGAAAATGAGAAAAATACAAAAACATTTGAAAAATGAAAAAGCCAAAAAGAAAGATTGCATGATATGGGAAGTGAAATAAATGTTCGTGTTAAAGGGTTTGACTAACACATGTAAGGTGTCATAGCTGAAAAGACTAGGATCTACTGCGATATGTCGATAGGCTTGACGCTCAACATGATAAAAGATACTAAGTGATATAAACATAACGAACTATGTACCATGTGGGTAACATACCAACGGCGTATGATTTTATGGTCTTAAATCTTGCGTTGATAGATAGCCAACATCTGAGGTTTCGGGTCTTTATATTGTTGAATCATCCGGGGATATCTTGGCTGTCTTTCTGTTCAGAACTAAAATTGTACATGACCCCAGGAAAGAAAGTCACTTGGAATTAGCTTATTTCTATTTGAATGTCTGTATGTTGTCCCGATACACACAATTTTGATCTGATTCTGAAATCTTCTCTGAAAAAGTCGTGTACCTCCTTTGCTGCATCCAGATATATGCTGACCTGGAGGTGCTAGGCAACGACAGCTTCTGCTGCATCCAGATACATGCTGACCTAGCTGTACGTTGTCGCGCTATAGATCTAATACACCCGAAAGAGGCCCTCAAGTGCCCAAAAGAAACCCAAGAAACCTATATCAAACTGAGAAAAACTCATTTGATCTGTATATTATACCATCTCTGCAAAAGATCTATTCTGTTCTCTTCTCAACCTATTCCCAGTTAAGATTTCAGAAATCTGGATTGGACTTGTGAAATATGTGGTAGGGAAGATACTTGCATGATAGAGTGTGCTGTTTATATTTCCAGGATTTGATTAGTATTTATTTGGGTGTTCATTGTTAAGAAATCAAAACATGATAAAACAGATTATATGCAGACCTAGACACAGTCAGGATATCTTAAAGGATGACATCAGTATACTCACCTGCTACGATGAATCGTTGTGCTTACCTTGATCGCGAGGGTATGCCTTGGAATGGGACACACGGGTATAATAGTATAATATTACCTTAAGCATATCACGAAGTTAAAAAATTGAAAGTTGAGCGTTAAAGTTTAAGTGGACAAACATATTGGCAATCGCATAGACCAGTTTGATTAGGCTCGTACTGAAAAGTGTTCCTTAGTCTACTTGAGAACGAATTTTGATCCCATTGCAATTGTAATTGTATATTATGGTAGTTGTTTATATTTTGAGTTTTTATTTGTTTTTAGTTCTTAAATTAATAATAAAAAATTTGAAAAATTCAAAAATCCAAAAATAGAGTACTTATTTGTTTTTCTTAAAATTAAAAATGTAACCGTTCTTGAAGATTTGACTGATCATCAAAAGTTGAAAGAATTTAAATTGTGAAATCTGAGTACAAATACTTGGATGTACCTAGTGTTCATGTGGTACGTTCCTCTGTTGCATAAGAAATGTTTGCTTATGAGTTTGTGAGCATGTGCAGAACTTGATTTTAATCAAGAACAGGGGTTGATGAAGATTGAGATGCTGTTAGTTGCTGAAGAAGTCTGAAGCAGCACAACAACAAGATGTACCTGAGTCAGAAGAACCAGATACGAAACACCATCTGACAATGAAAGTGCATTTGAAGAAGTACCATGAATCTGCTTGAAAGACAAAGATTGAAGAAGAAAAGAGATGCTGAGAATCCTCCTCTCACATTCTTTTTAACAAGATTTTCAAGCAAAGCTGATCGAGATCCTGATATGAAGCTAACCACAAAAGCTGAAGAAAGAGACCCAGTGCTGAGAGTTCAGAAGTCAAGAACTTCCACAACATCTGCAGCATAGTGACAACCATAGACTACGTTGAAGACGTTGCTGATTTCATGTTATGAAGACAATTTGATGGCATCAGTCTAGGGGGAGATTGTTAGGCCCTAAAGTGTGAGACTGACGCATCAAATTAACACAACGGGCTATGGTTATGAGCTGAGCAATACCGGGTTAGTTTATATTAGGTTGTGGACCTTTATAGGTCACTTGGGCTAAGCTTTAGGCCATGTGGGCCAAGCAGGCCCAAGGGAAGCCCATGTAGGGAAGTGGGCTTGGTTGAGTATATAAACAAGTTTCTAACTTGTTTTAGGGTTTGAACCTCATTGTTACAAAAGTTCTAGAAAGCTAGAGAGAGGCGATTGTGGTGTAGGAACTTGTACCAGACGGTTTTGCTAGTTGATAGTAATAGAATCGTGTGCAAGTTTGAAAGTAATTCGGTATCGTGTTCTTTGTATTTTCAGTTTTTCGTGTTTATCTTGAATCACCAATTGATTGGATTCCGCACAATCTATTGGTTGTTTGATATCATTGAAAGATCCGGTTTACGGGACTTACAAGTTTTATGATCAAATAAATAATTAGAATATGTATAAGAAGCGAAAGATAAAAGCCTTTGGTAAAATGACTTTATATAAGTCTTTATCGTAAATTAGCAATCCGACGAGAAAAAATCGGATTATCTAGATCACCTCATTAAGTCCACCACAAATATAGTTGTGGTGGACTGGTGGTAGATTACTTGATAAGAAATGTTGTATAATAACGCTAGAAACGAATGAAAGCGTTTCATGATCAAAATATGCCTAAATACCCTTAACGGGTCAAAATAGAAGCATTAGCGAAATGGGTGAAGAATGTGTAATGACCCGTGAATTTAACCTTGTATAATAGGAAATAATTATAATAACATGTTTTACAGAAGAAACAAGGGCCACAAACACGTTTGATGATGAAATCATGAAACGGGTCAAAAGTTGATATAAAGGGTAATAAGCCGAAGAATTAAAAGTCTGAAATTTTATTATGTAGGATGTTGGATTTCAACTCCATTAGATGGGGAATTAAATTACGGTCGCGTAGGAAAAAGAATCGGGTAAAACGGATCAATAACGAAGAAGTTATGGCCGTTTCCGTAAAAACAGGCATAGCTGAAAATGCAGGACCCAGATCTGAACTCGCTGGAAAATCGTATATGTCGCGCCACGCGACGGGTGACCAGGAAGACGTCGCGACACGCGACGATGCGACGCGGCCCGCGTGAGACTAGGGTGTCTCTGTCGCGGCCCGCGTGAGAACCCAAAGCTGGCAAATTTATTTTTTTTGTCCGTTTTCGTATCCGGACTTGTTCTAAACTCATTTTAAGCTCGTATAACTAATCATTTCATGGTTTATGAAATGCAGGTATAACTTGGAACTCCGGATGACAATCAAGCTCAACGAAGAACCGAACACAATCAAGAATCAAGCTTCCGCATTATTTTAGTTGACACATTTAAACGATGTTATAAATACGAAATGTTAAAATGTTTTAGTAAATACGTATTTTCATACGTATGTACAATCGTATAAACACGCTTTTATACGAAATATTGTATAGAATGAATTAGGGTGTTACAAGTAGAAATGCATCGATTTCAACTCATTGCAAGTGAATCTGTTGGCGTTACTTTCAAGACCAAACTGTAGTTGTTTGTTGCAAGTGAATCATCACAATACTCTGATGATTGTTGTTCCCATGGAGTGAGGAGCGTTGATCTCGACAGTAGCATCGCGATCCATCGTTTGGTTGCAAAGGATTTGTGAAGAAAAAAGCCCTAATTTGCAGAGAGAGAGAGAGAGAGAGAGAGGATATAGAGAGTGAAAGTCGTATGTGAATTTGAAATGTCAGAGTTTAGAGGATGTAATAATGGAGCTCATTTTCTAATTTGAAATTTGAAATTTAAATGAAGAGGGCAAAGTTTTAAAGTGATTTATGATTTATGATGTAATAATTAAGTATGAAAATCCTAGTTGGCATAGCTGAGAGGATGACACCTAAGCTTTTCTTAGGTCAGCATTACTTCTCCTCTTATATATAAGTAGATTATACATATATTATACATATATTGTTTATGAAGTATGATGAATAGTAACTTTATTTTTAAAATAATATATAGCTTTTTATTATTTTTATTTAATATATTATAATAGTTTATTATTATATTTACTTTCAATAACATATTTTTAATTTTGTTTTTCCTTTTTTCTAATATATACTCATTTATCGATTAATTTAATACTTCTTCAATAATTTAGTTTATAACTTTTTTCTAAAAACTTAAGTACATAGTTGTGCTTGATTTTTTTCCCGACATTCTGTTATAACTTTTGTTAAAAACGAAATTGTACTCAAAATAAAGTATTTATTTGGTATCATGAAACGGTACGATGATAAACTAAGTCGTTCTAATGGTTTGGTTTTCTAAACAATATGATTCATTTTCAAATCACGTTTGTTTTAAATTATCATTTGCTCGGTTTCGCTGCAACGCTCGACGTCAATAAAAACTAGTTTAAATTATTGTTTATAGCTTATAAAATACATAAATAATATAATGACGTGTATTATAATTGTTATTATTCTTAATAAATCATTTAAAATTAGTGTTTAGCTTATGATTTAGGGTGACCCTTCAAAGAGTCATTAATTACCCCCACCACCTTATCACATGGCACCGTGACCCCACCTCACATCCCCCTCAACCCCTAAAGCCTATATATACATATGCATTCCCTTTCACAATTCATTCAAAACTCACTTCAACAACAATCAACTTTCCACTCCTAAAAACCTTAAAGAAAACAAGTCTTTAACCAATCTCCCCAAGAAACCTATTTGCTTGTATTAATTTCATACAAATTTGCCAAAATGTTTAGCTTCTCACAGCAAAATAACTTCTTTGGTCCTAGATGTGCGTGGGTCAACGGTCCTCTCATAGTAGGGGCGGGTCCATCAGGGCTAGCCATTTCGGCCTGCCTGAAGAATCAATGCATCCCTTTTGTAGTCATCGAAAGATCTGACTGTATCGCTTCTCTTTGGCAAAAACGTACCTATGACCGCCTAAAAGTCCACCTCCCGAAGAAATTCTGTCAGCTTCCCAAAGTACCATTCCCCGAAGAGTATCCCGAGTACCCTACAAAGAAACAATTTGTCGATTACCTCCAGAACTACGCAAAAAAGTTCGACATCAAGCCGCAGTTCAACGAGTGCGTGCAATCAGCAAAATACGACGATGCATGTAAGCTCTGGCGGGTTAAGACCGTCTCCACAACCGGATCAATCCGGGCCGAGACGGAGTATATCTGCCAGATGCTTGTTGTGGCCACCGGAGAAAACGCCGAAGGAGTAATACCGGATATTGAAGGTCTCAAAGACTTTTCCGGTGAAGTGATCCATGCAAAAGATTACAAGTCCGGCCAGAAATACGCAGGAAAGAAGGTTTTGGTCGTCGGTTGTGGGAATTCTGGCATGGAAGTCTCTTTAGATCTCTCTAACTACAATGCAAAGCCATCAATGGTGGTTCGAAGCTCGGTGAGTAATCAACTAAGCATAAAAAACCATAAGTTTTGTCTAAAAAGTGTTCGCCGCACCTCCAGAAAATAATTTCTGGGTCCGTCACTGTCACTGTAAAGACTGTTACCAACGCATTTCCTAAAAAACCAACAAATCAATGTTTTTTATCAAGAAAATCAATACCCATTACAATGAAGATACTAATTCATCAGTTTACATTTTCAGGTTCATGTTTTACCAAGAGAAATCATGGGCAAATCGACATTCGATCTAGCCATGATGCTGATGAAATGGCTACCTCTAAGGATAGTTGACAAGATCCTCTTGATCTTTGCATGGTTCCTAATTGGAGACACACAACGATACGGTATCAAACGACCATCTTTAGGTCCACTTACACTCAAAAACAACCACGGAAAGACCCCGGTTCTCGACATAGGAACCCTCGAGAAAATCCGGTCAGGCGACATAGCGGTCGTGCCTGGAATCAAAAGGTTCACAGAGAAAACAGTCGAGTTGGTTAACGGTCACATCTTAGACATTGATTCGGTTGTTTTAGCAACTGGGTATTTCAGCAAAGTCCCATTATGGCTTCATGTAAGCATGGAAATTCAATCCTTTTGGCATTGGGTCATCTTTTTAATCAAGTAATCAACTGATGAAAGTTTACATTTTTTATGAACAGGATAAAGATTTTTTTTCTGAAAATGGTTGGAAGGGTAAAGGAGGGCTGTATGCAGCTGGTTTTACTAGAAGAGGGTTGGATGGTGCTATTGCTGATGCAGTAAAAATATCAAAAGATATTGGAAAAGAATGGAAAAAGGAATTAAACCAAAAGAAACAGAAGGTTCCTACACACAGAAGATGCATTTGAACTTTCTAAGTCTATAACTAGGGTTGTAGTCACCTACGCGTTATGCCGGGACGTGATTGGAATTTGCTATGTATCGTATACCATGATAACCAAAGAATAAATTCGTAAAATCAAATAAAATGATATCTGAATGTTTTAATGTTATTTGCGTCGTAGTTCTGCTCTAAAAATCAAAATAAAAAGAAAAGATTAAACAATAAGGTAAATAATAAAAGTAAACGTAAAAGAAAACAATAGGAACACGGTCGGTACCGCTATCAATTTGTTTGTTAAGCAAACAAAAAATAAGTTGAAAAATATGTCCAAAAGAGTATATGCGCGTGCTCAGTTCGTTAAAAATTTAAAAGCGGTTTTCCATACCACTATCAGTTTGTTTATTAGAAAAACTAAAATCCAAAAAAAATATAGTCACTAGTTAACAAAGCACTAAACCCATAAAAAAGACTCAAGTTAGCAAAGCCTCCAAGTTAATGTATTGTCACTATTCAACTTCTTTTTCTTTTAATATACAAACTCCAAAAAAATATAGTCACTAGTTAACAAAGCACTAAACCCATAAACAAGACTCAAGTTAGCAAAGCCTCCAAGTCTCATGTTAATGTATTGTCACTATTCAACTTCTTTTCTTTTAATATACAGATAATTTCCACTTTATTATTTTCATTTATTTATTTTGTTTGTTTTATTTGTTTCCATGTTTATGTTTTATATTTATTATACTTGTAATCGATAGGAACATGTAATGCTTCAATCAGTTTTTGTTTATCAATAATACACGAAAAGAGTTGTGGTATTTGTTACCACAAAATCCGTATGTTCTTGAGTAATTCAAGTAGATATTTACCAACATTTGGTATCAGAGTCAAAGTGATCGACTCCATGCCAAAAAGTTTATCCGTCTTAATAAGTACCTCAATAGGTTAGATCTTAATATAATTAACCGTAAATTTTGCATCGCTTTAATATACAATCAACCGTGTTAATATTTTAATTCACGTTAATATACAATTAACCGGGTTAATATTTAGATCCGATACTTGGCGAATCAACCACCGCAACGCACAGCGACATAATGCTAGTAAAAAAATAAAATGCATCTTAAAATATTACCACAATATATTTTATGTAATACATAAATGATATGATGGCGTGTATTGTGCTTTGTTTTAATTATAAACTACTTTTTTACGTCGTGTGTTGCGGCGAAATCGAGCAAATGATAATGTAAAACAACATGATTTAAAAATAAAGCATGTTGTTAAGAAAATCAAACCATTAGAACGGTTTAGTTTATCATCGTACTGTTTTATGATACCAAATAAATACTTTATTTTTAGTACAACTTCGTTTTTAACAAAGCTTATAACGGAATGTCAGGAGAAAAATCAAGCACAACTACGTACTTAAGTTCTTAGAAAAAAATTATAAACGTAAATTATTAAAAAAGTATCAAATTAATCGATAAATTAATATATGTTCTAAAAAAGAAAAAAAAATATTAAAAAAATGGTAAAGGAAATATATAATTTAAAAAAAGAAAAAAAAATACGATCGATCTGTGCAACAAGTTTTGATAGTATTAACATTTTCATTTCATGAGTCTATGTATGACCTTTGCAACAAGTTTTGATATCATTTATTGTATCCGCAAGACCACTTTAAGCCTTTCACCCTTCCACCAATATCCCCAAAGCTTGTGATCTCAAACCAAAAAAACTAATATGACATTCCAAGCAAATAACAAAACTTCTCAAGTTATGATCCACTGAAATTAAGACTCCAAAAATCAAAATAGTTTTGCAAGTAATAACAAAAATTAGCTACAAAGTAAGTCTAAGTTTCAAATTTATAATACCTAAATAATACTACATATCATATCTCATAATCATATAGCAATTTTCAACAATTTACACACAATAATCAACAAATCAAACAACAATTTTAGCAAATTGAGTGCAAAAAGTTATAGAAAAAACACCTTAGTGTTAGGGTATCAGATCAGAGTAGGCTCGAGCGAAAGCGAAACAAACGCGCGCACACACACTAGTAGAAAATAAAGAACAAGAGAAGTTACGTGGTTCGTTCAAGGTGACCTACGTCCACGAGTTGTAACTAGGGTTTCACTTTATTAGATGCTTACAACTGTTTCTAGAACAACACAGACTAGAATTACATCATAGGTATTTATAGAACAAGATTAATGTTTTCTGCTTAGTCAACAAGTTAACTAAGTGGGCCTAACAACTAGGGCCGACTAACCCTAACTAGGGTCGGCTAACCCTAAAGCCTATGAACGCAACACTTAAGAGTGAAAGATATTCAAGGGCGGGTTCCTTTATAGTTTCTATATATGTTTTCTACTAATAATTCAAAACCGAATGGGTTTATGGGAACTCGAACCCTTCAACGTTTTCTTCCCGTG
The DNA here is from genome assembly GCA_030545235.1 of Helianthus tuberosus. Lineage (NCBI taxonomy): Eukaryota > Viridiplantae > Streptophyta > Magnoliopsida > Asterales > Asteraceae > Helianthus > Helianthus tuberosus. The sequence goes on from CM060351.1 coordinate 182,194,690, forward strand.
GGATACACAAAAACCTAACATAGTGTGCTTTTTTTTAACGACCAACAAAAGCCCTGATCACTCTGGTAAACCTAATGGCAAAGGCACCCACACCCGCAAACATAAACACCGTTGATGACCCGGCCCACCACCATTCAAGAGGAACCGCACCGCCCAGAGGCACATCGTGATAAACCCATGGCTCAACCCAACATATTTTTGCTTCAGGCGAGACCCGAACCCGTAACCTCCACTTTAAAACATGATAGGTAGAGTTGCCAAACTTGCCATGCACCAGAAGGTAGGGCTGCAAAAACCGAACATTCGTAAATTGTTCGGCAGGAAGTTCGTTTAATAAAGGAACGAACATGAACATAGGTCTTGTTTTTCAATTTTGTTTGTGAACGTTCGGTAATACGCTCGATCATTTACGTTTATCCATGTTCGCTTGTTTATGTTGTGCATTACATGCTCGCTTGTTTTTTATGTACATTAAAGATTTTTGTACATTGATTTATTTTATCCAAACTTTTTATATTCTTTAATTCTTTTTTATTTTATTACCCTAATAAATAAAATAGAAAACCATATTCGCATCATGTTTATGCACTGTTCTCTCTCATTCTTGTTATTTGTATCGACGAATACTATTGACATTCGTTCCACAATTAGGACTTGACATTCTAGCGTTGCTTCCTTCGTCACCTACCTTTAGCCTTCGTCACCTTCACTGATTTTATTTGTGTTCGTAAACACGTTCATTTCCTTAATGAACAAACAACTAGAAAATCATGTTCAATAAATGTTTATAAACAGTTCGTAAACACGGTATTTCCTTAACGAAACAATAAGCTTCTGTAGGCAAAACGAGTATGAAACACACGCATATTTTAAAATTTGGTAGGGACTTTAGATTCAAAGCAAAGGTGTGGCATTTTCGTAATTTCAGATGCCTACAAGGGCCTTATTCAAACCAAATTGAAAATTCCTACCTGCGAAAACCCCACCCCCACCCCCTTTTCCCTTTCAATTTCAACTTTCTCTCTCTAGAAACTCATCTATCTCTCTCTCTCTCTCTCACACGCAAGCACACCGATGGGGCAACAGTCGTTGATCTACAGTTTCGTCGCCAGAGGAACCGTGATTCTCTCTGAATACACCGAGTTCACCGGAAACTTCACCAGCATCGCCGCTCAGTGTCTCCAGAAGCTTCCTGCTTCCAACAACAAGTTCACCTACAACTGCGATGGTCACACCTTCAACTATCTTGTTGAAGGCGGTTTCAGTAAGTCCGATCTGATCGATTCCTCTTCTGTTTTTCAATTTTTCATCGATCCGATCCTATTTACGCGAATTCATGATATATAGTTGTTAAATGTTACTCGATTTGATTATTTCGAATCATTTAATGTCTTATTGAATCAATCTTCGTGGCGATTTGAGTTTATTTGTCTCAAGTTAGCTGATACTAGACGTTAATTTGATTTATGATTCTGAAATGTTAGTTGATTTGATTATTTTATTACTTATTGAATCGTTCTTCGTGGCGATTTGAGTTTATTTGTCTCAAGTTAGCTGATACTAGACGTTAGCATGAGTTTATTTGATTTATGTTATAATATTTTGAGTTTTGACTATGTGTTATTTGTTGTTTCTGTATGCTTGTTCAAATTTGATGTTTCTGTATGCTTGTTCAAAACTGATTTATGCGATTGAGTTTGTAGATTTAGTTTTTTTGTTGATGAATTGATGATTTATGATTGTGAAATGTTAGCTGATTTGATTTTTCTACGCATTATTGTATCACACTTCTTGGCGATTCGAGTTACGTGTCTCAGTTTAGCAGCTGTTGCTAGACGTTAGCATGCGTTAATTTGATTTGTGTTCAATTAGTTTGACTATGTGTTATTTGTCGTTTCTGTATGCCTGTTCAAAAGTGATTTATGCGATTGCGTTTGTGGATTTAGTTTTTTTGTTGATGAACTTGATGTATTTGATTCTATGTGTTCTTTTTGTGTTGATGTGGTGCACACCTCAGCGATTAGGTCATCTTATCTTTGATCCTAGTTGATCACCTATAGTTGTTTAGCAAAGATAAATAGTGGATTTATGCTAGGTATGATGTGATGTGTGAACTTGGAGCAGTTTAAAGTGCCTGTCAGGCTAATCCTTGAGGTAGAGAGTCATCATTATTCTATATGTAAAAATTAAGTTGAAATTGGATCTGAATCAGTTATAAATCCAACTTTGTAGCTTGAATAGTTCTTTGTGGTCGGTATCATTTGCTTTTTATGGTAGTTTTTTTATTGCATGAATGCATGATACCAGCAAAAATCATACTAGCTAACTTGTCATTGACAGGAACCATTTAAGTTTTTGGGTTTTGAATTTGTCTATATATTTGCATCATTTAGTTAGTTAACTTTTTATAAGAAAACATTTGGTATTGGTCTCTTTGCCATAGCATGGTTTATAGAGTATGGTTGTGTCGTGACACGAGTTTACTTGGCAGCTACTACTTGTCTGCTTAAAGCATACTGTTACGTTTATGCTAGTGCTACAAATGTCATTGTTTAAGGTGTCGGTTCATACTAAATGCATATGAATATATAATACTACTTTGCACTTGCTAGAGTTTTTGGGACATTTGATGCATAGCACAGGGCACAGGCTGGGGATGTCCAATGTCACTATAGTAGAAGCTCTTAGATTTGACTTTTCTACTATTTTTAAATACTATCATGCACAACACTTAACAAGTTTACTACAATTCCATTTTGCCGAAACCTTATGGCTTATAGTTTTATATTGGGTGTATATTCATTTTGCATAGAAGCATAAATTGTTTTTAGGTGCACATATAGCTGACCTGTTATGTGTGTGTCTGTAGGAGATATAGTTATGAATTCTATGCGTATATTGGGAAGGTGGCCTGCTTATTATAATATTATGTCTCAGCACACATTGACTAACTCTATCCTTAACTTGTTAAATTATGTAGCATACTGTGTTGTGGCTGTCGAATCTGTCGGTAGACAGGTTCCAATGGCTTTTCTTGAGCGAGTCAAGGAGGACTTCACTAAGAAATATGGCGGTGGGAAAGCTGCAACGGCTGTTGCCAATAGTCTGAGCAAAGAATTTGGGTAATATTATAATCCATTTTTGTTTCCGTTTTCAAGACATTTAAAGTTATTATTCGTCAACTAACAGCTATTTGCACACTTATCTTTTATACCAGTCCCAAGCTGAAGGAGCAGATGCAGTACTGTGTGGACCATCCAGAAGAGATCAGCAAGCTTGCGAAGGTCAAAGCCCAGGTTTCAGAAGTTAAGGGTGTGATGATGGAAAACATTGAAAAGGTAAAAGTTTCTTGTAATTTTGCTATTTTGGAACCCGTAGGTTTTCTTATGTAAAGTTGGTTCAGGACATGATGAAACTTTTATTTATTATTATTTTTTTGTCATTTTGGAATTTGTAGGTTCTTGACCGTGGAGAGAAGATTGAGCTTCTGGTGGATAAAACAGAGAATCTTCGCTCTCAGGTCAGTGCATCTATTTCTCTCTCTGCATTATGCTTCAAACTGATTATTACACTAGTAAATTAAGGTGGTGTCTGTTTGTGGGTTAAAGGGCTGAGGATTTTGCTTGTATAGGACTTGATTAAACAGACTAATACACTTATTGAGCTATTGAAGATGGATTTGTTTTCACCATTAAGCTCTTTGATGTTGTATAATCGCTTCCTAAAAAGAATATTCCATTTAACACACCTTACAAAAAGTAATATTTTATAATTCACCTGTTCTATACAGATTTGTTTACCCAGACAACTCTTATTTATATAGTTCAATAAATAGACCCTAAGAAGTAGGGGTGTTAATGGTTCGGTTTGGCCGGTTTGACAAATTTTTGGGCCAAACAGCCGACTACCGTTTTGAAAATTTACAAACCAAACTGATATAAATTAAATAAATAAACAAAGGCTGCACAGCCGGTTTGAAGTTCTAAATCGTGGCCGAACCATTAAACCGCCAAAACTGTACCATACAATAAGCCTCATGAATTTTAACCGGTCGACTTGCTTCGGTTTGAGTGGCTCAGTCGGTTTCAACGTTTATGAGCATCTCTAAATTAAAGTGAAACGAATCACAACTAATATATTAGAGATATGGGCTTTGCATGTTATACATATAGGTGGATATTTTGACCCGTTTATTTGGGTTGATTTGGGTTATGTTTTATCTTAAATGGGTAAAAAAAAACCATGTTTCAGGCACAAGATTTTAGGACACAAGGTACACAAATGAGGAGGAAAATGTGGTTGCAAAACATGAAGATAAAATTGATAGTTCTCGGAATTATCATCGCTTTGATTCTCATTATCGTCTTATCGGCTTGTGGCGGCTTTAATTGCGGCAAGTGAACTGCATCTTTGCTTCCGGGTTTTAGGTTCGTAAAGTTCTCTCGTTCGTGTTGTCTCGTGTTTATTTGTTTGCCAATGATTTTTCTTTTGCCGGATTCTTTTTTGGGGTGACACTGGATATCTTTCGTGACGAAAAAAGATTTATAATGCAATATAGTGGTTGTATAGTTTGTACCCTAAGTATGATTTGACATCGGTATATTACTAGGAAAACAATTTGATTGCGGGTTTGTGGGTTTTGTTACTCTCAAGACTGATGCTTGCAGTGTTCTTTGATGTTATTTGATGTTTGTATGAGAAAACTGCCTCATGTAAGCTGACAAACAGACTATATCAAGTTCTGTTCTTGGTCTGGGCTGTTTAAAAACCGGCTGAAGCAGGCCGGCCGGTTTGGTCAGTTTGAGATTCATATGGTTTGGCTTGGTGGTTTAACCGTTAGGCTGACGGTTTAAAACTTTGAATCCGTTGTTGTGGTTTAGTCCAGAATTTTTGTCAAAGCTGGCCGAACTGGACCGTGAACACCCTACGCTTTTTGGTAGGCTTATATTAATCAGTTCTGCTTCAACGTTTTATTTTTTGCAGTGTTTTTATTTTCTTTTTTAATTTTAAAATATGACAAATTATAAAATTCCAAATCATGTGCTTGTTTTTATAGGTTTTTTCTCTGTTATTTTTTAACATCAATTTTTTACACCTAAATATCGTCTAATCTTGCGTTTGCAAGGATTTAGACCCATACTATTTTCATCACTTTCGATTGTTAGAGTGAATGCCAGTACGACAGTACTGCAACAAACTGAACCGATATTGACTAAGGGCATGTTTGGCTAAGCTTTTTGAAATAACTTATTGACTTATTGGCTTTTTGAAAAGTCATAAGCTTCAAAATGATGTTTGGCAACCAGGTTGTATGTGAGGGGAAAAGTGACTTTTCCAAAAAGTCACTCCATACTGACTTTTCCAAAAAGCCAATAAGTCAATAAGTTGTTTTCAAAAAGCTTCGCCAAACATGCCCTAAATTCCAACCGATCACGTGGGAAATTATTTTGGTTGCTATATTTATGTTGGTAAAAAAAAATTATAATAGTTATTTTGTGTAGTTGCAAAATTTATAACCAATGCATTATGCATGTATGAAAGGTCGTACCTTGTAGAAGCCATATGGGTGATTTGATTGTGGGTAGAGGTGCACAAACCGGTTAATTTTAATAACCGGTTCGGTTAATCAGTTTTACCGGTTAATTTGACTTTTTGACTTTAACCGGTTAATGCTTTAACCGGTTATTTTTTTAACTGGTCCGGTTAATTACTTTAACCGGTTCGGTTAATTAACCGGTTATTTTCGGTTATTAACCGGTTTTTTTGCCTTTTTTTTTTTTAAATTTTTCGGTTATTTTTTCGGTTAACCAGTCTATCGGTTAAAAAACCGGTTATTATACTAAACACTTATAACCGGTTACTAACCTACGGTTAAATAACCGGCTGGACCGGTTATTCCTAAATCCGTTATTAACCGGTTACGGTTTCGGTTAATAACCGGTTACAGTTAATTAACCGGTTATTTTGTGCACCTCTAATTGTGGGGCACACCATCCCGGATACGGCGTGTAGGCCGGCGTTGTTGAAGGGGCGGCAAGAATTCCACCGGCGTGGAGGGCATAGTGGGAGACGACGTGGCCGCGTGTGATTGGATGCAATTAATATTAATGTTTTTATTTAAATTTAATAGATTTTATATAATCTTTAAGTATAAAAGTTTGTGCCACGTGTCGAATAACACCGCTCTTCCACGCTCCGTCCCACACCTCCCGTTTTTGCACCACGCCCCATTTCTGACACGTGCTTACGTGTCGTTTATGTATCAAATAACGCCCCATTTTTAACTCTCTTCACACCGTATGGTGTTATGATTGTCTCCATCATGACAGCCATGTCTTTTAAATGCACTGTTGACGTTCCACTCTATATATTGCCTTTCAAAATCATAACCCTTTGGATACTTTTCTACCGACTGTTGTACAATTCGACTTTAATTTTCTTTAACATAATGTTTTTTCTACTCTTACTCTTAAACTACGTCACTACAATTTTACCTCATGTAATGAATTTAACTTGGCCTTCTTCCTAAGAGATTAGCCTCTACCACCCAACCAAAGCTGGAATGATATAGTTTTACTTTGATACTAAAGTCTTACGTAAGGTGATAAGGCTTTGCCTTTTCAAGTGATGATGGTTCAATCCCTGCACTGCGAAAAAATGAGTTGTTTCGTACTAAAATTTAAGAGTGTGAGTTGTCGTTTGAAAATATATTTATATAATTCCACCTAAAATTTTCAGAGTTAATTACACATTGTACTGATAATTTGGGAACATCATTTATATGGGTGGCCCTTTGGATAACTATTGAGTTGGTCATTCATATGGGTGGCCCTTTGGATAACTATTGAGTTGGTTATCACTTGGTCATTATACGCGTAACATATTTATCTAAATGCATATTTAGTCTTATAAGTATATATCGATCGATATATACACTTTTAAAGTCTAAACTTTAACTGGTAGATGGGTGTACCGGTTATGTACGAATGTTTAACACAAATTATAAGATTTGTCCACTTTAACACGTTATGTGGTTTAAACCTACATGACTGCCATCCATATAATATATCAAATAACTTAATTTAAAACAATATATAATACAAAAATTATTTTAAACAAGCCATCTTCAACTTAAAATTAACAACCGAAAGTTGATTATTTCACTAAAATAGCACTACTTGATGAAAAAAGATTGTATTTACAATTTACAAAGTGCAACAATAAGGTGGAAAATTAGGCTAGACAGAGTCCACCCTGAAAGCACCATCGGGACCTCGTACCAAATCACTCTACGTCGGACATGAGCTTAGGAATAAGGTTGGAGAATCGGGAAGTACTCCTTGATTGAGTCAATCGCTTGTGAGAGAGCGGGAAATCAAGCGCTGGAAAGGGGTGCACGAGGTGAGGGAACACTTGCCCCTCTATATGGGAGTGGCAACTTTTCCCTCGCCTCGTGCCCACTCTGGTCACCCTTATGATCTATGCAATTTCACCATCTATCAGCTGGCTAAAAGAAACAGTTGAGCAGAATCCAATAACCTTATGGAACCTGTTCACCGGCTCCGGCAACTCTGGCACCCTCCTCCACCTACACTCACTGGAACCTGCCCCGATTTCACACACACAAGCGGGGTAATTCCGGCGATGTTCTTCATTAAACACAAATATAAACCCCCCAAATCCCACACATTTCAAGCTAGCATACTTATCATCTTCATCACCATCAAACAACCACTCGAGCAAATCATCCGGCATAATCGCAACCTCACTAAACTCCGACGTCGATTCATCAATTTTCCAAACGTTAAACGACGGTCCACCACAAGCATTGCAAACTCCAGCCAACATTAGTTGGTTTCGGCAAGATATTATAAACGAAACGATAACTCCCGGTGGCCGAAGCGTTTGAACATCACTCCAAACTCGATTAATCAAATCGAACGATGATATGAAACAAGAATAAATTCCGTATACGTAAAATTTTGATTTGAGCAAAGCGGACGATAATGATTGTGACGAATTCGCTGCCCGAAAATCTACGGGCAGCGGCGGGCAGTGGGCCCACGAATTTAAATTTGGGTTATAAATTTCAACGGCTAGATTGTCTTCAATGTCAACTAATCCACCAATAAATCTAACTCCACCAACAACAATAATGTGAGGCAAACTCGAATTTGAATAATTTTTTAAATTATTATTCAAATTCGAGTCAGCCTCATTAATAACACCCACTAGTGGGTTTAACCGTGAGAATTTTAAAGGCGTGGTTTCCCGCCATGAGGGTTTCAAAATTGGGGAAAAACTAAAATTATTCGCGGTGGTGTTGAAGAAAAACCCGCCGGATCCAATGAAGGACGATTCGTGCGAAATTGAAGGCGGGAAGAGATTTGGCGGGAGTTTGATCCACTCGTTTGAATACGGGTCGAAAGCGAAGGCTTGGTTTTTTTTGACAAAAATGTTGTTACGGCCGTAGAGGAAGAACCACGGGGTGTTGGTGGCGGTGGGGGAGAACGACGAGGCGGTGGTGATCGCGTGCCAGAGTTTGCAAACCGCGGAGCAACGGATGATTGATCGGATTGGGAGGTGGGATAAGATGAGTTGGATTAAATCAGAGCTAAGGAAATTCAAGGATTCCACTGATTCTTTGAGGGTGTTTGGAATTGAATCTTCCATTTGAAATGAATGATTGTTGGATTAAATTGAAGAATTTGATTGAGTGAATATAAATGGATTGGAGGGGAATTGAGAATTATTTGTGGTTATGGAAAATTCAAGGAATTGGTCCAACTGCTACACCAAATACTTCCTCTCATTCAATGGCTTTTAATTCAATGGACTTTATTTCTTTCTTTCTAGAAAAAACAAATGATATTTCATTTGGAGTAAAATGCCTGGATAGTCCGTATGGTTTTGTAAAATAACACCTATAATCCCCAACTTTTGGAAATTACACTGGTGCTTCCAGTGGTTTTACAGTTTGTTACTCGGGTAGTCCCTAGAGTTGATGTTCGTTAGTTTTCTCGGTTAACTTCATGTAAAATGACCAACATGCCCTTAGTATTAAATTAAAACACTAAAATAAATATATTAAAATTAAAAATGGGACCCACCACCCTTCTTATTCACCCTTTTAAGACCTTATATGTCTCTCTTTATCTCTCTCTCTCACACACACAAACACACTCACTTACCACCACCTGCCTCCACCACTTACTTCCAGTCGCCACTATCTGCAACTCCACCATCAACATCTCCGCCACCGGAACTCCCTCCTCCATCCTATATCCCTTGATCCACCGCATTTAAAGAGAGAAAAAAACTAGAGAGAGAGAGATCATGATGTTTCTTCTTCAAGTCATCATCGTGCTTCTTCTTCTCCGATTCAGATTCCAACAACGAAGAATCGTCGCGGTGAATCTTCTCCGTAACCTTTTCCATGAAGGAATCGTCTCCTCGTGGCTCGATTTCATCGGTGTGCTCCACCATATAAACCTCACAATCCAAACCCTAATAGTACTTAATCGATTATGTTGCTGATTGATGGAAGTATGACTATGTGAAGATAACTTTTTCCCCAAATTGGTAACAGGTGGTCGCGTGAGGGTTTATATATGTCTACTAGCCTCTGTTTCAGACTATCCGAGCCCCAAATCTTTCTCGCTAATCTCTCTCTCTCGCTGATCTCTCTCTATCTCTCTCTATAGTTGTTTCTCTCTCTAAATGTGTATACAGATGGTAGTGGTTCAGATGGTGGCTGCTGGTGGCAGCTGTTGTGGCGGTGGTGACTGTGGTGGTGTTTTGTGACGGGTTAAGGGCTGTAAGGGTTAGGCTTAGGTGGAGGTGGTGGGTGTGGGTGGAGGTGGAGGTGGAGGTGGAGGTGGGTGGCTATGGTGATGGTGGCCGGTTGTTTTGTAGAAGACAAAAGAGTTTGTGGGCCCCACACTTTCAATATAATAATATGAGTGTGTATAAGATTTGTATTTTTATTTTTTTAAAGAGAGGGGCAAATAAGTAATTTCCTTACCGGTGAAAACTAACGAACATCCACTCCAGGGACCATCCGAGTAACAAAAAGCAAACCACAGGGAGCAACGGTGTAATTTTCAAAAGTTGGGGACTATAGGTGTTACTTTACAAAACCACAGGGACTATCCGGGCATTTTACTCTTTCATTTGTGATCGTGATGATTTAGCATCTTAAATTATTCAATTTTGTACTCTTTTTACGGGATTTGATCGAATTTTATTTGAAAGTAAAATGTAACATGTAACAAGTGTTGGGGAATTTTATGAAACCGGGCGATCTGAGAGGCGTGTAATCACACTATCAAATCAAATTATTTCGGTGGGTCTACCGAATAATTCAATCGAATACAACTCTGATTTCGAGAAATAGAACAACAGTATGTGTTTTTGTGAATTCGTGATGAACCAGGAAGAAAACCAAAAACTGTATATACGAATGTAGGGATTAATTGCAGATAACTTACGAATTTAGGGATTAATTGCAGATAACTGTCCCTGGACAGTTATAATTCAAATTTTAAATAAATTGCCTTAAACTGCCTTTATTTTTGTCAAAAAGAAAAAAAAATGACAGGGGCGCTGCCCCTTGGACCCTGCTCCCAGGGGCGCTACCCCCAGACCCCGCCAAGGGGCCGTTAACCCCCATTCGGGGCTCCGTCCGAATACTTGGAATTATAACAACTCAAACAAGCGTGCACTCCCAAACCTCCTAACTTGTTTGATGTATATTATAATTCCCTTTGGTCGCCAAGTTAATCCCGATTACACGAAAATATCTAACAACGTGTAAAAAACGGGTGTCCTCTAGGAATCTAGTGTAGTGGTAAGGTGCATCTCTTCTATCCAAAATATCCAAAAAGTAAAGAGGTTAAAATCTTGTAAGATGAAGATATTGAAGTATTTTAACAGTAGTTAGTTTGCCACTAAAAAGCATATAAAACAGGTGTTTTAGAAGCAAATCACAAGTCATATCTCGTATCGTACTTTTTGATCTTTTTATCATTCTCACAAGTAGAAGTGACTAGTGAGCATGTAAAAAGAGATCATCTAGAAGAAGAATGTGGAAACATATGGGTTAGGACTAATTAGGTCTAATGTGAAAAAATGCGGGTTAGGACTAATTAGGCTTAGCCAATGATCTCTAGATCAAGTGATGGAGGGTTTGCATTTCTCTTGAGAGATGCAGGTTCGACTCCCACTTGGCGCAGAGTGAGGCACTGGTGGGCAATGATAGGAGACCCAGGGAAACCTGGGTTGGATCCTTGAGCCAAACGGGTTTTAACGGTAATTTCACCGTCGTGCCTACGGGCGGGTGGGTTACCGGGTTTTCCCCGGAATTGGTGGTGGACTCGGGTTACTCTTGGAGTACTCCGTTTGTCTAGTGGGTACCCCGAGAGTGCTCGGGATTGAATTTGTTGGCCGTTCAAAAAAAAAGGACTAATTAGGCTTAGAATAGACGTTTTGAAAATTCATATATTCTTCCGATTCCCATAAATGTTTGTTAAACCATTTATTTTCTCCTCGCGATGCGGTAATCATTTATATTACAAAATGAAAAAAATATATATATTTACAACAAAAGGTACTTCGTGTCACAAAAAGATAAAGCAGTATTATGTCAAAAATGATATTGAAACATGTTTTACATCGATCTGTATCGATTTCAGTATCTACATACCGGTAGGGCAATATGCATGCAAAAGTTGTTAGGATACTAAAATAATTTATTGTAAACTAGGTTATAACCCCGTGTATTACACGGGGTTGAATAAATGAATTTTATACACTAAATAATAAAACAATATATCTTTAAAAACCTCTTTTATTGCACGGGTTGAATACATATAATTTTATATATTAAATAATAAAAAGTTATATCTATAAGAACCATATTGTAAGGGTTGAATAAATATAAAATTATATGCCAAATAAAAAAGTTATATCTTTAAAACCGTTTGTTTTACACAAGTTGAATAAATGTAATATTGTTTACCAAATAATAAAATAATACATCTTTAAGAAACCTCATTTATTACACGGGTTGAATAAATTTAATTTTATATACCAAATAATAAAAAAAAATTACAACTTTAAAAATATGTGTATTACACGGGTTGAATAAATGTAATTTCCTTTACTAAATAATAAAAAATATATATCCTTAAAAAGACCTCGTGTATTGTACGAATTGAATAAATCTAATTTTATATATCAAATAATAAAAAGTTATATCTTAAAAAACCTCATCTATTATACGGGTCGAATAAATGCAATTTTGTATAGTAAATAATAAAAAAGGTATATCTATAAAAAACCACGTGTATTACACGGGTTTAATAAATCTAATTTTATATACCAATAATAAAAAGTCATATCTTTCAATATACTAATGGATAATATTTGATACGCGATGGATATGGTGATTGTGAAGATGGTTCTTGAAAATAAGATATGTTATTCAAGAAGCAAATCAACATCTATTTGAGTGATAAAATGTTGGTACCAATTCCGACAAATTGATTTATAAATTATGTAATAAAATTGATGTAATAATTTTTTTAGTAATGAAAATAAAAATATTTTATATATTAATACAAAGTTTGGTTTTCGTGATAAATAATTTGTTTTATTTAAAAATATCTTAAATTAACAATTTAAATTTTAGAATAATATTTTATTAGAAAAATAGAAGAATGGCATTCAAAATTTAAAGTAGGATGAAATTTAATATTAGCTCATTATTCATTTATTTATATTTATATTGATATAAATAGATTATTATATTGTAGTAAAATATGTTAACAAAGTCTCAATAAATTTAACCCTTTATTTAAAACTTGTAAATGAAATCAAGTCTCAATATATTTAACCATTTATTTAAAACTTGTAAATGTAGAAATCATAAATAATATTAGTTAATTTTATTTTAAGTTTCATAAAATCTATTTGATACCAAGCTAAACAAAACGTTCAAATATATAGTTAATATCAAGAGTAAATTACGATTTTGGCCCTTGTGGTGATATCACTTTTACCCTTTTAGCCAAAAAATGAATCATTTAACATCTGAGCCCACAACGTCTTTTACCAAAAGGGTTAGAAAAAAAGACGTTGAGGGCTCAGATGTTAAAAAATTTCTTTTTGGGCTAAAAGGGTAAAAGTGATATAACCAAATGGGCCAAAATCGTAATTTACTCTAATATGAAATTAGATAACTAAGTTTGAATTTGAAGTAAATAGATAAATATAAAAGTAATAATTAAACAAAATAAATATTTAGTAGGAGGATTATCTATAATTAATTAGAAGAGATTAAACTAAAATTATAATTATCTATAAGAGATGGCCTAATATGATGACAAGTGTGCTCAAAGTGGTTTCTTTTATTATATAGTATAGATAGATACAACTCCTTTTTTTTTTTTTTTTTTTGAACGGCACAACTCCTTTTAATTATCAAGAAAGTTGGGCTAAAAATGTTAAACATAACCGGGCAGTCATTATTTAGCATTTTTTAAATTATAAAAAAAATATTAGAAAAACAAATGTAAATGAAATATTTTTAAAAGTTAAAGCGGTTATACATGTATATTATGTGAAATAAAAACTTTATCAAAACAAACTAGCAACTTTTTAAAGTGCTATACTATTCATGGTTTGTAAATCTATTATATATATACTAGGTTAGAACCCGTGTATTACACGTGTTGAACAAATGTAATTTTATATATTAAATAATAAAAAGTTATATTTTTATAAACCCTATATATTGTACGGGTTAAATAAATGTAATTTTATATATCAGATAATATAAAAAAGATATATCTTTAAAAACCATGTGTATTACACGGATTAAATAAATGTAACTTTGTATACTAAATGCTAAAAAGGTCGTATATTTAAAAAAAAAACTCGTGTATAATCGGGTTGAATAAATCTACCAAATAATAAAAAAATTACATCCTTAAAAACCTCGTATGTTACACGTGTTGAATAGATCTGAAAAAGAGTTATATCTTTAAAAACCATGTGTATTGCACATATTAAATAAATGTAATTTTGTATATTAAATACTAAAAACGTTGTATTTTTAAAAAACCCGTGTATAGTCGGGTTGAAAAATCTAACAAATAATAAAAGAATTATATACGGGTTATATAAATGTAACTTTGTATAGTAAATAATAAAAAAAGTTTTATTTTTCAAAACCCCGCATTTTACACGAGTTGAATAAATATAATTTTGTATACCAAATAATAAAAAAGTTATATTTTAAATAAATTAGTAGAGAGAAATATTTGTTTTAAAAATATATTAAATTAACAATTTAGATTTGAGGATAATATTTTATTAAAGTATGATAAGATTTAATATTAATTTATTTTTTATTTAGTTAATATAAGATAAATATAGATTTGAGGATACCTTCAATGAATGACACGTGTCCAAAAATTGGTTTCTTTTATTATAGTAGATAGATAATTTGTTCATTTTGTATTTGATGGTATAATAGAGTGTTAAAAGAGTAGAGATGTAATTTTCGTAGGTTCTATGAAGGAATTACTTGGCGTAAGAGCATTAACAACGAGATACTAATAGTGTGTTTGATTCGTGAAATTCAGTGGAACAGAAATACGATTTTCATTTCTTAATGTGTGTAATTTAGCTTTATTTGCAGTATACGCATATAATGTATATATGTGTGGGCGTACGGAGGGCAAAAGTAAAAATGCACTAATTTTAAAATTATTTTACTAATTTCATAAAAATAACGTTAAAAGAGGTGGATGGTTAATCATGCATCATGTGGTGACATTGATAGCGGAAAGACAAAAGGGTACATGCACTAATCGGCATTTGTCTCAATTGCTGAGTGTTATGCGTCTTTTGTCCAAGACTTGATGCAAAACTACTATCGAACAAATGTAATTTTATATATTAAATAATAAAAAGTTATATTTTTATAAACCCTATATATTGTACGGGTTAAATAAATGTAATTTTATATATCAGATAATATAAAAAAGATATATCTTTAAAAACCATGTGTATTACACGGATTAAATAAATGTAACTTTGTATACTAAATGCTAAAAAGGTCGTATATTTAAAAAAAAAACTCGTGTATAATCGGGTTGAATAAATCTACCAAATAATAAAAAAATTACATCCTTAAAAACCTCGTATGTTACACGTGTTGAATAGATCTGAAAAAGAGTTATATCTTTAAAAACCATGTGTATTACACATATTAAATAAATGTAATTTTGTATAATAAATACTAAAAACGTTGTATTTTTAAAAAACCCGTGTATAGTCGGGTTGAAAAATCTAACAAATAATAAAAGAATTATATACGGGTTATATAAATGTAACTTTGTATAGTAAATAATAAAAAAAGTTTTATTTTTCAAAACCCCGCATTTTACACGAGTTGAATAAATATAATTTTGTATACCAAATAATAAAAAAGTTATATTTTAAATAAATTAGTAGAGAGAAATATTTGTTTTAAAAATATATTAAATTAACAATTTAGATTTGAGGATAATATTTTATTAAAGTATGATAAGATTTAATATTAATTTATTTTTTATTTAGTTAATATAAGATAAATATAGATTTGAGGATACCTTCAATGAATGACACGTGTCCAAAAATTGGTTTCTTTTATTATAGTAGATAGATAATTTGTTCATTTTGTATTTGATGGTATAATAGAGTGTTAAAAGAGTAGAGATGTAATTTTCGTAGGTTCTATGAAGGAATTACTTGGCGTAAGAGCATTAACAACGAGATACTAATAGTGTGTTTGATTCGTGAAATTCAGTGGAACAGAAATACGATTTTCATTTCTTAATGTGTGTAATTTAGCTTTATTTGCAGTATACGCATATAATGTATATATGTGTGGGCGTACGGAGGGCAAAAGTAAAAATGCACTAATTTTAAAATTATTTTACTAATTTCATAAAAATAACGTTAAAAGAGGTGGATGGTTAATCATGCATCATGTGGTGACATTGATAGCGGAAAGACAAAAGGGTACATGCACTAATCGGCATTTGTCTCAATTGCTGAGTGTTATGCGTCTTTTGTCCAAGACTTGATGCAAAACTACTATCGAGCTGGGGGTCTCACTAGAAGCAGTCTCTCTATTCCTAAGGGGTAAATGTAAGACTGTCTACATCTTACCCTCCTCACTCCTCAGACCATACCTTAGCTTTGCTATTGGTGAGATTTACTGAGTATGATGATGATGATAATTTCTTAATGTGTGTAATTAACATGATCTATTGGAATCAAAGTCTGAATGCCATTCGTAATGTGTTATTGGAATGAAACTAATTCACTGGTAATTTTTTCATGTAAAAGAATTCAACGTTCATTCGAAGATATGAAGGAATTCAACCAAAGAAGTTAAAATCTTTGTCGTTACATTCGTCACCCCATAGTCACCGCACCTCGTTGCCACCACCAATATTGTCATCACCACTAAATCTCCGTGGCCCCACCGTTTCCGCCGCCACCGCTGCCATCCCCATCACCACACCACAACCGTCATCGCAACCATCCTCACTGTCACCGCAAATGCCACCACTGTCGCCGCCCTGAGATCCCTAGTACTCACCACCGCCACCATTGTTGTTGAAAACCATTAGGTGATGGTCGTATTAACTTCCATTTCAATATTTCATTTATGACTGTTTTATTACAAAATGCATTACAAATTTAATTTTCTTTTAGTTTTATATATTTTAAATTTTATTGGGTGGAGATACAATAGGAAGTTTATTTGGCTAGGAAGGCTAGGAAGTGATCTTGACCATCCATTTAGTTAATCAAGAGCTAAGATTAAATCAGGGAAATTGAAGGGAAGAAAAGAGGCGCGTGAGTTTGTTTAGGGGCATTCTAGTCAATCCAAGCCAATAGTTTCTCTCTCCTCCAATTCCCCCCATTTTTTAAACGTTAATAACTCTTTCATACGACATTATTTTTTTATAAAAATTGCACCAAAAAAACGAGCGTTTTTTTATCTTTAAAACGAGTATACTATTGCTATATTTAAAAAAAAAAAAATTAAAACCCAGTTGCATAAAACGCAATAGAAAAACCCCCAGTTATGTAAAACGCAAAGAAAAAAAAAACCTAAAAAATGACATTTTTCTAAAACGCAATGCACCAAAAACACAAATAAATGACTTATTTGTAAAACGCAATGGCCAGAAAACACAAAGAAATGTCTTATTTGTAAAACGCAATGGCCAGAAAACTCAAAAGAAAATGTAGTTTCTAAAACGTAATGGACTAAAAACACATAAAAATGTGTTTTACCTAAAACGTAATACACCAAAAACACATAAAAATGTGTTTTACCTAAAACGCAATGCACAAAAAACACAAAGAAATGTCTTATTTGTAAAACGCAATGGCCAGAGAACACTTAAAAATGACTCATTCTAAAATGCAATGGACTGAAAACACCTAAAAAATCTGTTTTACCTAAAACGCAATGACTAAAAACACTTCAAAAATGTGTTTTACCTAAAACGCAATGACTAAAAACACTTAAAATGTGTTTTTTTTCTAAAACGCAATAGCCAGAAAACACATAAAACTCTCTTATTTCTAAAACGCAATGGACATATAAAACTGTCTGGGAACTGTCTGTGACTGTGAACCGTCTGAATTGTCTACGAATTACTGTCTTCGAAATGAGCTCAACCCCAGCCAGGGGCTCTGCCCCTTGGACCCCGCCAGGGACTGCCGCCCCTGGGACCCCGCTACCAGGGGCGCTGCCCCCGGACCCCCGCCATGATCGTAAAACGCAATGAGTAAATCAAAAACCCAGATCGTAAAAATGAAATTAAAGAATTTCTTACATGGATCGAAGTGATTTCATCAACAATTGACGAATTTTGAATGATTGAAACACTTATCAGCGCTCGAATCGAACGAATCGAGTGATTATCTCCAAAATCACCCGAAAAAATGAGATTTTTTATGAAATTAAACTGGGCTTTCTTCAAAAAAACTGAAGAACACGTTGATCGGGTGTTTGAATCATTGATTGGTGATGAAAATCGCACTATAATGTAGTGATTATTGAGATAGAAAGTGAAGAAATGGTTGAAGATGGTGGGTTTTGAAAATGGTGGGTTTTGAAGATGAAGAAGAAATGGTTGGATTGACTAAAAGACCATTTTTCTTTATTTTAAATGTTGCCACATGTCCTAATCCTATTGCTTCCTACACTTCCTATTTGATCTTTTCCCTTAATTTCAAACCTTTTTTTTTTTTAGCAATTTACAGTTTTAAACTACATTTTTTAAGTTGCAACTTCTTTTCAAATTTTAACTCCTTCAAGAAAAAATCCAAAAACCAGAGCACTTTAAGGATCTCATCCATCAAATTTTTTTATGGGTTTACGATTTTGACAAAATGGATCATTATTCAAAATTTGACTTGTTATTATGATACCCATTTCTTCTCAAAACTGGCTAGAAACTATTGTTATCGCTAATTAATCTATGTTTTATTGGGTATTCTTTTAGTATGCTTAATTGATATTATTAATAAGTAATTTTTTTAATACAAATTTAGTCCCTAATTTTATGGAACTATTATGATTCATTTTTGTTACTGATGAAGTTAAATGTTTCCTTTTTTATTAACATCTGGTACAATTGATCAACAAAACATCTAAAGTACGCTATTTATAATACTGAAACATAAACATTTGTCTTACGGAAACAACATAAGATTTTAACAGTAACTTCTAACCGTCTTCATCCTTAAAACCAGTTAATCTTCATAAGCTTCACTTGTTACTCGTACCGCAGTTAAAGCTCCAAGACCACAACTGTTGCAAAAAAAAAAAAAAAAAAAAACCCTCAATTAATCATGATTGGTTGACTTTGTAAATTCAAATCAATAATTGCTAAATAATATAAATATATGGCCTGGTCTATTCGCACACGGCATTTGTCTATTTGCACACTCAAAGCGCCGCGCTATGGCCAAAGCGCGGCGCTTTGGGGTAAAGTCAACGACAAGAACTGAGCCTGTCAGGCTTTGTCTGTTGACTTTACATCAAAGCGCCGCGCTTTGGCCATAGAGCGGCGCTTTGGTTTTTTTTTTTTTTTTTTTTTTTTTTTGGGGGGGGGGGGGCAAAGCGCCCCTCTTAGGTCAAAGCGCAGCGCTTAGGGCCTTTTTTAAATTTTTTAAAATTGTTTTTAATTCACAAACGCGTCGATAATAGTCTAAATTTTACGCTTTTTCCCATTATACAAGACCTTGTCTTTCTCGTCTACTTTTTCTTATGGAAATGATGTTTTTAATTAGAGATCCCATCAATCAACCGTCTACTTTTTCTTATGGAAATTTGTTGAGTATAATATATTTGTTTGACATTTGTGAGTGGTTGTTTACTAGAAAATTGTGAATGGCAGACAAAGCATGGTATTGCATGTGATGGATATAACTTTGTGTCAGAAAGATAATACTTGTTTATGTTTAAATGCCTAACAGCTGGTGACCATTATAAACACAAACCCATATAGCCGAAATCACTTCCTTCATCAACGAAATCACTTAACTTTGGTCAATATCATATTTTTCTCTCTTGTATTGTCCCATCATTTTTTTGCAATTTAATTAAAAGTAATAAACTATTAAGATAAAAAGAAAAACGATAAACATAAAGGTAAGAAAGTGTTGCAATTTTCAAATAATTTTCATGTTTGGTTCACATTAGAAATTTCTAGTGGGTTTATCAATGGGTTGTAATATTGTGATAATGTACAAACCACAATATACATCATAATACTACAATTAATGAAAAAATACGTCATGTACATGTACGGT